>CM044011.1:25128130-25683130 GCA_024085815.1 Flaveria linearis
GGAATGTTATATTCAATTATCAGCTGTGATAGAACAATATGTAGAATCTGATTATGTTTTTTGATGTTCTAATACCCAGATATCAGATCTTTCAGTGTTTGGCAGATCTGATTATGTGAGGAACTATAAATGCCATCATCATGAGAAGAGGGAGACTTTTTGTTAAATGAAAGCAAATGCCTCCCGAATTAGGTTAAAGCATGGGCAAATAGGTGATTTTGTTTTACAGTTAAATAATTAGGTTTGTTGCAACTGATATAAAACTGTCACCCAAAACTGATTATCTGACTTGTATAATCAGATAAACAGAAGTTGAACCTATTTATTGAATGCAAATCAAATTACTATTATAGCTAGTACCGAAACACAGGCTCAAACACCCCATAGTCGGCCCTACAAATATTTTCATTAATGCTGAAGAATCACCCTCGACAAAACCACAATAAGTTATGAAAATAAAATAAATAAAAACCTCATTGTATGAAAATAAAATAAATAAAAACCTCATTGAGAGACTCCAAGAATGGAAATGAGTGATCTATCTGAGAGCCATGTGTTGGAGCAGACGCTGCTGACTCCTCAAATCCTACAAACTTCATCCTTGCAACACTAAGCACCAATGCTAACAGGATAAGAAGACCCAATAGAAGAAGCCCAAATAACCAAGGGCCGCCAAATGTATCCATCAATTCTTCAAGAGCAGTGTAACAATGTGGCATATGATATTTGTCGGAAATGCATTTGTAGGGACATGGAGTTTCAGCAGTACCTCCTAACAGGTGATGAAGATTGTATCAATCAAAAGAAACCAAACAATGTGTAGGGTCAATACAAGAGTCAAGAAATAACAAAATAACTATATTTTATATGCCAAACTAGGATAGACAAATGCTCAGGTTGCTATGAGATAAACAGAAATGGCAACTTTGACCCATTTGCTTATGAATGTGTCAGTTCGGATTTTGTTTAATGCCTGAATGGTCAAATAAGTCAACCAGGTTGAAGTCACCAGAGAGTATAATCAATGCATAAAAACCTTTGCGAGCATATTTTTAAGTCCAGAATTGATATAAGAACACGCACAAGATTGGTGAATAACTCTCACGTAAAGGTGGCAAAATGAGAGGGTTGGATTGGGTTGGTAGCCGGGTCATGACGGGTGTGGGTCAAGATTGGCGGATTAAGAAATGGAGCAGGATGGGTATGGGTCGGGTATAGGTTTGATTCAGGATGACCCAGGATGGGTATGGGTCAGTATGGGTTCAAGTCACTTTTGCTTAAAATTTCAACAACATATAGTTAGGCCTAGGGGTGTTCATAAACTGTTCAAACCGGACAGGAACGAAAAAATTTGGTCAATATAGCCGGTTTAAAACTTAGTGACTCGGTTTATAGTTTGAGTTTTGAAAAACCAAATGGTCTGGTTCGGTTTACGATTTGTATTTTATATCAAACTGTTAACCATATTAACCTGACTGACATATACTAGACGCAACAATTAAAGTTTAATTTTAGTTTTAACCCAGACCCAACGCTTTGTATCCTTATTATTACATGAAGATATGCATGCAGGTTTTTTAATCTTGTCCAACGTTACAAAAACTTGAAATAAATGGATGATAATTGTTTATGTATTACTATGCAATTATGTTTTTGACAAAATGCATGAATTTTGCTTAGACAATATGCAAAATAAATCTTAATAGTTACTACAACCTACTAAACATGAAAAGAATACCAAAAACTAAAAAGCTCTAAGTAATTTCTTGGCTTCTTTCAATTAATTCTTTCGATTTTTTAATAGGAAATCTACACAATGGCTAAATAAAATCCAAAAAGTTTACAGATAAAGTTCTATAGGCAGTAGTTCTGTCGCCAGTAAACTTCCTGTAAAATTGGAATCTATATTAAAAGTTGGTAAAATTGCTTATAAACCGACCAGTACGAACCGTATAGACTGTCAAACTGTTAAAACCGAACTGTCGGCCGGTTTGATTACATTTATACAAAACCGTAAACCTTTGGTCTGCCTAAGAATCCCGGCTGAACCAGACCAAAAACACCTCTAGGCTAGTTAGGTGTGTCAAAAACCCACTTGCGCAGAAGGTTGCTTTCCGCTTTGACAATTGAATTGTTTTTGACAAACATAATACGAATGAAGATGACCGGATTGAATTTAATGGGATTTTTGAAAAACATATCTGGGCCTTATCTAACAAGCCTGTTAGTTTAAAGAAGTTTAAAAATGCGCATTTTTGGAAGATAAATGAAAAGAGAACAGAAAGGATTATAATCAAACCTGTTGGTTTAAATAAGAAAAAGCTTGTTTGATTTGGGTCAACCACCCATGCTGACCTGCTGAATTATTTTTTTTCTTATTGAGTATGCCCATCTTGACCCTCCTAAGAGTATCATTTAACCCAAATCAACCCATAAACTTATATCTGAAGTCCAAATCAACCCAAACTTTAATCGATAGGTCATGATTGCCAAGCCTACTCTCACGTTTGTTATACTTAGTAAAATAACGCAAAAACATAATGCAATATTCTTGATTGCGTTACCATAGCTCGGTATATACATCCATATGTAGACTAACCCTAACTTGGCTAGTAAGTCATTACCATACTAATTATAATATAATTCACTAAACCAATTTAACCAACTTGTCAATACTGATCCCCCCCCAACCCCAACTTCACGGACTAGTGATTTCTGAGCCGAGCTAGAAATTACTCCAACATTTAGAAAGCTTCTAAGAGACTATCTTGGTACACCGACTTGTGGGCCACGGATTGGGAATTACCGCCAACATATTTGACCCAAGTTATTAAAAAATTAAAAAAGTATGGACGCAGTGTTTTGTGTCAACCCAAAAGTTAAGCGTTTTGGCAGGGGCCATTTTGATCCATCATCCAATGTACCCACCCATGCCACCCACTTTGCCATCTCAAATATAAATGAATGATCATCTAGTAATACCTCGTACATAAATATAGGATGCACGATGAGGAAGTTCATTGGCTGGGCACTCAAAACATAGTTCCTTGTCAGATCCTGTAACATTTTTGTATGTACCAACTGGGCATTCCTGTTCAGAAACATGAAAACCCACAAAAACATAATATTAATCTTTTAACCTAGAGGTAGATACAGCTAAAGCAACCATCATCAGAACCAAATGCAGGCAAATCCTTTTATATCTCATATGTGAGTTGTCTGTTCAAGATATTCTACTATTGATCATCTGGACATAAAGCAAAAGGTAACAAGTAATCCACAAGAAAATTTCTCTAAAAAGTCTTGGTGTCATCATGAACCAGGTGTTTACCATGATATGTGAACAGAAACTATCTAAAAATCTTAAAGGAAACGTTAATAATGACAGAAGAAAACTAATAAGAAAATATCTTTTTACGATAAGGTTAAGTGGTTAACATACCTCACAAAATGTGCCATAAAGCCCCTTTGGACAAGCTTTTCCGGTCACTGTTCCAATTTCCCCAGCACCTTCTTCATTTCCACCCAGCCCTCCCCTTTATTAATATAATTGAAAAAACATTAATAAGTCAGACAAAAACAATCACATTTATTTATTCTCGACTTAGATAAGACTAGATAAAATATTGAAATGTTAAATGGCCAAATACCAATCAACCATGCCAATCTAGGTTAAACATGATGACTGATAGATACCCATATCTTCTTTGAAAATATATCATTCCGATTTTCTGATAAGACTAATACAGTTAAAATTCATCAAAAGTACATATTAGTTTTAGGAATAACATGGGCAACAGGCACGGATATGAACACACATTTATAGCACATTTTGACATCAAACAATAGAAACTATCCAAACAATTTATGTTATCTATTATTTGACAGAAATATGAAGAAAGATTTCAACGAACCAAGTGGAGATATTTCCTTTGACACTAGCAACGGGTTGATATACATCCCCGGTTGGTATGTGTGACCAGTGAAAATGGATTCTTCCACCACCACCGCCACCGCTCCCATTCTCACTGCCATGACCACCATCACTTGAAAGAAATCCAGACTCACCAACAGTCAAAGCATTCAAGAATACAAGAATTGTTCCACCAGACCCACCCCCACCCCCACCCCCAAAACGTTGGAGCCAATCTTGATGTTCTTTGATATGACTTCCTCCATCAGCTCCTAATGAACCATCAACCGACAAACTTGACAATGGATGTTCCAATGAACCGATCACTGCGATGCAACATGCAAAGCTTAATAATTACTGGGTTTTTTCTTATCGTTTTATCAACAAACAATATGCATACTTTGACATAACATAAGATCAAAATATGAAGATAGAACATCATGTGGGCAACTTTAGCTCACCTAGAACGCCACCACCAGCAGTGGTGTCAGTGATGTCATCATTTCCACCTCCACTACCCAGCCAACAAGGCAAATCAGCATCTCCATATGGAAGCCCACCCTTAATGCAGGTCCCGTTATAACAACCATACCCACCACTACCACCATAACCACCCCCACTGCCAACACCAACACTCAACACGTCCCCCTTCCCCAGACCTCCTACGCAACCTGTTGACACAGAAATATATTTACAAATTTCAACAACATTAAACTACAGGTGGCAATTTAAACCCATTAATGGTTAGACCGGTCAGCTTGGATGATACTTTTCCACCGAGAGGTCAAACGGGTAAAATCTAATAATAGTTAAAAATCAAAAGTGGATAAAATGGGTCAGGCCGTTTAAACAGAACAAAATAAATCCAAAACGCATACATCTCCTAAATAATTTATTCAAAAAATAAAATTATCATTGTAATAATATAGTTAACCCATATTTAAAATTTTAATGTTCGTAAAACTCAAGAATAGAAGTCAAAAAGGCTTTTGTGGGTCAACCCAACCCCAATCGACCTGTTGAAAATTTACCAATTTGACCTGTTATATTCCATTTAAGCTAAAATTTTCTCCTCCAAATCCATTAGTTAGTTTTCAGTGCATGAGTGTACCCATCTTTGAGGTGCTAATTGTCCCAGTAGATTCAACGATAACACTCCTTGCTCTATGGAAATTCACTACAGACCCTTTTATAATGCCTTGAACCAGGATATCTTCAACACGGCATATCTGGAAGATATAGAATGTGTGTGTATGACATTATTGACAAACTAGCCAAAAATATGCCAACATTTTATAAAGTCTTTTTTGGAATTAGTTACCTGAAGAGTAAAGGACAATGAAGCATTCACATTGCAGTCGTCAGGTGGATTCAGTAGCTCGTCTGGACATTTTGAAGATTCACAACTCAGCTTTGGCACCCAACAAACATTCTATTTAGTTAAAAAGAACAGAAGGGTGAAATTATCACATTACTTAGAGATAACAAAATCAATAACCGATAAGACCAAAAATGCATAAAGACTGACAAATCATGCACGTGTAAATTGACAACTAAAGGTGGCAAATTGGGTTTGGAAAATGAGCTGGGCAAAATGAACCCGGGTCACAACATGAAAATGTTATACGCATCGGTCAGGTTGGTAAACCCAAAAGACTTATTGCGCAGAAATTAGTATTTTAGTTAGTGTCACTGATGATTACAGAAAATAAAAATAACCTGGCTTGGGAAGTAAAATGATAAGGAGGTGCATGCATTGAAAAACAATTACTGACTCGTTTCCTTTTAAATCTGATCTTTCTTATTTATTGTGTATGGACTGTTAAAGATAAAACATAAGCCAAACTACTCATTCATAAGTACATAAGTTCAAAGCTCCCACCTCTATAGTATACCACAATTAGTATTTTGTTACTTTTAGTCTATCCATGCAAATGCAGATGTAAGTCACAGCAGAAGATAGAGGCACTTACATTGACACCATAAAACAGGGACAGGACAAGGCGTTGTGCTTCAATACGATCACCAGGCCCCGACAAGTTTAAGAAACCTTGCCCATGAACCCCAAGATTAGCATTTGAGTGTATGGCAGAAGATTCCTGAGATAACAAAATATAAGTAAAAGAACTCATACCATAAAAATAACTAACCTGTATAATTCTTGTGAGAACCTTGAGAACAATAAGATTGCTAGCCTCAAGAAAAGAATTCTGCACATTCTTGTCACCGTCAACATCAATAAGCAATTGTGAATTCCACATCAAGAACATTTTTACGGACATACGCAGAGCACCATAAACCTGAAATACCATTTGCAAATGTCAAATGAGAGTTGTTACAATAAGAGAGAAATTATTCAATGCTAGTAACAAAAGAATTTGCTACATTTGCAAATTACTACTACTGCTTTTAGCAGCAAAGTTTGTATATTTAGGATCCTATGTGCCCAAGACACTTAGAATATTGATGTGGTTAGTACGTTATGATCCAAGTCGGGTTATACCCAATAACAAGCTTAGCAAACACCTATTAATATTTAATTGATGATATGATCGTGCAATTAAATATTTACACCAATTTAGAAAATGGGTTTTCTAAACGAGTTGCATATGAGTGGGAACAACTTATTAGGATAATTTGTTCATTATATTATTTGATGTGTTATTTAAATTAGTTAGATGACACCTAATAATAACGAGAGATTATAACTTATAAGTTAAATAATTAATTGTATAAGTTATAAATAACTTGAACATACAATTAAAGGTTAATTGTATGTCTAGTTCAAGACCATTTAACCTTGTGAATGTGTTCAATTAAATGGGAGGGAAAACCCTTTTGAATCAGCCATAAGGGCCGCCCCCTTCCTTTCTTGTGATTGGACCATTTACATTGAATAACAAACAATCTTTTGTGTCTTGCTCTCCAATTTTCCACCACACACAACACATGCAATTTGCCTAAAAACTCTCTCCATCTCTCTCTCTTTTTCTCGGTTTTTAGACAGCAGGTTGAGAGGGTTTTGGTCTTGTTTTGGTGTAATAATCCTAGCAATACAAGGTGTTTAGTGATAGAGCTTGGGGTAAACACACTTGAGGACTTCTTCTTGGAGTCTTGGCCGATTTTGACATCTCCATGCTGCTCAATCTCACGGTTTTGAAGAAGGTTTTGGCAGCTTGTTTCTTAAAGTTTTGGTGTCCAAAATCCTAGCAACCATGGTGTTTGCTTGAAGGCTTGTGGGTATGGACGTTAGAGGACTTCTCCATTGGAGTCTTGGCTGATTTCAAGCATCTAGCAACCTTTCTTTTGGACGTTTTGGGCTGCTGGAAGAAGGTAGCATGACAGCCTTTTATGGATGTCATATTATGTGCTTTCATTTATAGTTTAGCATATGTCATAGCTTGTCCATTCATATATTTATGATCCTTATGCTTGGGTTTATTTTTCCACCTAAAATGGTCACTAAAGAACATGAAATTTCAGCTTTAAAAATCGTTTTTAAAAGCCATATATCCGCTGCGTTTTCAGAATGTTTAAAAGGTTAAACATGGATTTTGTGTTCTAGCAAACCCAACAATGGCATCAAGAGCCGGTTATATGGATGGCTTGCTTGATTTATCTTTTGAAATTGGTTTTAAAAGATGATTTTTGACATGTTATGGGCTGTTATATTTCTGCTTTGATGATACCCCAACCTTTCAAGGTTATATCTTGCATGCTTAGATTAAATCTTGAATGGAATGATGTCAAATTGGTTGATTGTGTTTTGTTTGGACAAAAGACCCTAAATTCTTAGTTTGTGTTGGCTGAAAATTTAGGGTCAAATGGGTTCATTTAGTTCTTGAAATGATGTATATGGATACATGTTTTAGTGCATAACATAGCCTTGACCATCTATGTTTTGGATTTGGTTGATTGTGGAATTGTCATGTTGGTTGTATTCTTTCTATTTGGGTTGTAATAATTCCTTTTGATTTTTCTATTTGGGTTGTAATTTGTTTATTCATTTGGCAATGTAATAAATAGATTAGGAGTATTTTTTCTTTTACTAGAAATATGTATTAGGATATATATACTTTGTAAAAGAAGATGCTCGGGAAGGAAGCACAAAAGGAAGACACAAAGGATGGACTTGAAGCATTTGGATGCAAGTTCAAGTGGGAGTCTTTGGAGACCTCATCATTTGTGATTGTGTTCAACCCTTAGGAAAGACCTTATGACAACACTTGTGATGGCAAACAAGTGTAGTCTACTTAGTGGCTATAGTTATGCACATATGTTTGTATGATTGTGCTTGTTTGGTTGTTTGTTGTATGATTGTTATTTGATATTTGGATATGCATAACAAACTAATTAACAAACTTAACAAGCTGAATTTTATGGTTCTTAATCATTAAGTGATTAATAAGAGGTTATTAAAAGGATTAATGATTTAATAAAAGAGGTTTTATTAAAAATGAACCATAGGATACCTTGTATTTGAAAGCATGCAAATACAAGGTAAATAGAGTTTTCAAACTAGAATCAATGAAAACTAAAAATCCCTTTTCAAACAAGTTTAACACCGTCCTTTTGCACAACACTTAAGTCATTTGGAAACTCTTAATGGGATAAAGGTCACCTAACCATTTTGAGGGAACTTATGACTTAAGGTGGGAATACCACATTGGTGGGATAAAGGTCACCTAACCACTTGTGTTGGTAAACTCACATGTGTGTGCAAGTAGGGTAACTTGATTTGCAAACCATGTTGAATGGATCACCTAAAATATGGTTTCCAAATGGTGTTGATGGGATTAACATGCCGACTTTGCATATGATGTTTAAAGTCGATCCCATACCGCTAGAAGTTGCAAAAGGTTGCAATTGTCAAATGTTGACTACCTTGTTAATTTGAATAATGGGATAAAGGTCACCTAACCATTATTTGAATGTAACGTTGGATTCTAGATTTTAATTATTAATTGTCTATGAGACATAAAGGGTATTAATAATTAAAATGAAATTTTTCAGAAATACTAAAAAGAACTTTGTAATATTTGTAGAATGACCGCAAACAATAATGCTACCACCCCGACCGTCCATACCCTATCACTGAGAACTATTTTAGAGAGGGATCGTCTGTACCATAATAACCTTATGGACTGGTCTCGAAACTTGAGAATTGTTCTTAAGCAAGAGAACAGGCAAATGTCCTTGACGATCCTATTCCTAACCAACCCGACCCCAATGATGTTTAGGCCGCCTCGAGAGGCTTAGCTGTCCTGTCTCAAAGGAGTTGACCAAGGATTTGATCCTTAATGGCCTAACTAAAAGTTTGAGACATTCATAATGAATTGCAATATGAATGCATAGGACAAGAGCATTGGTGAGTTTCACGCAATGCTCGCAACAGCTAAGGCAAGGATGGGTAGAAAGGTTCTACCTATTCTCTAGATCAATAAGGAAAGGCCATTCCCGATCCCAAGGCAAATGTTGCCAAGGGAGAAGGGCACATCAAAGGCAAAGGGGAAGGGAAGATCAAAGCGGAACCTCCAAAACCTAAGCTTATGAAGCTTAAGGTAACCGAAAACGATCCATGCTTTGAGTATGGTGAGATAGGTCATTTGAAAGGGATTCATCCAACCTATCTCAATGAGTTGAGAAATAAAAGGGATGCTGGGCAAACCTTAAGCATAACTTTCATAATCCATATTGACTTAAGTGTTATTTCCTCAAAGCACATGGGTAATTGGATACCACATGTGGAACTCACTATTGCAATTTGTTGCAAGAGTTCAAAAGAAATAAGCACTTTAAGAAAGGAGACTATGTTTTGAAACTTTCAAAAGGGTTTGGAAGTTGTTCTTCAAAACATGTTATATGCTCCTAGTTTGACTAGGAACATGATTTAAGTTTCCCTTTTAAAACGATATGGTTATGATTTAAAGTTACTAAATGATGGTATTTATATTTATATGGATGATGTACATTATTTCAAGGCTATGCCTTCTAATGATGTTGATGAATTGGTTCATGATGATTCGTCCTATAATAAAACATTATAACCATCATGCACTAAGAGACTTAAAATGGTTTAAGTGACTCTTATTCTTGTCATTATCATCTTGGTTACATAAACAAGAATCTGATTTAAACACTTTAAAAGAATGGTCTTTTGAAAAACAAATGAAAATTGTTCATTTGATAAGTGTGAATCTTGTTTACAAGGTAAGATGACCAACACGCCCTTTAGTGGTACTAATGAGAGGGCAAAAGACTTGTTAGGAGTCATACATTTGGATGTATGTGGTCCTTTTAAGAGAATGACAAGGTATGATGAGACTTACTTCATTACCTTAACCGACGATTATAGTCGCTATGGTTATGTGTACTTGATGGCACATAAACATGAAGAATTTGAAATGTTCAAAAACTTCAAGAATGAAGTAGGAAATCAATTCGATAGAACTACCAAAGTTCTCCGTTTAGATAGAGAAGGTGAATACCTAAGTGAGACTTTTAGGGATCTAGGAAGTTGTAAGATTGTCTCACGACTTACTCCTCACAGAACACCATAACATAATGGTGTGTCTGAAAGGAGATCGAACCCTATTGGATATAGTTCGACCCATGATGGCTATAAGCTCACTACCTCTATAATTTTGGGGTTTCGCACTACTCTCCGCGGCTCATATTTTGAATATGGTCCAAACCAAGAAAGTGGATTCGACGCCTTTTGAAATATGAAATGGAATAGTTCCATCGCTATCATATTTAAAATTATGGGTTATGAAGCTTATGTTAAGCTTAACACCCAAACCAACTGAAAGTCGATTCACTAAGTGTATATTGTTGGATACCCAAAAGGACTGTATAGGATACTACTTCTTTGATCCAACAGAGCAAAAGGTGCTCATTGCTCAAAAGGCAGAGTTCTTGTAAGCCAAGTTCCTTATGGAAGGAATGACGCATAGAACAGTGGAATTTGATGAGGATCAAGATCCACAAGCCGATACACGTTTGGTTGACACTAGCAATCAACAAGAGGTTGTTGATCATGATCAAGAGGTTGATCAATACACACAAAACGTTCGCAGATCTGGTAAAGTTAGCATTCCACATGAAAGATGTGGATTTTTCATAGATGGATGCTACGTTATTGACTCCGAAGAGCCAACTACATACCATGATGCAATGTCCAATTCGGATTGCGACAAGTGGCTAGGAGCCATGAACGTAGAGATGCAATCCATGTATGACAACCAAGTTTGGGAATTGGTTGACTCTTCACTTAACTCCAAACCGGTTGGATGCAAGTGGGTTTTCAAGAAGAAAACTGACATGCATGGAAACTTGGATACTTACAAGGCAAGACTTGTAGCAAAAGGTTTCACTCTAAGTCAAAGGGTTGATTATGATGATACCCTCTCGCCAATGGCAATGCTAAAGTCTATCAGGATATTGTTTGCCATAACTGCTCATTATGATAATGAGATTTGGCAAATGGATGTCAAAACCGCTTTTCTTAATGGACATATCGAAGAGACTGTCCATATGGTTCAGCCTGAAGGTTTTGTCGATCCAAATCATCCTGATAAAGTATGCAAGTTAAGATATCAGTCTATGGATTGAGACAAGCATCGAGAAGTTGGAATCAACGTTTTGATGAAAAGATCAAGAAATTGGGTTTCATCAAGAACGCTGACGAGGATTGTGTGTATCAAGGGGCTAGTGGGAGTGTAACTACGTTCTTAGTATTGTATGTTGATGACATACTACACTTGGAAGTTGTTTTTCCATAAAAGATCTCGGTGAAGCCGCCTATATTTTGGAAATAAAGATCTATAGGGATAGATCGAGGCGGTTGATAGGGTTAAACCAAAGTGCATACATTGATAAAATCTTGAAAAGGTTCAAGATGGAAAACTCTGAGAAAGGTATAGTACCTATTCAAAGAGGGACAATATTGAGTGCATCTCAATATCCAAGCTCAAAGTATGAGCAAGATCATATGAAGGACATCCCATATGCGTCTGCTATAGGATCCATCATATATGCGATGATATGCACTAGACTGGACGTGTCATGCGCATTAAGCATGACAAGTAGATATCAGCAAAATCCAAATAACACCCATTGGATGGCTGTTGAAAGTATATTGGAATACCTTAGGAGGACTAAGGATAAGTTTCTAATATACGGATTTGATAAGAGGAACTAGTTGTAAAGGGTTACACGGATGCTAGTTTTCAAACTGATCGAGATGATCCTCGATCACAATCGGGGTATGTCTCCATTATGAATAGGGTAGCATTGTCCACTACAGAATTCGAATACATAGCCGCCTCATTAGCAGCTTGGGAAGCTGCATGGATAAAAAGGTTTATCACCAATCTAAGGATGGTCTCTACCATTCAAGACCCCTTAGAAATCTTTTGTCATGACGAGGGTGCGATTGTTCAAATCAAGGAACCCCGTGCACATCAAAAGTTTAGGTACAATGAGCGGAAATTCAACTACATAAGGGATGAAGTTAAAAAGGGAAAGATATGTATTCGCAAAGTTCACACGGATCAAAACATTGCGGATCCTCTCACGAAGCTCCTTGAAAAGGCAAAGCATGAAGGTCATACTTGTGCCATGGGACTTCGATATTCTAGTGATTGGATTTGATCTGTAAATTTTGTATTTGGATATATGGAACTTTCTATTATTTGAATAAAATTATTTGGTTATAATGTTTCAAATAATATTCCAATTTAGCATGTTTAATCCATGAGTAAAATGTTTACTCTAAATGTCCGTAGTCGTTCACACTGTGGGAACAAGTTTGAAGGTAAGACTATTATGAACTTGGATTGGTTGATATTCATAAGGATGAATATAGAGCAATGGGTTGCTACCAAGGTTCATAGATATTTGTGGGATACAAATATTGGACTAACCCGCATCTCAAACTTTACTACATGGAATCTTATTGATTGATCATAAGTAATTTGAGTAAAGGCGAATATCATTTGGTATCCTCCGACCTGAGATACATATTGGGTTTTGATATTCACCAAGTATTATACCTTGAGCCTATTCTTCACTGTCCTGAAATAGTGGACAGTACATAAGGATATGTTTAGGTATAACACGAGGTGTTTGTGAGAAACGTATGTAGTCAAGATGGAATTTGTTCCTCTTATTCGTTGAGAGTTAGATGTCTAAGGCCTGATTAAGTTAAATCAACAAGGAATGATCATGCTGTGTCCTTGGATTTAACATGACATCTGAAACAAAAGGATAGATGATTGATTCACCTAAATCATTTCAAGTAGGGTACTTGAAAGGGATGATGTTATTGAATGGCTATAAGTCATGCGTATTAAGGGTAGTAAACCGTTGTTAGGCGGTATTTACTGCTTGCATCAATCTTCTATGAATCTTGGGCAAGTGGGAGATTGTAGGATCCTATGTGCCCAAGACACTTAGAATATTGATGTGGTTAGTACGTTATGATCCAAGTCGGGTTATACCCAATAACAAGCTTAGCAAACACCTATTAATATTTAATTGATGATATGATCGTGCAATTAAATATTTACACCAATTTAGAAAATGGGTTTTCTAAACGAGTTGCATATGAGTGGGAACAACTTATTAGGATAATTTGTTCAATTATATATTTGATGTGTTATTTAAATTAGTTAGATGACACCTAATAATAACGAGAGATTATAACTATAAGTTAAATAATTAATTGTATAAGTTATAAATAACTTGAACATACAATTAAAGGTTAATTGTATGTCTAGTTCAAGACCATTTAACCTTGTGAATGTGTTCAATTAAATGGGAGGGAAAACCCTTTTGAATCAGCCATAAGGGCCGCCCCCTTCCTTTCTTGTGATTGGACCATTTACATTGAATAACAAACAATCTTTTATGTGTCTTGCTCTCCAATTTTCCACACACACAACACATGCAATTTGCCTAAAAACTCTCTCCATCTCTCTCTCTTTTTCTCAGTTTTTAGACAGCAGGTTGAGAGGGTTTTGGTCTTGTTTTGGTGTAATAATCCTAGCAATACAAGGTGTTTAGTGATAGAGCTTGGGGTAAACACACTTGAGGACTTCTTCTTGGAGTCTTGGCCGATTTTGACATCTCCATGCTGCTCAATCTCACGGTTTTGAAGAAGGTTTTGGCAGCTTGTTTCTTAAAGTTTTGGTGTCCAAAATCCTAGCAACCATGGTGTTTGCTTGAAGGCTTGTGGGTATGGACGTTAGAGGACTTCTCCATTGGAGTCTTGGCTGATTTCAAGCATCTAGCAACCTTTCTTTTGGACGTTTTGGGCTGCTGGAAGAAGGTAGCATGACAGCCTTTTATGGATGTCATATTATGTGCTTTCATTTATAGTTTAGCATATGTCATAGCTTGTCCATTCATATATTTATGATCCTTATGCTTGGGTTTATTTTTCCACCTAAAATGGTCACTAAAGAACATGAAATTTCAGCTTTAAAAATCGTTTTTAAAAGCCATATATCCGCTGCGTTTTCAGAATGTTTAAAAGGTTAAACATGGATTTTGTGTTCTAGCAAACCCAACAATACATTAATATATAAATAACACAAATAAATTTTGAAAAAAAGTGAACTGAAACCAGTCAATTTGTTTCACCATACATGATTCATGAAAGTAGTAGAATGGTCCTTCCTATCAAACAACAGGTCCTACTATAACACATCAAATAAATTTTGGAAGTGTGTACAGTAATATGGATTAAAACGAAAGAGCACATAACAATAACAAACATCAACTCACAATCTAAGTCAAGAGGCATTTAATGTTTATAATACATAAACATCTCGAGGGGATATCTCAGGCATCAGTTGTAAATAGTGCAGAACATTGTTAAGAGTTAAAATTATTACTTGTCATTAGTCAGGGAATTATTATGATATATTTCCTTTATTTTGTTTTATGTCCTTTTTGATATTTTACGTTGTGCAATTAAGAACATTGCACTATTGAATAAATTTAATAGATGAAGAATTACAGAGGAAAAGTAGTTGCTTGCCTTGATTACAGAATTACTCATCAGCAGTTCTTCGGCCAACAACTCAAATTCTGACAAAGCATAATGTGCTAATCCAAAGCTTAAGATACCTCCAGTAAGAACACTAATTTGCCCTTGAACCTAAATAAAGCATCATAATATATAACCAAGCACAGTCTCATATTGCAAGATGAACGTAGATGGCAGATCCATAAAAAAAGATTCAAAGAAAAAAATTCCGCTGACCTGGACACGACTCCAAAGCAAGGGAACGGAAACCTTTGCAAAATTTTCAATAAAATATTTGTCATAAGGGGCTGATATGAGACCTCCATAAGAAGTGTGTCTGTGTCAGTTGTCTTGTTGAAATTATCAACTGTAAGACTCCTGGTTACAACATCATAAAAAGTCCCTGCAGCACCTGCATTTGATGGACATCCTAAACTATTACCACCTGCAGAAAACAAATATAAAGTAAATAACTTTATCTCTATATGCTTATAACTAATGCAAGTTTGCACTACTAATTTTTAAATTAAAATACAAGAAGAACGTAACGATTCTACCATGGACAAAGATTTTGGGTTCTTCATGCCTGCTATATATGTCGGTAGAAATTCTTCCTCCACCGCCACCGCCAAAACCATCACCTCCACAAGCACTTATAGTACCACTTCCAGTCCTGCACTTATGAATGATATCAATTTCGTTCCACAACAACCTCATTACAATTTTATTTCTGAACTAGAACAAGCTTATAACAAGGTTAGTGTCCATCAACAAAATGATGTGAAAGAAACTAAGGCAACTTACCCTGATTGACCAGATTTTGTGATGTTCATATACACAAAGACACATGCAAGTATGACATCAAGATTTCTAGGTATTTAATTAATAAATACATGCATATGCATCATTATTCTATAAGAACCTTATTACAAACTTTAGTGTCCATCAACAAAATGAAGTAAAAGAAACTAAGGCAACTAACCTGATTAACCAGATTTTGTGTCCATATACACAAAGACACATGCAAGTATGACATCAACATTTCTAGGTATTTAATTAATAGCAAATATGACATCAAGATTTCTTGGTATTTAATTAATAATACATGCATATGCATCATCAATTAGGTAACTAATTAAAAATGCCCAAAGTAAATGGAACTGATATTTAAGATCTAGAACACAGCATCCGTTCAAAGAAGGTAACATCACAATGACAGTGTTACCAAATTGATTGTTTTTGATGCACCAAATAATTCAGACAATAGTTTTCCGAAAAGCTTATCAAATGTAGATAATTATAATTATGTAAGCAATATGCGTATAGAATCTTTCCATAAGGATGTTAGCACTCATGGCTTCCATTTTCCAAGAGTTCCAAAAATTAATTGCGAGCGCATGATTTTCAATCCTTCTAATTAAGTATACATTGCTACAAGCACATTCGGTACTCTATAATGTTTGGAAAATATACACCAACAAAAATCACAACTTGTAAATGCAAACTAGATAACTCATACTATTTGAAAACTTCAGTAAAGTAAAAGAAATTACATCTTATAAGCCTTGAGGTAGATGCTACCACCCGAACCACCACCACCCTTCGTACCACCGTCTCCACCTTCGGCTAACAACGTACCATTCATCTCAATATAACTACTAACGACAACTTTTATCCTCCCACCACCGCCACCACCATAATCCACCTCCTTACTCGTGGTCCCACCTTTACTCCCATAGCTCCACGGCTTCTGCAAAGTCGACCACGAATACGCATCCCCTCCCCAAACATCATCCGGAAGCTTCTTATCACTCAACAAACACGCAGCTCCTCTCCCACCATAACCACCACCAGCTCCATCAAGCCCTTGAGGTGTCCCACTAGTTTGCTCCGGTGGATCACCACCTAAACCAGTGGTGTTCACCAACGACCCCTCCCCGAAACTCGCATTCGCAGCCTCGAGGTCAAACGACCCAACCACAATCCTTGCGTTTTCACCTAAACTAAAATCACCCGTAACATTGATCCCAATTTCACACCCCGCAATAGCCACACAACTCACAGTCACATTAGGAAGGATAAAAAAATTCCCCTTCCCAGCTATATACATACTCTGAGTCAAATTCAAACTATCAACTACCTCACAAGTAGTATCTAACGACCCAACGCCACCGAGCCCATCCTCACACGTCGCCGACGGCGGATGCGGAGGCGGCGGTGGCGGAGCCGGCGGCGAGTAATCCTGATGAAACAGACTCATAAACCCCTCACTATCCCCTCCCAAATCATCCGAATCCAATCCCCTGCTGAACCAAACAACGTTCGTCACGATCACAACGACCATAAACCGTAACATCATCGAACACACACTGCTCGCCATTGCCAAATCGATGAAGATGATGTGTCATTACACCAATTGCATCGTAAAAGCGCAAATTGAACCAAAAAGGCAAAAACCACTCAAATTTTCACCAAAAACATTCGAATTAGATGGAGTGAAAGGTTAATTAGATTACGTGATGCGTAATTATGATCAAACACAGGGGTTTTGTGATTATGAAAAAAGGGGATTCGTGAAAACCCTAGAGAATGATTTTTGTTCAAAAAGGAGGTTGGGATGTGTGTGTTTTTGGTAGGCGAAAAAGCAGTTAAAGTTTGAAGGAAGCTAAATCTGTTTTTGACAGAGTGAGAAGTGCTAAGGGGTGAAGTGTGGTTTCTTGTGAAGTTGTGTTTTATGCATTGGGATGTGTACGTTGGTGTGGAGAGATGGGTCGCTGTTTCTGGAAAGTGGGAAAGTCGTAGGGCGACGGCTTCCAGTCAGATGACCAACCACTCTTCAATACTACGAAGGGGATGACGATTGGCACGTGACTTGCGTATGGATAGCCATAAATAAATATATTATATATATATATATTTTCAAATATGTCAGATGTCTTTATTTATTAAAAGACAAATGTCTGGCATTAGATATCTTAACCATTCAGCATTAGTATAATGCTTAACCATTCAAAAGCAAATGTCTGGACCATTCAGACATTTGCTCGCAAGACATACAGTTTGAACCATTAAGAGCTGAACCATTCAGACATCCGAACCATTAAGAGACTGATTAAGATTCTTTCAAACAGCCCCTTAGTCAATAGTCATTCATGAATCATTTCTTCCCTTTGTATATTTATCTTCCGAACCATACATCAGATCTTCTTTGTCGTTGAATATCTTCTAAAGCTGGTTGGCATTCACTTCTACCATCAACTTGTATCACTAGCGTAGTTTTTTTACTAGTCCAGTAGAATCTTAGTGTCGTAACTTGCCAGATTGGTCGCTACCTTTGGTTGTGATTCCATGGTCGATAATCCGTTCAACTACAATTACTTCTAGTAGCTAAATTCCATTTGGTGACATTATAGATTGCGACTGGAAATTTCGAGGAGCCAGTTAGCCAAATATGAACTAGTGAATGAGCCCATTCAAATCATCTTGTGTGATTTGACCCCATTAATGTTTCTTTATGTTCTTTCTAATCGATTCACGTAAACACTATTGGATCATCTCCGTCCTAAATCGTTAGTACTATAATCAAGAATATTGGGTAAAAGAAACCTATAACATTTTGTTACATTAAAAGCGGCCCTCACATATTCTTATTTATTTTGCTCCTAATTCTTAAGTCACTCAAATGAGTGAAAACACGAAAGTGACAATAGAAATGCCAAGAAGGATTTATAGTATTTTAAGATTTGGAACTTTTAATACTTGTTTTATAAATTATAAATAAACATGAATGCATGTAGTAGAATTAGAATGACACATTCTTAAAACAATCATAAGAGAATATTACAAAATGAAACCATATAGATTTTAAATCAACGAGATATTATTCAACCATGGACAATTAAGTTTTAAAAGACACAAACGAATGTCACGTGACAACAAACACTATACAAAACCAACAATGTCACACGAGGTTCACTTGAGCCAAATGACTAAATGTGTTGCTCACTTATGAAAATTAGTGATAATTCATGTAATTTATAAAAGAATCAAACGTGTATTACAAACATATCACCAGGGTTTAGCCTTATAATTAACTTTTTGTTATTAAAATTAATAAAGACAACCAAGACATTTTAAACCAATAATCTTTAATCCAACTGGTTAAGTTAAGGTATTCATGACATGTAAATAAAAAGATGTCATGTGTTCAAATCTCACTCTGAGCAAAATACTCAGAGTTGAATTTTCTCAGCAATAAGTTTCCTCCTGAAGAGGTTATGGGTACGGTACTAGCTGGGAAACAGATAGGTGGGTCTGATTAATATAACACATATACTTTAAACCATGGTCGCACATTTGTCGTTAAAATAACAAAGACATTTTAAAGTAAACTTGCTCTTAATTTTAATGTTAATTAGATTTAATGATCTTCAATTGAATACTTATAATAAGGGTCCTAATGGGGACACCGCATGGGTTTTTGGGGGTGGGCCGGTTCAAACGGTCACGGTTAGGTCTTGCGGTCACATTTTGGCACCTAACCGTGACCGCATGGACTTGATGTCACGGTTTGGGGTGTTTGTCCCCGTGACAGCATGGTCGTGCTTTCACGGTTCGGGGTGGTAGTCCCCGTGACCTCCTGACAACAAAACGACAAAAATGACAAAATGGGCTGTTAAAGTTGGAAAAGCGGTCACCAAAACGTCACGTGGAGGCCAAACCGTGACCTCTAGGGTACACGGTCTCAGTTCAAGGTACGACATAGACGTGATTTTGACAAAAGGCCGGGATTCCCGGCACAAACCGTCACGTGGAGGCCAAACCGTGACGGTTTGTGCCCCAGAATTTCACCTTACATACATTTCACCTTCGAACAATCGGCATATCCATTTCCAAACTAAAAATTCGCAATTTCATAATCCACACTCGAGATTTTTCAGCCTTCGTCATTCCAAAAACGCGTTAATTCAAAAACAATGTCGGGTTCGGGAGATCATTATCAAAAGCCGAAGCTTCCAGATTTGAATGTCATGACCTCGGTGATTCTGCTCTTGGGCTCGCAATCTCAAGCTTTTTCTTCTTGACTTACCCCGATATCGACGCTGGTAAACTCTCTGAACTCCGTGCGCGCAATGTTAGTGGTGAAAAACTCGCTCGGGTTGCAGTTCGCCTCGGGCTTTACAAGTACATCCGTCACAACAAAGCTGATGTTCTTAGTGATAAGGTATTACATTATCAAGTCTACTGATATTCATGCCAATTATACATTCTGTGTTGCTATTAGATTTGGGGTTTTTTTGGTGTTTGAGGAGTGCATACTATTTGAATTGAGTTACTATTTGCCTATTAGGCGTACCGATTATACGTCATGCATTGCTGTTGAATTTGGGGGTGGTGTTTTGATTTTGTTAGGTTTGGGAGTTTCTTATTGCGGTTGAGGAAGAAGAAGGGATAGTTGTGCACGGTGGAAGAAGGAAACCGACCCTGCATAACCAGTTTTCCAAAGAATCTGCGCTGCGTTTTGTCTCCACAATGATTAAAGTCAACGCGTTCTGAATCAAGATTAAAGATAACAGATTACAAAGACTAATTAAGCAGATTAGAAAAAAAAAAGATGAACTGAATCGCACGTTTGTTAATGATTAAAACCATAAAATAGTGTTTGTTAATGATTTTAAAAGTATATAAACCTGAGGATAAATCGGTGCACCACCATATGCAACAGCAACTTTCACACCAGTTTCATAGCAGAATTTCTTAGCTTCTTCAAATATCTAACGAAATAATACAGATCATAAGAACAATAGTTATATTATATATTCACGAAAAGATAGAAATGATGTGACGGTGAAACTAGTAATCGATAATCAATCATCATTTGTACAGACTAATGGGGACACCGTATGGTTTTTGGGGGTGGGCCGATTCAACTGTATTGTGCATCTTATTTCTTCATTTGGCAGCCAGACAATTGGAAGGGGATTACCCGATGCCCAATGTGAGCTATCATTGGCCGAGATATGCATATCAAGAAGCACTAGAATGGCAAAATATGTACGAGGGTCGTTTAAATAATTACGTTAGAATAATGGATCGTCATAGAGGCACCAATGTCTCCTGTAAGATATCATTATCCGATACTTCATCATATTAATGAATATCCCTTTATTTGATGATGATGATGATGATGATGGTGATGATGATGATGATAATAATAGTAATAATAATAATAATAGTAATATTAATAATATTAGTAGTAATAATAATACTACTACTACTACTACTACTAATAATAACTAGTGATGTTCCCTACGCGCGTTGCGCGTAGAGCAATCCAAATAACAAAACGCGGATAGTACGCAAAGAAGAACACCCAAAATAAAAAACACTGGTATAAAAGCATCAAGAGCTATCATTTTATCTACTAATGTGTGTGGCTAATTTAAGCAAATTATACAAGTTGTAATCTCACGTTTTCCGGCTCCCACATTTAATACTACATAATATACATCCAACGTCTATTGAATCTTTGACAAAAACAGGAGCAACAGTTATTCTTGTCCTTCTCGGTCCATACAGTCTCTTATCACAGTTAAATTTTCAAATGATAATATAACTAACACATTTTGTTTAGTAAATGTTGATGAATGCATCATGACCTGGCCCAAGCGATGTGACTTTCCTATCATGTCTTCATTGAGCATGAAGTAGGTTCTTTCATGTTTTTCTTCAATCCGGTAGTATCCCAATCCATTTTCTTCTCATTGTACTACCAAAACTAAAAGGTACGTATCATGATATCATCGTTAGTTGACAAGAACAGCTAATGCTTTGTTCATAAACTATTTGTGGTTAAACATCTGACTTTTAAACCAAACACACGCTACCCAAAACTTAATGCTCAAGGGAAAGTTAAAGGCAACCACATAATATGTTAATCAGGTCATGAGTAGCTAATATTAGTAGTAAACAGCGTAATGAAGTCAATGGAAAGTTTTTTTCTACCATTCTCTTTGCAGGATTTCACGAATTCTATGATGTAAAAATAGTGTACACCCAAGTAAATGAAATGGTTCCTTAATATTTAGCGGTTCACATACACTTGACTTCAAATTA
This sequence comes from Flaveria linearis, assembly GCA_024085815.1. Lineage (NCBI taxonomy): Eukaryota > Viridiplantae > Streptophyta > Magnoliopsida > Asterales > Asteraceae > Flaveria > Flaveria linearis. Next base: position 25,150,195 of record CM044011.1, read on the forward strand.
CATGGATCTCTCGTGTTCTTTACTGTTACATTGTTTGTGTTCGTGTGTTCTTTGATCCTAACAAAGTTTTCATAATTATGCTCTTAGCACCTGCATCCAAGATCCATGTTGTTAACTACACAGATGTTCTCCCCATGTGGTTTATACATGCTTAAATAAAATGCCACATCAGCATTTGCAAAAATCAACAAAAAATGGAATGCCATGGATTGAAGAGGTCATTCGTTGAAAAAATCAGTAAAAAAATTTCATAATCAGCAAAAAATGTCATCCATTGCAACCATTGTTAAAAAATGTGAATTTGTTGCTAAAAATCTGTTGTAAAGTATGATTTTGATATAGCCTCACTTAAAGTTGTTTGCTAAAATCAGAAACACATATCAAGTTCTTTTCTATTTCATGCAGTTTCCCTGATGATAAAGTAGTTCAATATACATAATAAGACAACTTATATAAAAAACCACCAGCAAACCTGGATTTCTCTGGGAAATGTGGCACTGAACAGCATTGTTTGTCTTTCACCTGGTGGAGGCATGTCCGTTTGCTCGACAATTTTTCTAATTTGAGGCTCAAATCCCATATCCAGCATCCGATCCGCCTCATCAAGAGCTAGATACCTTATCATTTGCAATGACACTTTTGCCCTCTCCAGTAGATCAACTAACCTTCCTGGTGTGGCAACAATAATATCAACTCCCCTCTCGAGTTCTCTTAACTACCCATGCATAAAATGCCATTAGAAACCACTCAAACCAGTAAAGCAAATTATAATAATATCAAATGATTTGCAAAATAAACATGCAAATATTTGAAGTAATGGGGATGGTTCATGAACAGCATAATAAGCAGGGTTGACTGGTGATGCACGTTTTATACAAGCCCATTAACTGGAAAGAAACATAGGGGTGTTCACATCATACAGAAAATGTTTATACATACATCCATTAATCTGGTAAAAATGTCATTTTAACCTAAAAAAATTGATGATTATATATATGCCACTAATGTTAAAAGTTGTGGTTAATCATCTGCTATATAGAGTATAACTATGATATAATATTAATATTAATATTTGAAGAAAATAACACTTAAATCAATGAATATGCATTGCTTTATTACTTAAATCTAGAACTTCAGTTTGAGTTACCTGTTGATTAATCGGTGTTCCTCCATAAACAACCACCACCTTGACACCTGTCTGATATGAAAACTTCCGTGCCTCCTCATGTATCTGCATGTAATGCAATTAATAGATCTGTCGACTTAGCAGATTATCTAAAGTACATACAAAGTGTTTAAAGAATTTATTATAGATAATAACCTGACAGGAGAGCTCCCTTGTAGGGGATATAATCAGAGCAAGAGGAAACACGACCCTGGTCCCACGTGGTCTCGGTGCAAATTGGCCCCTCATAATTCCACTGATTATAGGGAAGCAAAATGCTGCTGTCTTCCCAGTGTAAGGCCCCGCTCACCGGGCGCCTCACTGTTGGTCATCATTACTCGTAAAACATTCATTTAATACATGATCATAACATACACAGCGGAATTAATAAAATATACATTCTATTCTCATTTCATCATAAAAGCTATTACATCATTGTCTTGATTACAAAATACAAGCTTTTCTTTACATTGCTTAACTATACTATGATTGCTGCTGATGCATATTCCTCAGCAATCATAGGGTCATACAGCGACCTCTACCGAAATAAGAAAATATATTTTTCTTTATAAAGAAGATATTAAATTCAAAAATATATAAAGGAGATTCCTTGAGTAATCTCGTTGATTCAGATCCTCAAGAAATCTCATAATGGCAGGCAACGTGACTTGTTACGTGCGTTATGGGCCCGCAACACGTGACGTTGCAGCATTATAAAATGGAGAATGCCCTCCCAAAAGAGCTGAGTAGCCGCCTCGTGCCATCCTCAGCAACACTACCTGCGAACTGGAAAACACATAAAAGTCAGCGTTGCTGAGTGAGTTCTAGTTTTATAATAAAACATACTTTCATTCTCATTAACTGCTCTTTCATACATGTGTTCACACATCATACGTACACGTAGATAATATTATTATTATCACATCATTCATTACTTACTTTCATTCGTGTACACTTCATCATTCTCTTTACTTTCATACATACATACTTCACGTACTTTTGTACGTGCTTTACTTTCATTCTTACATTCACTACTTACGTTCGAACATTCATTACATTCATTCATACTTTTATTACTTTCGTTCGAACGTTCATTACATTCGGTGACATGTACAATACCCCACTTTCATCATACTTACTACTGGTGCTGGACCTGTGGTGGTTAGCCACGAACGTTGTGCACAAAGCTGATCCAGTCACCTGGGGTAGATACATGCACCACTTAACTTTCACTTCACTACTAACATACGTTAGCCGAGTCTCTTGCAGTGCGCGACTGCTCACCTCAGTGACAATCTTATGATTGCCTGCTAACCGAGTCTCTTGCAACACGAAGTTACTCACCTCATTGTCAATCTCAATGATTGACCCGATGTACATCCTTCGGGGTAGCTAACCCGTACACCGTTGAGCTAACACCTGCCAGGGGTGTGCACCTCCTTCATTTGCTTGCAAGCCTTTCTTACTTTCTTTCATTAATGCATGCATTCATTCATCATGTTCCTTCTTTCATTATCTTTCACTTTACGTTTTTAATGCATTCGTTTCTTTCATTCATTCGTTCACGTAAAGTTATTAAAGATAAAACACATTTACATAAGGAACATACATACTTACATATCATCAGTATTCACCATTTATCATGGCAACATCATACTATCATACATACATCATACTAGCATACATACATCATGCATACACTTCTACATTCACTCACATCAGCCCTGTCCGGGCGACTGAACTACCACCAGTCGCATGTCCTCCATGCGACTGGGCCATGCGATTGGGCTATCATGCGAATGGGTACTCATACGTGCGATTGAACTTCCTTCCGTACGACTAGACACTATGCGACTGGGCTATATGCGACTAACTCTTAACCGTGCGACTGAACTACCCTGCGATTGAACTCATGCGACCGAAACTCTCAGTCGCATCACCTATCGTGCGATTAAGACTCAATCGGGCGGCTGAGTCTCAGTCGGGCGATTGGACATCGACTCACACTCATTCGGCCGAATGGCCCTTCAGTCGCATAACCCTAACTGGGCTGCGACTGGAGTTCATCATGAACAGCAGCCGCGAACCAACGCACCCAAACTCATCTTTAACCCATTTATAGCCCAAATCTACCCTCCCAAGTCTCAGGGATTCATACTAGGACATCATACAAACATATACAAGTCCTACTTCTCACTATAAACGCATTACTCAAAATTTACCCAAATGGGTCAAACTTACACTTTTACAAAACTAGGGTTTATATGTGATTCCAGCCCCAAAATCAGTTAAAAACATGTAAATGAGGGGTCCTAGAACTCACATTACAGGTAGAAGTAGATGAACTTCGACTTTGGCTATCTTCTCGACGGATCTTGAACTCGGGCAGCACTTTCCCTCTCTTCTCTTCTGTTCTCGGTCGCTCACTCTCTCTCCCCGACTGAAAATGGGAGGAGAATGGAGCTGCTCCCCTTTTTATACCCACATCTCAGTCGCACCTGGTCCAGGGGCGACTGGACCTTCAGTCGCATCAACACCATGCGATTGGACCCCAATCGCACGTGTTCCATTCGGCTCATACTTCATTCGGGCGATTGAACTCCAATCGTGCGGTTGAGCTCCAATCGGCCGAATAGCCATGCGGTTGAACTTCAATCGCATAAATCACAGGTGATTGAAGCTCAGTCGCATCACATGCTGAGAAGTCAAACTTCCGGGTGTTACAAGTCCACCCCCCTTATTTTAGGTTTCGTCCCCGAAACCTGTCATTCTTCGAACAATCGTGGGTAATGCTGCCTCATTTCTTCTTCAGTTTCTCACGTCGACTCGGATCCCTTCCTGTGCCGCCACTGTACACGCACAAGGGGAACCACTTTATTTCTCAATCTCTTTTCTTTGCGATCTATGATCGCCACTGGTTGCTCTACATAATTGAGCTTTTCGTCCACCTCGATATCACTCAGTGGAACGACCATGTTTCGTCTGCCAAACATTTCCTCAGATGAGACACGTGGAAAGTCGGGTGGATTCCACTTAGTTCATCTGGCAGATCTAACCTATAGGCCACCTCCCCTACTCGAGCAACAATTCGGAAAGGGCCTATATATCGCGGACTCAACTTTCCCCGCTTCCGGAATCGAATGATCCCTTTCCAAGGTGAGACCTTCAGCATAACCCGGTCCCCCACTTGGAACTCAATTGGCCTGCGTCGTTTGTCAGCATACGACTTCTGTCGGTCTTTGGCCGCCTTCATATACGCTTTAATTCTTTCGAGCTTTTCAGTCGTAGCCTCTACCACTTCGACGCTTCCCAATTCCTTCTGACCAATTTCACCCCAACAGACGGGTGTTCTGCATCTTCTACCGTATAGCATTTCATAGGGTGGCATGCCGATACTGGCATGATAACTGTTGTTGTATGAGAACTCAGCTAACGGTAGATGGTCATCCCAACTTCCCCCGAAGTCAATAACACACGCTCGGAGCATGTCCTCCAAGGTCTGAATGGTCCTTTCAGACTGACCATCAGTTTGAGGATGATAAGCCGTGCTAATATGCAATCTCGTCCCCATAGCATCGTGGAATTTCTTCCAAAATTTAGATGTAAACCGGGTGTCGCGATCAGACACAATCGACACCGGTACACCGTGACGAGTCACAATTTCTTTGATGAAAAGATCAGCCAACTTCTCGGACTAATATGTCTCCCGCATCGGTAAGAAGTGAGCACTCTTCGTCAATCGATCCACAATCACCCAGATCGTATCATACCCTTTCGGGGTACGTGGCAGCTTTGTGATAAAATCCATGGTGATGTGTTCCCACTTCCATTCCGGTATGTCCAATGGTTGGATCTTTCCATACGGCTTCTGGTGCTCTGCCTTCACTTGCAAACACGTGAGGCATTTACTCACATACTCCACCACATCGCGTTTCATACCCGGCCACCAATAATCTTTCTTCATATCTTGGTACATCTTGGTGGCGCCGGGATGAATGGAGTATCGAGACTTATGGGCTTCATCCAGAATCTTCATTCGCAGATCCCCTAGACGAGGAATCCACATACGCCCAAACCGAGTTCTAACACCCGTTGCGTTCTCACCCAACTCCGTGACCAGACCTCTCATTCGTTCAAAGTTAAGATGTTCGTCTTTCAAAGCCTCATCTTGGAACTCTTTGACCTGTTTCATCACGTCGGAGGTCATGATTAGCTGGTACGCCTTCACTCGAATTGGCTCGGGCCTCTCCTTTCGGCTAAGGGCATCCGCCACCACGTTGGCTTTGCCCGGATGGTAATGGATCTCACAATCATAGTCTTTTATAAGTTCCAACCATCGCCGTTGCCTCATATTCAGATCCTTTTGCTCGAAGAAGTACTTCAAGCTTTTGTGGTCCGTGAAGATGGTGCACTTCGTCCCATACAAATAGTGCCGCCAGATCTTCAACGCGAAAACCACCGCTGCGAGCTCCAGGTCATGAGTAGGGTAATTAACCTCATGAACTTTCAGCTGTCGGGATGCATAGGCTATCACCTTTCCTCTCTGCATTAATACACACCCCAACCCCGAGTAGGAGGCATCAGAATAAACCACCAAATCTTCACTCCCCTCGGGTAACGCCAATACTGGAGCTTGGGTCAACCTCGTCTTCAGTTCTTCAAACGCCTTCTCTTGAGCTTGACCCCACACAAATTTCACATCCTTCCGGGTCAACTTTGTCAGTGGAGAAGCAATTTTGGAAAAGTCTTGGATAAACCTTCGGTAGTAACCCGCCAAACCCAAGAAACTACGGATCTCGGTCGGCGTCTTCGGAGATTTCCATTGCATAACTGCTTCCACTTTCGCCGGATCGACCATAATCCCGTCCGGATTTACTACATGACCCAAGAATTGAACCTCACGCAACCAGAATGCGCACTTGGAGAATTTAGCATACAACTTCTCCCTTCTTAACGTCTCCAGAACTTCGCGAATGTGACCGGCATGCTCAGTCTCACTCTTTGAATAAATCAGGATATCATCAATGAATACAATCACTGATTTATCCAACATCGGCCGGCACACCCTATTCATCAGGTCCATAAAAGCAGCTGGCGCGTTGGTCAAACCAAAGGACATAACGAGGAACTCATAATGACCGTAGCGCGTTCGAAAAGCTGTTTTAGGGATATCCTGCTCCTTCACCTTCAGTTGATGGTAGCCTGATCGAAGATCTATACGTGAAAACCAACTAGCACCCTGAAGTTGATCAAACAAGTCATCGATCCTCGGCAAGGGGTATCTGTTCTTTACTGTCAGCTTATTCAGCTCGCGGTAGTCGATGCACATCCTCATACTACCGTCCTTCTTCTTTACAAACAGGACCGGAGCACCCCAAGGTGAGATACTTGGTCTAATAAACCCCTTATCCAGTAGCTCTTGTAACTGCTCCATCAACTCTTTCATCTCTGTCGGGGCCAATCGGTATGGTGCCTTGGCAACAGGTTGGGCGCCTGGTACTAAATCAATCTGAAACTCGATCTCTCGGTCAGGTGGCAATCCCGATAAGTCTTCCGGGAACACGTCTGGGAACTCACACACAACCGGAACATCAGACAGTTGTGGCGCTGGCTTCTCTACATCTTTCACATAACATAAATAGGCTTTACATCCACGCCTCATACATTTCCCCGCCACTGCCATTGAGATCACTTTCGGAATCGTAGTAACCCGATCCCCATAAACTGTCACTGGACTACCATCAGGCGCTGTCAAACTGATCATCTTCTTGCGACACACAATGTTCGCCTCGAAATCTGCCAACCAATCCATCCCAAGCACCAAATCGAAACCACCTAACGTCATTGCAAAGGGTTTAACTGGGAATTTGTGACCCTCCAGTTCTACATCGCAACCCTCAATTACCTCTGAAATCCTGGTGGTTTTACCTATCGCAGTCTCTACATCAAACGGCACATCCACACGCCTACTACTAACGGGCAATTTGGCACAAAATGCAGCAGAAATAAAACTCCTACTGGCACCCGAATCAAATAATACAGAGGCTAAAATTTGGTTCACCAGAAACGTACCGGACACTACATCGGGGTCCGTCCTCGCCTCTTCCTGCGTCATCGTGAATGCTCTGGCGCTCGCTTTCGACCCTTCACCCCCTGTCTTCTTCACGCCGGAACCCTCAGATCTCGGCTTCTTGCAGTCTTTATTCATATGACCACTTTCCCCACAGTTATAACACCTCATCGCTTTACACTCCTTGGCCATATGTCCGGACTTTCCACACTTGAAACATACATTCAGCCCCCATCTGCACTCACCACCGTGCTCTCGCCCACACTTCCCACACTTTCTCGATCCTGCACTTGTCACGACCACACGGCGTTCATCAACCCGTGCCTTCTTACTACTTGTCGAAGTATCACCCCGACCAAACCTCTTTCCCTGCCACTTCCTCTCATCACTTCCCTTCTTACTGCCCTCAGATTTCACCATCGCAGCCCGTTCATCGTACAACCTCCCAGCTAAATCCACCGCCGACCTGAAAGTACTGGGTCGGGCGGAAATCAAATGCCAACGAATTTCGGCTGGCAACCCCTGAATATACCGGTTAATCTTGCGAGACACCGGCGTCACTTGCTCTGGCACCAACCGTGCCATGTCGTTGAACTTGGTCGTGTATTGTTGGTGGGTCATCGTTCCCGCTTCCAACTGCAGGAACTCTCTCTCAACTCTGTCCATCTCTCGACGAGGACTAAACTCCTCGATCACCATTCTCTTCAATTCAGGCCACTTCATCTTCCCAATGGCCCTGCTACCCTCAGCCTGGACAATATTGTCCCACCAGCACAATGCCGTCCCCGTAAACGAGTGGGTAGCAAACTTCACCTTTTTATCCTCCTGGCAGTCACTGATATCAAGGACCGCCTCCATCTCTCTCACCCATTGGTGAGCATCAGCAGCCGTACCTGAACCATCAAAAGTCGGAGGCTTGCATCTCATAAATTTCCCGTAATCACAACCCCGGGCTGTCCCCCTAACCTGTTCTTCCTCCTCTTCCTCCTCGTCATCAGACAATACCGTTCCTGCCTCTGTCTGTTGCTGTCTACCGGAGGACCGTCTCCTCCCTCGTCTATCCTCCTCTCTTACTGCCTTTATCGCTTCGGTCATTACAGTCTGTAAAATCGTCTGCATAACCTGGTGCACTTCTTCAATCACTGCCTCTTTTACCGAGGCTCTCAACTTGGCGCTTTCGTCCGTCTCTTCCTGGTGAGGAATCTCGTTCTCCTCACGAACTACTTTCTCTTTCCTAGATCTTCCTCGCGTGATACGCGGCTCATCACCACGTTCACCATCACGGGAAGCATCAGATGATCTATCACCGACCATCTTCTATCACACTGAAAGATTAAAACACCAACACGGTCATTCAAGGAAATAGCTCAGTTTATGTTAAGTACAGTAAGTCCCTAATTACAGTGGCCAGTTGTGATTAGCTACTTACTCTACTCTTCGTACCCCGAGCATCACCTATCCTGACTACATTAATATCTCAGTCTAACAGTACACATAACTCACATCACATGCGCACATAATAACCAATTAATCTTTAAGAAAAATACCTGATGGCACGCGACTACTCAGATGGCATTCTCATTCTCCCTGTCCCATTCTCAGTTTAAGTTCAGGTTTATTATGAAAATTTACCCATTTTACTTAAACTTTTTGCTCTGATACCAACTTGTAAGGCCCCGCTCACCGGGCGCCTCACTGTTGGTCATCATTACTCGTAAAACATTCATTTAATACATGATCATAACATACGCAGCGGAATTAATAAAATATATATTCTATTCTCATTTCATCATAAAAGCTATTACATCATTGTCTTGATTACAAAATACAAGCTTTTCTTTACATTGCTTAACTATACTATGATTGCTGCTGATGCATATTCCTCAGCAATCATAGGGTCATACAGCGACCTCTACCGAAATAAGAAAATATATTTTTCTTCATAAAGAAGATATTAAATTCAAAAATATATAAAGGAGATTCCTTGAGTAATCTCGTTGATTCAGATCCTCAAGAAATCTCATAATGGCAGGCAACGTGACTTGTTACGTGCGTTATGGGCCCGCAACACGTGACGTTGCAGCATTATAAAATGGAGAATGCCCTCCCAAAAGAGCTGAGTAGCCGCCTCGTGCCATCCTCAGCAACACTACCTGCGAACTGGAAAACACATAAAAGTCAGCGTTGCTGAGTGAGTTCTAGTTTTATAATAAAACATACTTTCATTCTCATTAACTGCTCTTTCATACATGTGTTCACACATCATACGTACACGTAGATAATATTATTATTATCTCATCATTCATTACTTACTTTCATTCGTGTACACTTCATCATTCTCTTTACTTTCATACATACATACTTCACGTACTTTTGTACGTGCTTTACTTTCATTCTTACATTCACTACTTACGTTCGAACATTCATTACATTCATTCATACTTTTATTACTTTCGTTCGAACGTTCATTACATTCGATGACATGTACAATACCCCACTTTCATCATACTTACTACTGGTGCTGGACCTGTGGTGGTTAGCCACGAACGTTGTGCACAAAGCTGATCCAGTCACCTGGGGTAGATACATGCACCACTTAACTTTCACTTCACTACTAACATACGTTAGCCGAGTCTCTTGCAGTGCGCGACTGCTCACCTCAGTGACAATCTTATGATTGCCTGCTAACCGAGTCTCTTGCAACACGAAGTTGCTCACCTCATTGTCAATCTCAATGATTGACCCGATGTACATCCTTCGGGGTAGCTAACCCGTACACCGTTGAGCTAACACCTGCCAGGGGTGTGCACCTCCTTTATTTGCTTGCAAGCCTTTCTTACTTTCTTTCATTAATGCATGCATTCATTCATCATGTTCCTTCTTTCATTATCTTTCACTTTACGTTTTTAATGCATTCGTTTCTTTCATTCATTCGTTCACGTAAAGTTATTAAAGATAAAACACATTTACATAAGGAACATACATACTTACATATCATCAGTATTCACCATTTATCATGGCAACATCATACTATCATACATACATCATACTAGCATACATACATCATGCATACACTTCTACATTCACTCACATCAGCCCTGTCCGGGCGACTGAACTACCACCAGTCGCATGTCCTCCATGCGACTGGGCCATGCGATTGGGCTATCATGCGAATGGGTACTCATACGTGCGATTGAACTTCCTTCCGTACGACTAGACACTATGCGACTGGGCTATATGCGACTAACTCTTAACCGTGCGACTGAACTACCCTGCGATTGAACTCATGCGACCGAAACTCTCAGTCGCATCACCTATCGTGCGATTAAGACTCAATCGGGCGGCTGAGTCTCAGTCGGGCGATTGGACATCGACTCACACTCATTCGGCCGAATGGCCCTTCAGTCGCATAACCCTAACTGGGCTGCGACTGGAGTTCATCATGAACAGCAGCCGCGAACCAACGCACCCAAACTCATCTTTAACCCATTTATAGCCCAAATCTACCCTCCCAAGTCTCAGGGATTCATACTAGGACATCATACAAACATATACAAGTCCTACTTCTCACTATAAACGCATTACTCAAAATTTACCCAAATGGGTCAAACTTACACTTTTACAAAACTAGGGTTTATATGTGATTCCAGCCCCAAAATCAGTTAAAAACATGTAAATGAGGGGTCCTAGAACTCACATTACAGGTAGAAGTAGATGAACTTCGACTTTGGCTATCTTCTCGACGGATCTTGAACTCGGGCAGCACTTTCCCTCTCTTCTCTTCTGTTCTCGGTCGCTCACTCTCTCTCCCCGACTGAAAATGGGAGGAGAATGGAGCTGCTCCCCTTTTTATACCCACATCTCAGTCGCACCTGGTCCAGGGGCGACTGGACCTTTAGTCGCATCAACACCATGCGATTGGACCCCAATCGCACGTGTTCCATTCGGCTCATACTTCATTCGGGCGATTGAACTCCAATCGTGCGGTTGAGCTCCAATCGGCCGAATAGCCATGCGGTTGAACTTCAATCGCATAAATCACAGGTGATTGAAGCTCAGTCGCATCACATGCTGAGAAGTCAAACTTCCGGGTGTTACACCCAGACCCAGTTTGAGCACATGCCATTAAATCTCGGCCCGCAAGAGAAATGGGAATCGTATAACGTTGAACAGGGGTCGGTTTGACATATTTGCGCCTTCTAATATTATTATTCAAAGCTTCCCCCAAGTCTATCTCTGCAAATGTATTAGCCGGAGGTGGTACATTCTCCCCACTAGTTTCCACTGGAATATCCTCATAAGCATCAAAATTAATACCACTATTTTCCTACTCGACTTTAATCTCCTCAAGACCGTCTATATCATCATTACCAAAAGGATTAACCTCCACTTCTCTACCACCCCAACCACCACCTCTATTTCCCCAACCCCCTCCACCACCACGACCTCCAGCAACATACCCAGACCTACCATTTTCATACCGCGGAGCAGCCCATCTTGACCCACTTGTTTGTCCACCATGTCCAGACCTATCATTTGCAGGTGGTGCACCACCATGTGACACAGCAGAACCCGCCACCTGACCAGATGCAGGTTATCTATTACGAAGATGAGGCGGAACATAAGCCGGCTTGCTCGAAGCTACCGTAGCCCCACCAATCCCATTGTTTTCCGAGCCCGAAGCTGAATTTTCAATAGTGTCTGCCCAAGAAGTCCTCATGACTGTGAGTATCCGTCCAAGGTCCCTCGATCGGACGGCTGCAAGCCACACCGCCACTGCCACACCGCCACCGCCATACCAACACCAACACCAACACGTCCACCACCACACCGCTACCACGCACCACACCAGCGTCGCCGCACCACACTCCACCATGCCATCACACAATCGGAGCGCGAGTTCAAACACCGAAAACCTGACCTCCGCCTCCACCAACAAATCCACCACCCCCAATTTGGGTTTTAGGGTTCGGTTTTAGTGCGAAAGAGGTAAGAAGATGTGTATGTATAGATAGAGGGGAAAGAGGGGACCATGAGACGGAGGAGGCGGTCATCGCAGCGAAGGAACGGAGGCGTCGGTTTGTAGGTGGTGGTGCCGGAGAAAGGAAGAGATCGAAGATTGAGGGTGAGGGGAACAGGGAAAGGCTGGTGGTGTACTATTCATGGCAACTGTTCATCAGTTGCTTTTTTCATATTATACAATAATAATAATAATAATAATAATAATAATAATAGTAATAGTAATAATAATAATAATAATAATAATAATAATAATAATAATAATAATAATAATAATAATAATAATAGTAGTAGTAGTAATAATAATAATAATAATAATAATACTAATAATAATAATAATAATAATAATAATAATAATAATAATAATAATAATATAAACAGCTGAATGATTGCTCATCAGTAGTTTTGTAAACAAAGTGTCACGGTTTGACCAACACGTGACAGTTAGGGTTTCTCAACCGTCACGGTTAGGGCTAACCGTGACCTTTTGGGGTATTGCTCATCAGTAGTTAATTAAACAGCTGAAACAGCTGAAGGATTGCTCACCACCACCGCCGCTCACCACCACCGCCGCTCACCACCACCGCCGCTCACCACCATCGCCGCTGACCACCACTGCCGCTCACCACCATCGCCGCTGACCACCATCGCCACTGACCACCACCACCGGTCACCACAACCGCCGCTGCACACCACCACCGCCGCTGCACCACCGCGTTTTCGGTACGTAATTTACAGGTTTAAACCATAGATTTGATAGTTTTTCTCAAATAGATTTGATAGTTTTTCCAAATAGATTTGATAGGTTTTCACAAATAGATTTGATAGGTTTTCACAAATAGATTTGATAGGTTTTTCCGAATAGATTTGATAGGTTTTCACAAATAGATTTGATAGGTTTTCCCGAATAGATTTGATAGGTTTTACCAAATAGATTAGAAATAATAATAAATAATAATAGTTATAATAGTAATAGTAATAATAGAAATTAATAATATTAGTAATAATATTAATAATAATAATAATAATATTTAGTATAATAATAATAATAATAATAATAATAATAATAATAACCGTCAACCATTAATTTTATAAACATTGTAAATAAATGATAAATACGTCTTTTTTCGCAGATATGGATGCCGACGATGCTTTTATCCCCGGCATTGATGACTGCCCGACGCTGCAGTTCGAGTAGGAGACTACACCGTACGAGCGGTTCAGGACCCTGAGAGCACGTGTGCCAGCACCGGGGACCGTCCTGTCGGAGGACTTCTTACAGCTCGTTGGAGAGCGCGGCCGGTTTTTTGAGATCATCGGCGAGGACGGCCCATGGGAGCAGCTGTTCCGGATGTCCGACGATGCCCGTCGAGAGCTCACCGTGGAGTTCTACTGCACATTCACGTTCCGTCCACGTGACAAGGGACTTGCGGAGCTGGACGAGGACGACATAGCGGACGGTCGTGAGTACGCGTAGGTTGCTTTCCGGTTGTTCGGGGTCCTCCACCGCATGTCACTTAGGCGGTTCGCTGTCGTCAGCGGCCTCTACACGGAGGAGGAGACCCGACAGCCGATGTACACCACCGCCTTGATCCGCGGGCCAGACGACTCCGATCAGGTCTGGTGGCCTGCGATAGGCGACGGACCATACGGCGGTGATACGAGGTCCTCTCATATACGAGACCCTCTGTATAGATACATTCACCGACTCATCGCCACGTCCGTCGCTGGTCGTGGGGCGGGGACCGATAGGGTCAACGCCGCCGACCTTTTTTTTCTTCGGTGTGTACTCACACACCGACACTGCCACCTCGCGCACGCCCTCGCTGATTATTTTGCTAGTTATTATCATCGGCAGTCGCGAGGGGCGTTAGTGGGCGGGAACATCGTTTCCCGGATCGCTCGGGGCTTGGGGTACGCACAGGCCATGTCCCAGCTCCCGCTACCTCTGACTCCTGTGCGCGTGGCCGGCCGGACCACCGCCATGGGATGAGGATAGTTCGGAGGTTCCCTGACGGCACTTGGCACCTGCTCAGTAGATACCATGAGCTCGTGCCATGGGTGCCCGAGCCGTTGGTGGACCCACCCGAGCTGGCGGGGGCTGAGGTCCACCTTCAGGACGCCCACGAGGCCCTTGGCGGCGGGGAGGATCAGCCCATTCCCCCGCCGCACGACCAGGACCCGCCCCAGCATCCCCAGCGCGTGTACCACGCCGTGCGATTGCCTGCTCATGTTCTTGATATGATTTAGGACACACGAGACAGGGTCACGAGGCTGGAGGATACGACCGCGAGGCTGCATGATACCACCGCGAGGCTGGAGGATACGACCGCGAGGCTGCATGATATGATGGACTGGGTCATCCAGCACATGGTCGCGGACTATACCGCCTCGGGTACGCCGTTGTTGTCACAGCCACCGAGGCGGTTAGACCATGACGGTGCTGGCCCATCTGGCGCGGGCGGGTCTGGTCAGGGCAGCATCCGGGGATGATGGATTAGATAGATATTTTGTTTGTATTTTATTTCTTTTTGTATGTAAAAACTCGTTGTATATATATATGTGCAGTTTCAGTTATGATGATTTGTATATTTGATTATGTTTGTTTGGTTGTGTTTCTTTGTTTGTTTGCTTTATATTTGCAATGTTGATAATGTTAATTGTATATGTTTGATAACAACTGATTTTTACGATTAGGTTAACCATGTGATAAAATAACAACTAACTTGTTTAAAATTACTTGTAATATGACCATGAATTGCAGCAGATTAGGTTAACCATGTGATAATGTTAATTGTATCTGCGCTGCGTTTTGTCTCCACAAAGATTAAAGTCAACGCGTTCTGAATCAAGATTAAAGATAACAGATTACAAAGACTAATTAAGCAGATTAGAAAAAAAAAGATGAACTGAATCGCACGTTTGTTAATGATTAAAACTATAAAATAGTGTTTGTTAATGATTTTAAAAGTATATAAACCTGAGGATAAATCGGTGCACCACCATATGCAACAGCAACTTTCATACCAGTTTCATAGCAGAATTTCTTAGCTTCTTCAAATATCTAACGAAATAATACAGATCATAAGAACAATAGTTATATTATATATTCACGAAAAGATAGAAATGATGTGACGGTGAAACTAGTAATCGATAATCAATCAAACTCCGATCGAACGATGTTTCCCGCCTTTTCATTCTCAAGTTTACAGTGATAAAATTACGAAAATAAAAATAAATGTTTAATGCTTAAGGAAGATACACGAAATCAAACTCCGATCGAACGGTGTTTCCCGCCTTTTCATTCTCAAGTTTACAGTGATAAAATTACGGAAATAAAAATAAATGTTTAATCTTTAAGGAAGATACACGAAATAAAAATAAATATTTAATGCTTAAAAGAATAAAAAAAATAAAAGTAACATGTCACGGTTTGGCCAAACCGTGACATATAACCCCCCTATGCGCACAATCAATACCCCCATAATTACATACCCAATCAATACCCTCATAATTACATACCCAATCAATACCCCCATAATTACATACCCAATCATTGACCCCAGATCTAACTGTCACGGGTAGGGTAAACCGTGACAGCTAGATGTCACACCTGACCTAGCGGTCACGAGTAGACCTAACCGTGACAGCTTGGGTCGGTTTTCTTCAGGAAAAGCACGGTGCGCCTAAAATTTCCGTATAATAACTACTATAAATTTAATGTCGAGGTAGGTAGAAATGTACATTGAGTTGCTTATGTATTACACTTTAGGCAATTGGCATGCATGGGACACGTGGGGGTGAAAACTTCAAGTGTGGTTAGGTAGAGCGATGTGTTTTTCCTATTATCATGGTAAAAAACATTATTCTAACCCCATCTTTTTAATACGGATGTGATTTGTTCTAGCAAATTTAATCTTTTTAATGTAATAATTTTTTATTTACAAGTGACTTTAACGTTTTTAAACTTGCAATAAATTTATTGAGGATTTATATATTATTTAAATTTAATTTTTTAATGTAATATTTTTTTATTTACAAGTGACTTTAACGTTTTTAAACTTGCAATAAATTTATTGAGGATTTATATATTATTTAAATTAGTCATAAATAACTAATATCTAATGTTTTAAAACTTAACCGTTTACTGAATAAGTCAATTCCTTTCTGTAATTTATACTCAACTAAATTAAATATGAACATTAAAATAAAAAAGAATTCGTAATCCAATAAAAGCATAAGATATAAATAAAACTAAAAGTATAAAACAAATAAGGTAAACTAGGTTTTGGCGCTCGTGTTGGCGCGCGTATGCGAGTTTTAATGTAACCCTAAATCAAAATCAAATTGAAGGTTCAAAACCACAAAATCAGTAAAATACACAAATTAAAACACACAAAAACCCCAAATCCATAACAAACCAGATCATGCAGAACCCAAAAACTAAATCAAAGCCCAACACCATACACAAAACAAACTAAAATCAAAGGCGTAAGAAAGCGACACAGTCCAAAATAAGAAACCGATGAAAATCAGAGCCCCAAAAAGAGCAAACAAAAGGAAAACCCAAACCTTAATAGCGAGAATCGTTAAGGTAGTGACAACGAAAGAAAAAAAGCAGGAACCCGGAGAAAGACAACGTCAACGAACCCTACAAATCAAAAACATGTGTCTAGATACAAAAAACCTCATCCCAAAATCTCGAACCCACATACAAAACAAACCATATTAAAACACAAACAAAAAAAGAAAAAACAAATAAAACACAAACAAAATAAACAAAAGAAAATTTTAAATACAAAAAAAATGAAAAAAAAAGAAAAAATCCACCACCGACCAAACCTTTTAATTAGAATAGTAATTAGATGGATTTTGTACGGTGACTATATATTGGTTTTGTCTTTTAAGACCTACATGGCTACATCTATTGTCCCTATTACTTACTTACTTGTAACACATTTGGTTTATTTCATTACGTCACATTAAAAATTGTTGTCATGTTTTTATGAAATGATTTTTTATAAGACACCTAAATATTTTCTAACTAGTTTCTATGGTCTTCACCAACACTTTCTCGACTATGGCCACCTCCTCCATTCAATTGATTTTACTTGCAAGCATCGTTATGGAGCCACAGTTTCTTCCCATCACTCTGATTTCACCAACTAGTAGTATCTCGTTGATGTGTTTGACATCATGAATTCTACTAGTTGTATGGAAAGCTCTCTTTTTTTTTAGTAAATGGTTATGAAATAACATTAGCCGTAGAGTGCTTTTTTTAACATCAGAGTGGAATTTATGTACTGGAAATCAGGAAACGACTGATCATTTGTTGGTTTCCTACCAGGAGATATGGATTACAATTTACAATTTGAAGATGGTGTGGTTTTCAGTTGGTCAAATGCATTATTTTTTCATGACATTTCGTTGCAACTTCATACATGTTTTTCAAAACCTAGAAATGACAACATTTTCAGGGGTCAAAAGTGGTGAAAAAAAAAATCAAGACAAACTCATTTTGGTGGATAAAAACAGGGCTAGAGTAGGAGACATTGATTGACAATCCTGATGTAATTTTTGTTTTTTATAACTCTTTCTTGTAACTCAATTATTTGGTGTAGCTATAGCATCTTGCTTGTGGTTTTTCTACTTTAAAATATATAATATTATTTGTTAAAAAATCGGGTATGCAAAGTTATAATGTAGTATGAGTGACAAACGTAGTCACCGTTAGTTTCCTATGTTTCCTCGGGAGCTCTAACATTTGATTGAACTAATTTCGTCGCAACGACCTCACGACCCAAATCTAGTATGTTAAAACCCCAACATATATAATATTTTTGTTTTTCTCGCTTTCAATTTAATTATAATCGTTCAAAAGAAATATGCTCATAGCAAATTAATTGTCTAGAAGTGATAAAAAATTCTAAAATAGCATATTCAAGCCTGTTTAGGTTCTTATATAACCGTTTAAACCAAGGCAATGTTATTTATAGTTAAGATTTATATTATTTAATCTACAGTTTACAATTTAAAAAACCTTCTACGACAATTTTTGCCTTGAAACCTTTGTCCAAACTAAACGGGCCTAAGTCTATAAAGTAGACATTTTAATAGAAGTATATGCTCTAGATGGAATGACAACTCTCAATCTCTTCTACTATCAATCACGATTCATACATGATGTTATCGTTAATCCTATCTTTTGTAACTTTTCAACTTCTCGATTTGAAACTCTTCAACTTCTTGAAAATCACTTTCAACCCGATTACTAAGAGTGGATTTGCATAGCGTTGGCAATAAAATTCTATAACAGTAACATCTATAAATATAATCTTGAAAATATGCATTTTAATGTATATACTAAAATTTTACTCCCATATTTATTGATCTTGGCTTCTTGGGCAAGACCTAGTATAAGAGCAGCTCGTCTCAACCCAAGCTATGAGATACATATTATAGCCAATAATTAGATTTCAAGCTATACAAGACTCAGAACTTAGAACTAGGATTTGTTGGACCAAACCTAGTGGCATGTCGATTGAGAGTGTAAACAAGTCGGGTCACCTATGTAAGATTGACTCACTAAAAGTAATTAAGTCAGTTATAAATGCTTGATCCCAAGCTTCACATAAGAAGTTTGACATAGATCGTAAAGCTAAACAAATCTTTTATTTATGTAGATAGTAATTGTTTTGTCTTGAAAACTATTAGTTTTAAAAAACGCATTCGTGAAATAACATTATGTCTCATTATTGTTTCTTTTTGTTAGTTATTCTGTCTTTTTTAATACTGTTGTGTTTTTCTAAAATAATGAATTCTAAAATCATATAATAGTGGAATAACATTGTTTTGTATCTTTACTATGTAAAGCATAATAATAATTTAACTTAGTAAATCTAATACATTAAAAACAATGATAAAATAACACAATATCTCATTATGTTTTTTTTATAATCATTATGTTATCTTGAACACTATAAGTTTAAAAAATTCATTTGTGAAATAACGTTACTATGTACTTTTATTTGTAAAACACAATCATAAATAATAATAAATTTATATAATTTATAAAAAAAATAATAACAAAAATAACATATTATGTCATCTTCAACACTGTGTGTTTTGAAAATTACATTAGTGAAAATTTATCATTGTCCATTTTTAATTGTAAAACACAATGAAATTACATTGGTTTGAAATGAGAAAAGATGTTTACATACATATGTGAACCTAAATACTAACACTTGGTTGGCTCCACATAATTTACTAGATTTGTATCTTTGCATTCTTGCCCATAGAGTATAACACACTATAAGTCTCGAAGGCGAAATTTAAGTTGAAGGAATGAAGGAACAAATACAAGAGGAAGATGTGCACAAGGAAAACGTATCCATCTTCTAATAAATATTCATTTACGATCAAACACAACATAACATCATTAGCAATTCTGGCGGACATTTCTAAACCACGACAACTGACGATTAAGATTTAATCATTAAACATTAAAAAATTATTTATTCGCAATTTTCTATTTTTTTATAATGAATATATGTTTTCGTAATTTCTAAAGTTTAGAAACAGAAGATTTACGATATTATATTTATTTTATATTTGATTTGTGGCATTCGTCATTTTCGACTATATTTGTGTTTGTTATTCTGTATTGTAAACAAGACCCGTTTTGGTCTTCGGATCTTTGGATATTAATAAAATGATGGATTTTATGTTGTAACCATGTTTCATACTTGTCGTGGCGTGACCCACAGTTCATTTCAGCAAAATCAGTTTTTTTTAACGTTTTCGGTTCGTTTAAGCTCGTTTAAGGCCCGGACTCGTATTTTAACCATCCAAACCAACAAAGACATAACCCATAATTATCCTAGAACCCTCCAAATATGTTATTATATCTGGTCATAATTTATTTAAATCAAAATTAATTTTAAATAAAAGAATCAAAGTGCACCCTTTTACCCACCGGACAAACGCATTACCCATTCCCCCAAACACTAATCCTTCCCTATAAATACCACTCATTCTCAACCATTTCACCTGCACATTTTCATCTTCATCTTCCAAATTTTTGATCTTGCAAGTTGTTTTAGCTAGTTTTGCTTAAGTTTGACTTTAAAAAGTTAACGGAACCGAATCTTGCATTTCAAACCATTTTGGGTATGTGTTTTTGGATATTTTCAGTTGTTCTAAGTTATTTTATGTTTACAAAATCATTTTCATCTTTATATAAGGCTTGTGAGCATTCAAACACATATTTATGCATTTTAGACCCGTTTGGGTCGTTTTCGGAAAGTTTACTCGCTTAACTTTCTTGTTTGAGTTTAGATCTGGAACTTTTATCTTATTTTTAGTTCTATGGTTTTGGACATGTGGTAACCACCTCGGGTTCATACCGAGTCAAGGACCGAACCAAATCGAACGTTCGTTTAAGCACTTTAAATAACTTTTAAGCAACCATGTTACATCAAACACTTTAGATCTGAGTTTTTCTTTATATTTTTGTTATTATATGGTTGATATGGAAGTGTAGAACAAATCTTGGCTTGAACCCAAGTTTTGGGTAAAAACCGAGTAAAACCGAACACTCGTTTTCACGAGTTAGTCAATGTTCAAACCACCAAAATTTCAACTTAGACCACCTAAAAAAGAATATGTATTATTTGAGCCATATCCTGACATAAGAAGGCCGACAGGAGCAATGCTTGAAATAGCAATCCATAAAAAAACACCAATACTGAGATCGGCTAGAACAAGGTGATAACCAAAAGGAATTACTAAATAACTTAATAAAATTGATATGACTGCTATAGATGGTCCAATACTAAATAAACGAGTATCTCCTCTAGATGGAAGAAGATTCTCTTTGAAAAGTAATTTGGTACCATCTGCTAGAGCTTGAAGAATTCCCAAAGGTCCCGCATATTCAGGACCGATACGTTGTTGTATACCCGCAGATATTTCTCTTTCTAACCAAACAATTACTAGTACACCTATTGTAATTCCTAATACAGGAGTAAAAATAGGGATAAGCGCCCATATGATCCCATAGACCTCTTTTAAGGATTCCAATCTAGAAAAAGAATTGATAGCTTGTACTTCTGTTGTATCAATTATCATTTTAACGATCAACTTCTCCCATAATGATATCTATACTACCTAGTATCGTCATAATCAATTTAGGTTGGACTCTCATGTCGATCCGAACGAATCATCCTTCCACCAAAATTTCAACCTATCTTTTTAGTTATGTTTTACTTTATATTACTCATATTACTTAAGATTTTAGAAGTGTTGGAACAAATATTAGCTCAAACCAAGTTTCGGGTAAAAAAACCCGAGTAAAAGTCGAACTTATCGTCTTAACGAGCTAGTCACCGTTCAAACTACCAAAAATCTTTTCTAACTTTTTTAACTTATGTTCCACTTTATATTGTTTATATTTTTAAGATTATGGTATGATGGAATCAAACTTGGTATTATACTAAGATCGAGTTTAAGCGATTTTTTTCTTTTTTATCAATTAAAGTCTCAAACTCGAGTTTAAGATAGTGTAAGTCGGATCTTGATGTTTACATTAACGGGATCGTGCACACTAGCACTAAACCAACTCCCTTATGTAAAACTTAACAAAGGTTGAGTAAAACTAAACATCAGGGACCCGGTTTCTTGTAAAACTCATTTTATCATTACGTTATTTAAACACACTTTTTGAAATATAACTAAAACTCCCGAAAACCCAAGCCTTATTTTTATGAACTTTTATATCATTTATATTTCATCTTCAGGACTTAATACTTACTCAAGATCTTTCAATCTAGGACACGCACGTTAAACCGTCGGGCTCGCTTACTTGAGTGTTTATTCTAAGTTTATTCATCAACGCCATTTTTTTTCCAAATGAGTAATTTCATCCCTGTTTTCTCTTCTATACTTTGGGGGTAGCAAACATACTTACTCAACCGAAAATGATTTAACACTTAGATCCTCAACCCACAACCTCTAGGTTGTGTACTTACAATAATTGTCCAATTGTATGTTATATACCTCATATGATTAATTGCTACATGTTTATTGCTTTTGATCGGTTAGCCTCATCCTCATCCTCATCCTCAATAAGTATGATCATACGCTTCTCCATGTAATATGGTAGTTTTATCTATTAGAAGGGAGCCTCATTTACTTATGATTTATATACCTTAATTGTCGCTTTTATTTACGGTTTCACATATTTAAGTTGTGGATTTTTGCCTTATATTATATTTATAAAGTCATAGAATTGCTCACCAACATACATGTTGACAAAATATATTTTATGCAATGCTACATGTTTGATTGTCGGTTGATTGAATATTTAAAGACGTTACTATATTTTGGACCATTAGGTTATTAGTTAAGAACTATTTATTTTTTTTATTTATAAGAACATGTTGTAAAATGAATGAGTTGATTAAATATTATCACTTTAATAGTGTCGTGTGCATTTGAACAATCATAGTTGCGCCCCGGCATGTTCCGCCGCTTTGGTCGGGGTGTGACAGATTGGTATCAGAGCCAGGTTTATAGCATAGGTGGTTAGACGTACCGACCTATTATATTTTATGCTTTAGGGACCCAAAACGTGTTGCCTATACGTGTTACCCTACTTATTTGTTTATTTGCTCTTATTTACTTATTTGTTTCATTTACCATCATGTACACGCACACACTCTCATAGAAATCCAAGGTATCCTTACCTTACCTCGAAAAAAAATTATGGATCTCAAAAATTTGAGTTTAGGTCCCAATTTTTCGATATTTCTCATCTCCTTAAAGCGTGACAATATAACGGGTTCGTACTAACTGTAAGAGGGAAAATGCCTAGATGTGAACTTTTGGCAAAACGATTCCGAGAATCAAAGGTGATTTACTTACCTGGAAGGTTCAAGTCAAGGTGTTTGACCTTATAGGCCAAAGCGAATGCGCGTTATATGGGTTGCTAACTTTAAGTAGTCACCGTAACCGTTCCGGTTACTTCCATTAATATTTTTGGATTGAAATATAAAAGCCACGGTGATACGTGGACTAGTGTTTTGATCCCTCCCTCGATTTCTTTTTGTTTTAAGTTGAATCATGAAAGCCACGGTGATACGTGAACTAGTGTTTTTGACTTCTCATTTTATCCCATTATTATGATTTTGGTTGAAACATGAAAGACGCGGTGATTCGCGCAACGTTTCGACCCCCCGCATTACCTCATTTTTCTCTAAGATTACTGTCGGAACAACAAGTCATGGTGATTCATGCATGTATTTCCCGCCTCAAATCTTAACGTTTCAAATTTCAAATATATTTTATTTCATGACTATAAGGTTCACAAAATATTTCACCACAATCTCATAATTACATTAATCACCATCATATTTGCACTAGTTACCCAAAATCTCATATTGTCTCGCTTTTATCATTTTAGAATGCCTCCCCTTCATCGCCAAGCTCGTCAAGCACGTCGAACTCGTCGCCCCAAGAACTCCGACCTTAAGATAGCCGAATTGGTTATAACTCAAATGGACGCTGTACTCCCCACCCTTGTTGCTCAAATTCAAGCTATCCAACCGCAACCTGTTGCTACTCAAGCCACACCCTCTTATGCTACATTTACTTACAAACAGTTTACGGGCGCCAACCCACCAAAATTTGTGGGTGAGGAGTGTGCTACCACGCTCCTTCAATGGTTTGAACGCATGAAAAGCGTGTTCTTGCATTGTGAATGCCCGAAGGCCAAGCGAACTACTTTTGCATCAAGTGTGTTCGAGCTAACCGCCCTAACGTGGTGGAATATCATCATGAATGCCAAGGGAGCGGAAGTAGCTATGACTCTCCCTTGGGATGAACTGAAGGTCATCATGCTTAAAAAGTTTTGCCCCAAGCATGAATTCAAAAGTTGGAGGCTGAATTTTGGGATCTTAAACAAGATAGCAGTAACAACTCCGCTTACTCAAACCGCTTCCATGAGCTTAGCCTTCTAGTGCCCCATTTGGTTACCCCACTTGAGAGGGCAATCGACAAGTACGTTTCGGGTTTACCAATGTAAATCTGAGATTTCGTCATGAGTAGCAAGCCACAAACGCTCAATGATGTGATCACTCTTGCCGCCGCCCTTTCGGAGAACCATGTCAAAGCGAGGACTTTATCCCGAAAGGATTCCAAGAAACCAAATGTCAAGGCCACCACCGATCCATCTCCAAGATCCAAAGTTGAATCCAACCCCAATCCATCAATTACTCCAACTCATCTCACCACTCTAAGAAGAAGCATAAACCAAACCATTGAAACTTTGCCGTCACTCACCAAACTCAACCCCAATCTCAATCTCAAGCTGTTCAAAATCAAAAACCTTACACTGGTCCCCAACCTTTATGCAACACTTGCCAACACTACTAGAAAACTGGGCAATTGCCACCAAAATTTGCGACCAAAAAAAATGGTTGTAATATTTTGTGACATCCGGTGATTTTCCGTTACCAAACTCCGTTAGTTCCGTTAAGTTTTACATACACGCGTCGTAAGCACACACTAGTTGTCGTTTGACGTTGGTGACCTAATAATAATTAATAATGTTAATTTAATAATAATCTACTTGATTAGATGATTATTGTGTTATGCTTATGTGTTTACGCGATTTAAAGACTAATCGAGAATTTTATCGCGTAACGAGGAAACGCGTGTGTTAATTCGTATGTCTTGTGTTTTTACAAAATAAAATATCTAAGGGTTACCATTAGTTTATATGTTAATATTATTAAGTTAAAAACACATTACAAATAGTTAAAAACTTAATTTTTATAAAAATAACAAAATGCAAGTTTAGAGGGGGTATAAATGTAAATTGGCTAAAATAAAACAACCCAAACCCCACCCAAACACCCATGACCGACCTGCAGCCATCTCCAGCCCTCTTCTCTGCGTTTTTCAGCCTTCAACCTTCAATTCTTCATGGTTTTGTTCGATTTCAAGCCATAGAACGCGAATTGGACCTTCATTAACAAATACACACTTGAATTAAAGGTTAGTCTTGATGTTTTTGTGGGATTCTTGATAGGGCCTAACCTATAGCTGTGAAATTAGAGTTCAATAGGCTGTAATTTTGATGTTTTGATGTTGTTCACATGTTAGTTAGGTTGTATGTATGTTGTTTAAAGTTGATTATGCAAGAAAACTACACTTTTGGTTGATTGATCATGAACCTTGATATACATGAACCCTAATTCGAAAATTTTGGGGCTTTTATGGAATTGATTGTTGTTTGATGTTGTTTGGATGTTAGTTAGTTAGTATGAATGTTAGAAAACATGAATTATGCAAGAAATTGGGGAATTAAGAACTTTGTTCATAGGTTACTAAAAATAGTAACTTTTGTGCATGAACTTGATAATTCAAGGATGAATTGGTGTTATTAGGGTGTTAATGATATTGTATGAACATTGGGATTATGATATGAATGCTAGATTGTTGCTATGAAAGCTAGAAATCTTAGGTTGAATGTTGTTGTTCATATCTTGCCAAAAATAGAAACTTTTTAGATATGAATTGATGAATTAGGTTGGTTTGATGTTGTTTGTCACACCCCAACCTTGACGGCGGAAACGTCGAGGTGTGAGGATTAAGATTGTTCACAGCCACATAAGGCTATGTTAAAGTATAAAATGCCATTAATCAATTGTTTTCAATCACCACATACATCAATGTCTCAAAATAAATCAAACAAAAACAAGAATTCAATCGTCTTTATTAAGCCTAGGTCCATGATCTAGGTTCATGCATTCCTTCAATCATCGCTAAGCTTGCACATTACCAGAAACATGTTGAAAATAAAGTCAACTAACTAGTTGGTGAATTCTCATGGTTTTAAATACAATAAGTATACAAAATGTGGCAATTCTAGTCAATGGTCACAAGATAGCAAGTATATAGAACATGCATAGTTACAATCAAGCCTCGACTGAATAATATGAATAAGCATGATTAGCTAAGTGTATTTGGTTCCCTAGTGCACAAGCATACGGCTCCTAGGAGTCGGCAATACATCGACTTTAGCACCAAATAGGCTTGTCAGGCCCAAAGATCTAAGACTTCGCTAGGCTAGCAATAGTTAATGATTGCACACGTATGTCACATCTCATATAATACTAAACATATCCAAACAACCACGACTATGTAAGAATTGCACGTGTGTAATAAGTATCAAAACGTGTATGTGTAAGTTGGTATAAGCAACATGTTTCACCCCGAAAGATGTGAAATAATCGTAAAGCGGGGCATAAGAACTCACATGTTTAATAAAGGAGACTTGTAGATGTAATAAGAATAACCACGAATAAGATTTCCAACACAAACGTCACAACGCACCTAAACGAAATAAAGTAGCGCGTTATAATTTGTTTGATGATTAATTGTAGGTCTAATATGATTTAATAATTATTCGTATTTATTACATGTTAATAACGTGATCGGTTTAATGGAACGAATGGATTATACTTCGTATAATCAATTGTTAGCGCGTAAGAGAATTAATAAATAAAACTTGATTAACTTGTACGTTAAACCGGTTTATAAGGATTGTATATAATAGTGATTTAGCTATTATAAGAAACTATATAAATATATATATATTTATAGGTATAAGTAATTAAACAATTTAATTGTTTGAATATACATATAAATATATATACTAAACAATTATGATATTGTGTATAATAATCAATATAAATGATTTAGCTATTAAAAGGACTATGTATAAATATATATATATATATATATATATATATATATATATATATATATATATATATATAAGTAACTAAACAATTAAATTGTTTGAATATATATATATAAATATATATACTAAACAATTATAACATTGTATAATCATAATAAGTGATTTAATTACTAAAAGAAATATATATATATATATATATAGGTATAAGTAACTTAAATAATTTAATTATTTAAAAATATAATTTACATATTCAAGTATTATATTTACTCATTTATTTTGTATTTTAAAGATACAAAAATGTATTTATAATTACCAAAGTAATTTATAAAAATTTAATTTAGTCATAAAATTAATTAAACAAAAGAAAGAAAATAATCTGCATTTTATAAAATTAATTTTAGAAATTTTTAGAATTTAAAAAGGTGTAATAATTAAAAGAAATAAAGAAAAGAAGAAAAAATCGAAAAAAGAAAACAGGGGAGGGGGGCTGCCCGGGGTCGAACCCGGGGCCTCCCTGTGAGCATGGGACGCAGGAACCAGTGAACCAGGGTCGTGGCCTTGGTTCCTTTTGGTTTGTATTAATTTTAAACCGAGACTCCCTGGTTTCCCCAAATCCTATGAACCCTAGATTCAACAGATCCTCAATTGACCCTCGATTCGGTGTTAGACACCCAAATCATCATAGGGCTTTTGATCCTTGGATCAAAACGAGTGGAAAACAGGTTTCAATTACCTGTTTTGATGGGGTTTCGAGTGATGTCGAGTTCGACCTAGTCTCGAATGTTCTTGAATTGGGGCTTTTCGATTCGGAGGGTTTATGGTGAAATTGAGGTTTCAGGGAGTTCAAGAACTTCAAAATGGATCGAAAGCCCACAATTTATAGACTTGATTTAACAGGTTCGAGCATAACCCATTCGATTTTGAAAACGCGTTCGGGTTTACTAAAATTGAGAGATTCGAGTTGTTGTGACGCGTGATTAGGGGATGGATTGATTTGTTAAACCGCGTATTAACTTTAGGAATGATTGATTCGATTCAATTTGTGTTTTTGGCAAGATTTGATTTCGAATTTTGTTGAGGTTGAACATGGTTTCGTTTGGAAGGTTAAATCGAGCGGGAAACTCAAATTGGATTGAGTCTCGAGTTCGAAACATGGGGCCGAGAATGTTGAGGGTTTAATTTGGGGTCAAATTGGTCTTAAAACGGTGTTTTGAAGCTTGCCGGAGCTCGGCCGGAGCTCCGGCCGATTGTCGCCGGAAAAACGGGGAGAGAGAAAGCAGTTTTGTTTTGAATATTTACCAAATGGTCCCTCAACTTTTGATTATTATTATTTCAGGTGGAAAACTTCTTTTAAAGTTTTGAAATTGACAAAAATACCCCCTGGACTTTATTATTATTATTATTATTATTATTATTATTATTATTATATTATTATTACTATTATTATTATTATTATTATTATTATTATTATTATTGTTATTGTTATTATTATTATTATTATTATTATTATTATTATTATTATTATTATTATTATTATTATTGTTATTATATATATATATTTTATATATATATATATATATATAAATTTACTAATGATGCTATAAAATGGCATAAATAAACCGAACAAAAATACAGGATGTTACAGTCTCCCCAACTTAAAAGAATTTCGTCCCGAAATTAAGAATCAAAAAGGGTTACAAGAATAAGTAAGGGTAAGTCTTCTTCATATGTTCTTCACGCTCCCAAGTGAATTCCGCTCCTCGTTTGTTCTCCCATCAAACCTTTACAATTGGGGTCGTAGAGGTCCTAGTCTTCTTCATAATGCGATCCATGATTTCGACGGGTTTTTCAAGAAGTGTAGTGATTCGTCGATCTGAATGTCTTCCAATGGCACAT
Source organism: Flaveria linearis (assembly GCA_024085815.1). Lineage (NCBI taxonomy): Eukaryota > Viridiplantae > Streptophyta > Magnoliopsida > Asterales > Asteraceae > Flaveria > Flaveria linearis. The sequence continues at coordinate 25,179,115 of CM044011.1, forward strand.
GCAAATTATCGTCGGCCAGACACTTCCTCAGATTCGAGACGTGGAAGACAGGGTGAATTCCACTAAGGTCGGAGGGTAGTTCTAGTTTGTAGGCCACTTTCCCGATCCTTTTCAGAACCTTGAAAGGCCCTACAAACCTAGGAGCTAACTTGCCTTTCCTTCCAAAGCGAACCACACCCTTCCACGGTGAGACCTTGAGAAGGACCATCTCCCCAACTTGGAATTCCAGTGGCTTGCGACGTTTATCAGCGTAGCTCTTCTGTCGACTCCTGGCCACTTCCAGGTTCTTGCGGATGATAGCGACTTTGTCGGTCGTCTCTTGTATGAGCTCGGGACCGGTGATAAGATTCTCGCCAATGTCGGTCCAGCAGATTGGTGAACGACACTTACGACCGTAAAGTGCTTCGAACGGTGCCATTTGGATGCTTGAGTGGTAACTGTTGTTGTAGGAGAATTCTGCGAGCGGTAGGTGCGTATCCCAGTCGCCCCCAAAATCAAGGACACAGAGACGTAACAGGTCTTCCAGGGTTTGGATCGTCCGCTCGGTTTGGCCATCGGTTTGGGGATGGTAAGCCGTGCTTAAATCCAATTGTGTACCCAGAAGTTCTTGCATAGTAGACCAAAAGTGAGAAGTGAATCGAGCGTCTCGGTCAGATATAATGTGAAGAGGCACACCATGACGGCTTACGATCTCGTCGATGTAAATCCGGGCTAACCTTGACGTCTTATATGTGTCGCGTATGGGTATGAAATGTGCCGACTTAGTCAATCGGTCGACGATTACCCATATGCTATCGTGCCCGCGAGATGTCCGAGGTAACTTGGTTATGAAGTCCATGGATATATGTTCCCACTTCCACATGGGAATTTCGGGTTGTTCAAGTAACCCACTTGGACGTTGATGCTCCGCTTTAACCTTCGTGCATGTAAGGCACTTAGCAACATAGGTTGCTATGTCTCGTTTCATTCCGGGCCACCAATATTGACTCCGTAAGTCCATGTACATCTTATCGGAGCCCGGGTGAATAGAATAACGAGTCCGATGTGCTTCGTTCATGATAGAAGCCCGAAGGTTATTGCGTTTGGGGATCCAGATTCGGTTTGCGAAATACCTTAGCCCATTGGCTCTTGTTTCTAATTGGGCTAAGAGATTTGGCTCGAGCTCTTCCTTCATACTCCCTTCGGTTTGCACCGCTTGCTGTGCTTCTCGAATACTCGCCTCGATGTCACAATCGATCCTTAAGTTCTGCAATAACACCGTAGCATTGTTGACATCGAGTCGGACTTCAGTATCAAACTCTCCCAATGTATCGAACCATTGGCGTCGGTCGCGAATCTCTTGAACGAAAACCATCTTTTGATGCGACTTTCGACTCAATGCATCGGCTACGACATTTGCCTTGCCGGGATGGTAGCGGATGTCACAATCGTAGTCGCTAATTAGTTCCACCCAACGACGTTGCCTCATATTAAGGTCCTTCTGATTGAAGACGTGTTGGAGGCTCTTGTGGTCCGTGTAGACTATACATTGCGTGCCGTATAGATAATGTCTCCAGATTTTCAAAGCAAAGACCACCGCTCCGAGCTCGAGATCGTGCGTCGTATAATTTACCTCGTGAACCTTCAATTGTCTCGAGGCATATGCGATGACCTTTCCCCGTTGCATGAGGACACAACCAAGGCCTTGTTTCGACGCGTCTCAGTATACCGTGAAGTCGTCATTTCCATCCGGTAGCGTCAGAATAGGAGCATTGCACAACTTGTGCTTCAATGTCTCAAACGCCTCTTCTTGCTCGGCTTTCCACTCGAAAATCTTGTTCTTCTGAGTCAAGGACGTGAGTGGCTTTGCGATTTTCGAGAAGTTGGCAATAAATCGCCGGTAATACCCGGCTAGACCAAGAAACGATCGAACTTCCGTTGGAGTTGTGGGAGCACTCCAATTCTTTACGGCTTCAACCTTCGCAGGGTCGACGTGAATTCCTTGACTATTCACAACGTGCCCTAAGAACTGTACTTCTTCAAGCCAAAACTCACATTTCGAGAATTTCGCGTACAGTTGTTCCTTCTTCAACAGTTCGAGGATTTGACGGAGATGAAGTTCATGATCGGAGCGAGACTTGGAATAAATAAGAATGTCGTTGATGTAGTGAAAATTACATGAGTTTTTATAGTTGATTTTATATAATTTTCGCAGCATCTTATATCTGTTTTTCCTTGTTTCGGATACTACTGATTGATTGTGTCTTCTGTAGTAAATTGGACGAGAAGGAAGCTAAAAACAGTAGAAAAGAGAAAAACAAGCTTCCAGGAGCGAAACGAGAGGATCGGGCGTTAAAAGTTAAAACCAATTTTTGAAATCACATACGTGGCGCTACGCGACAGATAGAGGCAAACCGTCGCGCTACGCGAGGGCTGAGAAATTACTCTTTTGCCCTTAATGAAATCGGGTATTCACCGGATTTGCCACCCGACTAATTTGTCGGGTTGTGATGTCTGTCGCGCTACGCGACAATAGATGAAGGACCGTCGCGCTACGCGACGGGTGTAAAATCGTGGAAAATTAGTGTTTTAACCAAATTAACCCTAATGGCCGAATTCATTCATCATTAGACGGCTACAGAGAGCAGTGGGGGCGATTTTCAGAGTTCTTGGCAAGTTGAGAAGGCAAGGATTGAAGTTTGTGAAGAAGAGATTGTGATTCTAGGATTAAACGATTCGGTTTTGCGTTTCTTTATCCGTTCTTCAATTTTGTTTGATACAATGTTTTCAATTATTACTTTTGATACTGTTTTGAACATGATTGTTGGCTAGGCCTTTTATCTACCTAGGGTTTTGATGAATACATGTGTATGACATGGTATTTTGTCGGTTTTTGGAACAATAACTTGTGTTGAATGATAATGAAAAGATTTCGTTGCGTTAATCAGTTGTAAACGTGTATTTGAGTTGGTTTAGATTACTGATTTGTTATCTCATGTGTGTCTTGTTGATTGTCTATCAAGTAATAGGTGCATGCTAGGTCTTTTACTATGTGTTCTAGACTATTAGATGATTTGCTAGACGTAGTAAGTCATTGAGATAATTTATCAAGAAATTAACTAGTCAAATATGCAACTAATCTTAATACTGTGAGGTTAATAGGTTATTGGTTCATCAGGTGTGTTTTGATTGCTATTCGGATTCTCTGTGAGGAGTTCTGTGTAGTTTCCCGTCTCACATTTAGTTTACCAAGACTGATTCATCAACCGTCATCTATCCCAATACCGTAAGGTATTTAGTCACTTGTGCTGTGAAGTAGAGCGTCTTTAGGGTGTTTCATTATCTTAGTTGGAGAACCTGTGAGGGTGATCCTTTAAACCAGTGTTTGAACGGCTTAAAGTGCGTTTAGTTGATATCCTTGAGAAGGGTCGAGGATTCTCTAAGTAACCTTTGAGTTTAGTATTCTAAGATCCTGGTTCCACAATAGTTTCAAGACCGATAGAAACCGTGTCATGCATGTGTAGGAATCTTACCTAGGTAGTACTCTTATTCCATTTGAAATCGTCTGTTATTCCGTTCTCACGTTCTAATCTATTTTAATTTAGTTATTATTTTTAGACTTTGGATTTTTCCATACAAACCCCCCTTCTATTAATCTTTGATTTAGTTCTTAGTCGGTATTGCAATAGTTAGATCAAGTCAATTTTACGTTTTTCCATAGAAGTCTCGTGGTTCGATATCCGGACTTACTTAGCTTTACTAGAGTCGATAGGTACACTTGCCTGTCAGTAGTTTAGAAGTAGAGAGTCTAGAGTATTACTTCGTGTCTAGTTGTTGGTTATTTTTAATTATTTATTTGAACTACTTTTTAGGACATCAAGTTTTTGGCGCCGTTGCCGGGGACTTCTTAGGCGATTGCGTTTTATTTACTTTGTCTGAACTGATTTGCTATATCTGTGCTAAGTGTTTTATTTCGAGTTGTAGCGTCTTTTATTTTGCTTTAAATTGTTTAGTTATTTTGTCTTTCACTTGCTTACATCTGTGTTTTTGTGTCCTTGCAGTTTATGCCACATTTGCGTTCACAAGGACCGCCACCAGAGCATCTGATTTCAGAGAAGTTTGGATTTGAGGATCTCACAGAAAAAGTCCGAACTTCCTTTTCAAGCTTGTCCGTCTCTGATCCCTCCACACCACCTACATCTCCATTTCCTAGTCCAAAACCCACTGTTACTCCTACACCAATGGCTGAACATCGCACTGTCCACCAACAAGCCACCCAAGGCTTCACTGGAGTCAACAATCCCATCACCATTCCTAACATTGTCAATGAAAACTCCTGGCAGATTCCCTCATATGTTATGACCGCGATTGCTAACAATTGCCAGTTCCATGGTCGTGATGATGAGGATGCTCCGGCTCACATAGGCCGTCTTGAGCGTATCTGCCGCACCTTCAAACTGCAAGGTGCTACTGAGGATGCTATTTTCCTTCAGCTTTTTCCTTTCTCGATCATAGATCGTGCTGCTACATGGCTTGAATCTCACCCTGCAGGTACATTCACCACTTGGCCGGCTCTTAGGCAAAGTTTTCTGAATAAGTACTTCCCGCCGGCCAAAGCTTCTAGACTTCAGGATGAAATCCATTCATTCAGAATGGAACCCGAAGAGGAATACTACCGTGCATGGGAGCGTTTTCAAAACCTTCTTAGTCGTTGCTCCCAGCATGGCCTCTCTGATTGGGCACTTGTAGAGAAATTCTACAATGGCCTTACTTATGAGATTCGCTCTCGGTTTGACACTTCTGCGGGTGGGCACTTGATGGGTAAGAAAGATGTTAATGAGTGTAGGGAAATGTTTGAGAGTTTCGCACAAGCTGAGTATGAACAATGGTCAGGTCGAAAGAAATCAACTCTTGCCACCGGTCAGTTCCCTAAGGGAGTGAACCAGGTTACTCTGGATTCCGGTGTGACCGCTGTTCTCGAGAGTTTAGTGAGTGAGGTGAAGGATTTAAAGCTGAGAGTTAACAGGTGTGAGTTGTGTAGGGGAGGACATGCTACCAATGAGTGTCCTTTGATAGAGCAAGAACAGGTAGATTATATAGGAGGCCCAAATCGACCCCCCATTAATCCGTTTAATAATCCCTACAATTCAGGTTGGAGAAACAATGGTTGGAGATCTTCAGGTAATCCTCCTGGGTTTCATGCAAACCCAAATCCTAATCCAGCCCAGGGGCAGGGTCAGTCTTCTAGTGGAGGATCAAGTAGTAACCCACCACCGAATAATGGTGGAAACATGAGTAGGATAGAAGAGCTGTTGACCCAGTTAGTTGCTAAGGATGCTACTACCCAGAAAACCTTAGCAGAGCATGACCTTCTCCTTAAGAACCAGCAGTCTGCTTTTCTAGATCTTCAGCGTTCAGTAGGTGACATTGCTAGGCGTTTAGATGAGAGGCCACAGGGCCAGTTTCCAGGTAAAACCCAGCTTAACCCAAACGCCCAACTTAAGGCAGTTACTACTCGTAGTGGTAGAGGGGGAGAGATAGTTAGACCACCGGTACAGGATAGTGATGAGGAACCGGTGGATGAGGAGTTAGAGATGGAGGTTCCTCCAAAGGTGCAAATTAGGCTAGACCCAGCAAGTACAGCACCAAGGAGTGAAGCCCTAGTAGTTAGACCCGAGGTTAGAAAACCAGTTGAGGTTAGGCCAGCACCCGTGATAGATCATTCTAGGGTTCCATACCCGGCCCGCCTTGCTCACCAGAAGTATGCTAAGGAGTATGGGCATTTTCTTGACATGTTTAAGCAGTTGAAAATCAATCTACCGTTTGTCGAGGCTCTTCAGCATATGCCCAAGTATGCTAAATTCTTGAAAGATCTACTCAAGCGTAAGACCAGGTTAGGTGAGCTTTCTAACATTCCACTGACTGGAGGGTGTTCTGCGGTGATTCTGAACAAGCTACCGGAGAAATTGACAGATCCGGGTATTTTCACAATCCCGTGTTTGTTTGGTGGTGACACTCAGAGTCGCGCGTTAGCAGATCTAGGTGCTAGCATCAACTTGATGCCGTATTCCATGTACGAGAAGCTAGACCTAGGTGATCTGACTCCTACGCGCATGACACTCTCACTTGCTGATCGGTCAGTCAAGTATCCACGGGGCATCGTTGAGAATCTGCTAGTTAAGGTAGATAAATTTGTCTTCCCCGTGGATTTTGTCATCCTAGATATGGAGGCTGACGACACTGTTCCCCTTATCTTAGGGCGTCCGTTTCTACGTACTGCTAAGGCGTTGATAGATGTTTATGATGGTAAGATCACCCTTAGAGTAGGAGATGAGAATGTTACTTTTGAGGTTGTCAAGTCTATGAAACACCCAGGTAGTCAGGATGATTTTGGTGCCCCGTGTCACTCAGTTTACTTCATAAATTCGTTCATATCGAGTGTAGATAGGTGTTTAGATTACATCTGTGGGGCAGATTTAATGGTTGAGGATAGTGAAGAGGAACCAGATTGGTCTGAGGAGGCTCCTTTATTTCCAGAGGTGTTAGAGATTAGTGAAGTTAGGGAGGAGAGTAGGATGCCATCGGTAGAATTACCACCACCTCTAGAGCTTAAGGTCCTACCTTCCCACCTAGAATACGCTTACTTAGGGGATGAGTCCACCCTACCTGTCATTATTTCTTCAAAGTTGACAGAGGAGGAGAAGTCTCGGTTGCTGGATGTGTTGCGGGCACATAAGAAAGCCATTGCTTGGAGACTTTCAGACATTTAGGGTATTAGCCCAGTTTACTGCACCCATAGGATCTTGATGGAGGATGAGTATAAACCTATAGTGCAACCTCAGAGGCGATTGAATCCTAACATGCAGGAGGTAGTTAAGAAAGAGGTCATTAAGTTGATGGATGCAGGTTTGGTTTACCCTATCTCTGACTCAGCCTGGGTTAGTCCGACTCAGGTTGTTCCGAAGAAGGGTGGGATGACTGTAGTGATGAATGCTAAGAATGAGTTGATCCCGTCTCGTACTGTCACTGGTTGGCGTGTCTGCATAGATTATAGGAAACTCAATGATGCCACCAGAAAAGACCACTTCCCACTTCCCTTCATTGATCAGATGCTCGAGCGGTTAGCAGGTCAGCAGTTTTACTGCTTCTTAGACGGTTTCTCCGGGTATTTTCAGATCCCCATAGCACCCGAGGATCAGGATAAGACCACCTTCACGTGCCCCTATGGCACATATGCTTATCGTCGTATGCCTTTCGGTCTCTGTAATGCCCCCGCCACTTTTCAGCGTTGCATGATAGCCATCTTTCAGGACATGATAGAGACATCCATGGAGGTTTTCATGGATGATTTTTCAGTCTATGGTAGCTCTTTTGATGTTTGCTTGTTGAATTTAGAGAAAATGTTGAAAAGGTGTGTTGAAACAAAATTGATGCTTAATTGGGAGAAGTGTCACTTTATGGTGACTGAGGGTATTGTGCTAGGGCATAAGATTTCAGGAGCAGGGATAGAGGTTGATAGGGCCAAGATAGACACCATTAGTAAACTTCCACCACCCACAAATGTTAAGTCTATCCGTAGTTTTCTTGGTCATGCAGGGTTTTATAGGCGTTTCATCAAGGATTTCTCTAAGATAACCCTACCCATGACCCGCCTGCTAGAGAAGGATGCTCCGTTTGTTTTTAGTGAGGATTGCCTTCGGGCATTTGAGTTGTTGAAGGAGAGGTTGGTGAGTGCCCCTATTCTAGTGTCCCCAGATTGGACTCTGCCATTTGAGTTGATGTGTGACGCTAGTGATTATGCTGTAGGAGCGGTTTTAGGTCAGAGGAGAGATAGTCATTTTCACCCGATCTACTATGCTAGTAAGACCCTTAACGACGCTCAGGAGAATTACACAACCACCGAGAAGGAGCTTCTAGCTGTAGTCTTTGCTTTTGATAAGTTTAGATCGTACCTTGTCCTGTCTAAAACCATAGTGTTCACAGACCATGCAGCTTTACGTTATTTGTTTGCGAAAAAGGATGCCAAACCTCGCTTGATTCGTTGGATCCTTTTACTTTCTGAGTTTGATATAGAAATTAAGGATAAGAAAGGAGCAGAAAACGTAGCAGCGGATCACCTTTCCCGTTTAGAGGACCCTAGTAGAGAGGAGTTGCGTGAGGATGAGATAGGTGATAGGTTCCCTCACGAGTCGATTGATTTTGTTGAGGCCGAGAAGCAGGGTATGCCATGGTTTAGTGATTTTGCTAATTACCTTGCTCATGGAGTGGTAGTGGAGGGTATGACCACTCAGCAGAAGAAGAAGTTCTTTAGGGATGCTGGTAAGTACATCTGGGATGATCCTTATTTGTATAGGATAGGAAGCGATAGAGTTTTGAGGAGATGTGTCACGGTAGCTGAGGGTAGAGAGATTATTAGGCACTGTCACGAGGGTTTAACAGGTGGCCATCATGGTCACCACACCACCGCGCAAAAGGTATTTGATTGTGGCTTTTATTGGCCTTCAGTGGTGAAGGATTCTCTTGAGTTTGTGAAAACGTGTGATGCATGCCAGCGTACAGGTAACATTTCTTTTAAAGATGAGATGCCCCAAAACCCAATTCAGGTTTTAGAAGTGTTTGATGTGTGGGGTATTGATTTTATGGGACCGTTTCCCGTGTCTAGCGGAAACAAGTACATCTTAGTGGCCATAGATTATGTTTCTAAGTGGGTGGAGGCGCAAGCCTTACCTACTAATGATGCCCGAGTTGTTATCAAGTTCCTTAAGAAGTTGTTCACTAGGTTTGGAACCCCCAAGGCCCTTATCAGTGATCGTGGCACGCATTTTTGTAACACTCTAATGGAAAAAGCCTTAGCTCGTTATGGTGTCACCCATCGTCTGTCGACCGCATACCATCCACAAACAAGCGGTCAAGTTGAGAATGCAAATAGGGGAGTGAAGAGAATCCTGGAAAGAACTGTGGGAAAGAGTAGAAAGGATTGGTCTGATAAGCTAGATGACGCCTTGTGGGCGTTTAGAACGGCCTTTAAGACACCTTTAGGGACCACTCCTTTCATGATTGTGTACGGGAAAGCATGCCATTTACCCGTAGAGCTAGAACACCGTGCACTTTGGGCCCTTAAGACAGTTAACTTAGACCTTACCGAGGCTGCTAGGAGAAGGTATTTCCAACTTCATGAGCTAGAGGAACTTAGAGATGCAGCATATGCAAGATCTCTAAGTATTAAGGAGAAAACCAAAGCCTTACATGATAGGAAGATTAAGGGTCTGAAAGAGTTTAAGAAAGGAGATAAGGTTCTACTTTATAACTCCCGGTTAAAGTTGTTTGGTGGAAAACTTAAGTCTAAGTGGGCAGGACCATACACGGTTAAAGAAGTGTTCCCGTACGGGGCAATCGAGTTAGAGAACGAGAAGGATGGTAACACGTGGAAGGTTAATGGGCATAGGTTAAAACATTATCTTGGAGGACCAATAGAACCTATAGAGGGGGAGGAAATCCCTCTCGAAAAGCCCGAGTGATTGTATGCTGCGAGTCTTGGGTAAGTGCCAAAGTGTAGAGTTTGTAAAGTGTGTAATTTCGTGTTTTTGTAAGTTTTCGGATGTGTTTTCGTCAATTTTTTCGTATTTGTTTTTGCTTTGTTTTTGTTTTGTTAGTGTCTTTGCAGGTTATTGTTTGAGGATTGATGGAAAACACCACCTAGAGGACACCAGGTATGTCTTTTTGAGCACTTTGAAAATTCCCAGGCATTGGTGGGTAAGGATTTTGGAGACTCAAAATTTTTCTAAGGCATGAAAAGAAGAAAACTTTCTGTTAAAACCTACACGTCGCGCTACGCGACAAAGTTTATGTATATGTCGCGCTACGCGACACAAGCCACGGTCAACAGGTCAAACCTATACGTCGCGCTACGCGACAATGTATCCGTATGTGTCGCGCTACGCGACGAGACCACAGACGGCTAAAAAACCCCCCTTTCTCAAACCCCAGCCTCACTTTTCACCCATTCTTCTTCTCTAACCGGACCACGACCCTAAAACTACCACCACCTCCTTCACCTCCATTCACCACCATCAACTACCCCTCTCCTTCACCTCCATTCACCACCATCCACTACATCTTCTTCACCAACCCCTTCCACCTCTTTCCCCCCCCTCCCGCGCGAACACCACCCCCCTCCGACCAAATCCTCAAAATCACGAACCTTTTATGGTGATTCTTCATCATTCTTTTGCTTTAATTCTAGTTTCCTTCACGAATCAGGTACAATTCATCGTTTTCACTTTGTTCTTCATTGTTCTTAGTTTTCATTATTTACTTTTCTCTTATTCGTTTTACTTTCTTAGTCTTTTGTTAACTTTAGTGGTTAGCCTTGTGTTCTATGTTGTAGATTCTAGTTATTTTGGAAAGAAACATTAACAATTTGTGTGCTTGATGATGAACATTGTGATATAGTTTTGCTAGTCTTGGGTTGGTTAGGATTTAGGACCACTTGAATGACTCTATGAATAGCTTGAGACTGGTGGTTTGTTAGGCTTAGGGCTACCGAAGCATAATGACATTATCTCTTGTTCGGGTGGTTATTCTGGGAGTTTATGACTTGGTTTACATGTTGAAAACGGCATAAATTCCTCATCTAATCTGTTTCTTGGGTTCTTGAAAAACAAAAGTGGATTTCTTTTGGTCATTATCATTGCTATGTACTAGTTATTGCTATGTATCACTTCAAGGTTCAAATGTCCCCTTTTGCAACTTGTTTTGGCACTTGGGATTTAATTGAGGACAATTAAAGTGCCAGGATGGGGTGATGTAGTTTGCTGTGTACAGGATTTTATTGTTTTAGTGCTGTTTACTTGTTGCTTAATTGTCTCGTCCGTACTCAATCTTCATTCAAGCGAGAATCACTCACATAGTGATGATTAGTAAACAATGCCTCATGTTTTCTTTAAAAAAAAAATAATAAAAAAAAAACAAAAGAGGATCTTTGCTAAACCGACCGCAAATGAAATGCTATACGGTCGGTGAGATTATTCTAAAAGACTAATTTGCTTCTGTTTGCTATTGTCTGAATCTGTGTTGCAGATATGTCTGGAGAAGAATCATCAAGAGCCGCAAGCAAACGGAGGAGAGGCCCAGTTCCCCGTCCTCGAGGAGAGCAACCAGACCCTGTCCCAGTAGAGCGTCGTAGAAGGAAAATCAAGTATTCAGCACCTGAAAGGGTGCCAGTATGTAAAGTACGACACATCCGGGAGCATACTTTGCTAATGTTTGAGTTGGACACCCTCTCGTATGAGAGACTTGACCGCTTTGCACCAATGGAGCACATGCATCATAGAACCTTCGACTGGGGGTTGATTGACGCGCTGAATGAGCGCGAAAGGATTCAGGGATTGCTGGGTCCTAGGTGGATGTCTGTGCTGGAGTGCGATTGGCCTCAATATAAGGAACTCACTTTAGAGTTTCATGCTACCTACCTTTATGATGATGACCAGTTTGATGAAGAAGACACGGTATCGTTTGCTTTGGGGAGGAGGATGTACGAGATGTCCATACCTCAGTTTGCCGTTGCTACTGGGTTTTACACGGCAGAGGAGGCCCAATCACCCGAGTTCAGAAACAGTTTAAGGGGTGCATTCAAGAAGAGGAAGGAGCATTGTTTGGTTGAGGCAGAGCTAAGTGATTTTTGGGGGATGATCGCCGACACTCCTTTTTCCACATCTATGTTGGAGAATGGGATTACGGATCCCGTACTTAGATACATCCACAGGGTTATTGCATGCACTTTTGTTGGTCGCTACTCAGGTGAAGAAAAGGTAAACTGGTTGGATTTGGTTTGTTTGTATTCGATGGTTCACGGCCGGGAGGCCAACATTGCTTGTCTGCTGGCTCAGTCATTTAACAGGGGCCGCCGAGGAGGAACTAGGGCCAGGCTTGATATGGGCCCGTATGTATACCGGATTGCTGCATACTTGGGAGTGTTTGAGAGATACAGGCCAGATAACTTAACACCGGGGCCTGTCACCACAATGATTACCATTAAGGACTTGCGAAAGGCAGGTATTGTAGCTGCTGATGATCCTCCACGCTTTGAGGGGGTACGGTTTGGGCACCAAGTGCAACCCCCGGTTGATTCTGCTGCTGGACAGACCATGAGGAGTACTATACCGACCCACAGACAGAGGCCGGTGTTCAGACATGAGTACCCAGTTCGAGAGCCTATTCCAGACCCACTCACTCTGGAATCATTATGTGGTAGGATGGACACATACTATGAGCGGGGAATGGAATTTTGGAGGACCAGTCACGATGAGGTTATGGCCGGTCAGCGCAGGCAGGATGATGCCATACGACATATGATGGGTGCCTTGAACATTAACATTCCAGAATTTTTTCAGGTACCTAGCTATGCAGGAGGATCCAGTGGTGGACATGATGACGCCGAGGAGGAAGACTAGCTTGTGTGACAGCTATTTTATGTTTTGATCATGGTTATGTATGATACAATTTCATTTTGTTTTCTTGATATTTTGAATTATCGGTACTGTACTCAGGGGGGCATCGGGTAAGGGTTGGCTAACCCTTAGATTTTGGATATTTTGCTATTATTATGCTTACCCTGCTATGAAGTATTGGTCTGTTAGTGATTGATATGCAGCAAGTTCGTGTATGTGCGATGAGTTGGAATTGTGTGCTGAGCACATGCGAATGGGAAGGCGGTACCGGGTGGACTAGACTGGCACTTGACAGTCTTGCTATATTTTACCAGCTAAGTCCTGTCCAGTTTCTTTTACCTGATGTTTTGGTTTTGTTTCATTCCTGCATTAGAGACAATGCAAATTTTAAGTGTGGGGATGGGTAAACATCAGGTTATACGTGTTGTTGAAAAAAAAAATAAATAAATAAAAAAAAAAAAAACTGAAAATATGAAAATGTCCCGAATTTGAAGTTTGCACTAATAGAATATGGAAAATGATAGATAAAATCAGGTGTTCGGTTTTTCAAATAGTATACATATAAGATGAATAACTGATTGAAAACATGTCTGATTTGGGATGTGCGGGTAGGCCCAGCTGATCTTGTAAGGTTATCCTAGGAGTATTCTAATACACTTAATTAAACATTATTAAGTCTTGTGGGTTCTCACCACTGGAAGCCAAAACCGTAGACAGTATAAGGGGTACCACTGTAGGTTAAGACCCAGCTGTAGTTTTTTCTAGCAGGCACGCTTTCACAGGCGGCGCCTTTAGGAAATCCACCCATATATTGAGCTTAAAAAAAAATATATAAATAAAAAAAAAATAAAAAGAGTAATGAACTTAAAATTTTAAAAACCTGAGGCCTATGCGTTGGTTGCGGGGGATAGTGACTCTTGCTTGCAACACCTCTAGGAATTGGGTATAATAAGCTTAAGGCTCATGCGTTGGTTGCAGGGGATGGTGACTCTTGCTTGCAACACCTCTGAGAATTAGGTATAATAAAGTGATGTAAAACAAAAACAATAAAAAAAAAAAATTGAGAAAAGCTCAGAAAAGATGCCAAAAGGACACAAACAAATTCCATCTAGAGTTAGAAGGATTACAATTGGGTAGTGGGTTATAGTGGTAGAAAAAATCTTAGAAATTTGATTTATTCTGAGCCTCGAAAGCTTGAAACGGGAATAGGTACCGAAGTGTGAGACCCATAGTTAATTAATCGAACACTTGAACTTAATTGCAATACAATTGGGGACCTGAATGATCGGCGGTTGGGTTTAAGTGGACAAATGTACCTGTGATCGCGGTCAACATGTTATTAGATCTTAATATAAGCCGTTAACTTGAAGTTTTGAGATCCGGATTTAAACCTGATTATGATTCCATAGCATAATTCTTTTTCAGGGACGAAAAAAAGATAAGTGTGGGGATGTTTGATGTAGTGAAAATTACATGAGTTTTTATAGTTGATTTTATATAATTTTCGCAGCATCTTATATCTGTTTTTCCTTGTTTCGGATACTACTGATTGATTGTGTCTTCTGTAGTAAATTGGACGAGAAGGAAGCTAAAAACAGTAGAAAAGAGAAAAACAAGCTTCCAGGAGCGAAACGAGAGGATCGGGCGTTAAAAGTTAAAACCAATTTTTGAAATCACATACGTGGCGCTACGCGACAGATAGAGGCAAACCGTCGCGCTACGCGAGGGCTGAGAAATTACTCTTTTGCCCTTAATGAAATCGGGTATTCACCGGATTTGCCACCCGACTAATTTGTCAGGTTGTGATGTCTGTCGCGCTACGCGACAATAGATGAAGGACCGTCGCACTACGCGACGGGTGTAAAATCGTGGAAAATTAGTGTTTTAACCAAATTAACCCTAATGGCCGAATTCATTCATCATTAGACGGCTACAGAGAGCAGTGGGGGCGATTTTCAGAGTTCTTGGCAAGTTGAGAAGGCAAGGATTGAAGTTTGTGAAGAAGAGATTGTGATTCTAGGATTAAACGATTCGGTTTTGCGTTTCTTTATCCGTTCTTCAATTTTGTTTGATACAATGTTTTCAATTATTACTTTTGATACTGTTTTGAACATGATTGTTGGCTAGGCCTTTTATCTACCTAGGGTTTTGATGAATACATGTGTATGACATGGTATTTTGTCGGTTTTTGGAACAATAACTTGTGTTGAATGATAATGAAAAGATTTCGTTGCGTTAATCAGTTGTAAACGTGTATTTGAGTTGGTTTAGATTACTGATTTGTTATCTCATGTGTGTCTTGTTGATTGTCTATCAAGTAATAGGTGCATGCTAGGTCTTTTACTATGTGTTCTAGACTATTAGATGATTTGCTAGACGTAGTAAGTCATTGAGATAATTTATCAAGAAATTAACTAGTCAAATATGCAACTAATCTTAATACTGTGAGGTTAATAGGTTATTGGTTCATCAGGTGTGTTTTGATTGCTATTCGGATTCTCTGTGAGGAGTTCTGTGTAGTTTCCCGTCTCACATTTAGTTTACCAAGACTGATTCATCAACCGTCATCTATCCCAATACCGTAAGGTATTTAGTCACTTGTGCTGTGAAGTAGAGCGTCTTTAGGGTGTTTCATTATCTTAGTTAGAGAACCTGTGAGGGTGATCCTTTAAACCAGTGTTTGAACGGCTTAAAGTGTGTTTAGTTGATATCCTTGAGAAGGGTCGAGGATTCTCTAAGTAACCTTTGAGTTTAGTATTCTAAGATCCTGGTTCCACAATAGTTTCAAGACCGATAGAAACCGTGTCATGCATGTGTAGGAATCTTACCTAGGTAGTACTCTTATTCCACTTGAAATCGTCTGTTATTCCGTTCTCACGTTCTAATCTATTTTAATTTAGTTATTATTTTTAGACTTTGGATTTTTCCATACAAACCCCCCTTCTATTAATCTTTGATTTAGTTCTTAGTCGGTATTGCAATAGTTAGATCAAGTCAATTTTACGTTTTTCCATAGAAGTCTCGTGGTTCGATATCCGGACTTACTTAGCTTTACTAGAGTCGATAGGTACACTTGCCTGTCAGTAGTTTAGAAGTAGAGAGTCTAGAGTATTACTTCGTGTCTAGTTGTTGGTTATTTTTAATTATTTATTTGAACTACTTTTTAGGACATCATCGTCAATGAAAACGATGACGAACTTGTCTAGGTATGGCTTGCACACCCGATTCATAAGATCCATGAAGACCGCTGGAGCATTGGTTAAGCCGAAAGGCATAACCATGAACTCGTAATGCCCATACCGAGTGCGGAATGCAGTCTTTGGGATATCGTCGTCGTGGACTCGCAGTTGATGATAACCCGAACGCAAGTCGATTTTTGAAAAGATTGCAGCTCCTTGAAGTTGGTCGAAAAGATCGTCGATACGAGGAAGAGGATACCGGTTCTTGATGGTCAACTTGTTGAGCTCCCGGTAATCGATACACATGCGGAAAGACCCATCTTTCTTCTTCACAAATAAGACAGGTGCACCCCAAGGAGAAGAACTAGGGCGGATAAACCCCTTCTCGGATAATTCCTGGAGTTGGCTAGAGAGTTCTTGCATTTCCGATGGTGCGAGTCGGTAAGGTGATTTAGCCGCGGGGCTTGCTCCCGGAATCAAGTCAATTTTAAATTCTACTTCGCGTACGGGAGGTAACCCGCTAAGATCATCGGGAAAGACCTCAGGGAATTCTCGTACGACTGGAACATCTTTGAGTTCCTTCTCCTTGGTTTTGGTGTTGACTACATATGCCAAGAATGCCGGATAACTCTTACTTAGGCATTTCTGAGCCTTAGTACATGACATAAGCTTGAGTCCTTTGGAGGACCGTTCACCGAACACCTTCATCGTGTCACCGGAGGGTAAGGGCATGCGAATACACTTCTTGAAGCAGATGATCTCGGCATGGTTCTTGGATAACCAATCCATGCCAATAATAACGTCGAAACTTCCAAGCTTCATTGGAATAAGGTCGATAAGAAATTTATGGTTGTCGAGGCACAATAGACAATCGCGGATAACCACGTCGACGGTGATGGGTTCTCCATCAGCAACTTCGACGGTGAGAGGTCTCTCTAGATTTGAGCGAGGTTTAGAAAGTGTCGGCTCGAACTCTAAGGAAACGAAACTTCTATCGGCGCCCGAATCAAATAATACGTATGCATAGATGTCATTAATAAGAAACATACCTGTATGGTTTTAAAGGCACTTAAGGACACAAGTAAGGAATTTAAGAGAAATTCTATGGAGATAGGGTTGCAATTTTTTTTTTTTTTTTTTACGTACCGTTCACCACCTCGTTGTTCGCCTGAGCTTGGTTCGCGTTGATGTTGAAGGCACGCCCACGAGCTTGTGGAACATTGCCCACAAGACGAGGGCACTGGGGTCGGTAGTGACCTGGTTCTCCACAGTTGTAGCAGACCCGATTTGGTTCCGTCAATGCGTTTCCCAATGCTCGGCGACACGTTGCCACAAGGTGCCCGTACTTGCCACATAGTGTGCAGATGCGACACGGAAGATTGCCCGGGTGGTGATACCTACACGTGTTACACATAGGTAGAGGGCCCGCATAAGCCCTTGCCACGGGCACTTGTGCTGCTGGAGTAGCCCCGGTAGTACACTGTCTTTGGGGCGGTTTAGGAGCACCTGGTGGCATCAGGGCCTCGGTTCCTCTTTTCACTGTTCCACCACGTTAAGGCCCGTTGCTGCAGCATACTGGTGGCATACCTTACTTTGAGTGCTTCGGGGCACTCACAGTTGACGAAGGTGTTCTCCATCCCTTCAAACCACTCTAAGAGACCGGTGGCACCTTCCTTGCCACTATAACTGGGAGGCTTGCGTGAACTGAAATGCTTGAAGGTGCAAGACTGGGTGTTACGCCGTTGGTTTGCACTATTCTCCCCTTGACCATTGCTATTGTTCGTGACGTTTGCGATCATAGTGCTGCTGAGTTCAGCCACCATGGTCGGGATGACCGCAGCCATTTGCCGGGCAATCATGGCAGCAAGCTTACGGCCGGATCTTCCTCGGTTTCCGTGGAAACGAGACATGCTAGAAAAATACAAATTGGGTTAGGATCGGTTAAAAGGATAATAAGGATGGGCAATTAAGGTAAGAATCATGAATTATACGGAATGATTCCATTTGGTGACGCATCACCATTTGGAAACGTTGACACGTCAAGATGAATTGACCCATTCACCTCAAAAACTCGTGTATGTTGGTCATAGTTTATCACTCATCCCGGAAATCCCCAGGTAGCGTAATGGTTCCCTCAATGAGATTTATACGTATACGCTTGCCTTAGCCCGAGGGCCTTTTGCCAGAAAATCCAGAATACAGGTGTCTATGTACCACACTAGTTCTTTGGTTTATGAAATCAAAAATCTTGATGGGATATTTACAAGATTAGACATAAAGTCTAAAGAATTCCTATCAATAGATTCTACTTGGAGACGAGAATAAGTTTAAGAAATAGTAACTGTCGGGGAGAATTAACGTTGAAGATAAGTCTAGGGGAGACGGGTAACAATATGTAATTATGTAGAAAGGCACCTATGCTAAGGCATCACATTGCACATAATAAGGCATAGCGTTAGGCAGCATGCAAACAATAAGTATGTATTCATAAGAATACTATTCTATAAGGATCATGCATGAACTATAGCCTAGGTCACCATTTCTAATAACCTAAATCCCTATAGTTATGGGCTCTGATACCAATCTGTCACACCCCAACCTTGACGGCGGAAACGTCAAGGTGTGAGGATTAAGATTGTTCACAGCCATATAACGCTATGTTAAAGTATAAAATGCCATTAATCAATTGTTTTCAATCACCACATACATCAATGTCTCAAAATAAATCAAACAAAAACAAGAATTCAATCGTCTTTATTAAGCCTAGGTCCATGATCTAGGTTCATGCATTCCTTCAATCATCGCTAAGCTTGCACATTACCTGAAACATGTTGAAAATAAAGTCAACTAACTAGTTGGTGAATTCTCATGGTTTTAAATACAATAAGTATACAAAATGTGGCAATTCTAGTCAATGGTCACAAGATAGCAAGTATATAGAACATGCATAGTTACAATCAAGCCTCGACTGAATAATATGAATAAGCATGATTAGCTAAGTGTATTTGGTTCCCTAGTGCACAAGCATACGGCTCCTAGGAGTCGGCAATACATCGACTTTAGCACCAAATAGGATTGTCAGGCCCAAAGATCTAAGACTTCGCTAGGCTAGCAATAGTTAATGATTGCACACGTATGACACATCTCATATAATACTAAACATATCCAAACAACCACGACTATGTAAGAATTGCACGTGTGTAATAAGTATCAAAACGTGTATGTGTAAGTTGGTATAAGCAACATGTTTCACCCCGAAAGATGTGAAATAATCGTAAAGCGGGGCATAAGAACTCACATGTTTAATAAAGGAGACTTGTAGATGTAATAAGAATAACCACGAATAAGATTTCCAACACAAACGTCACAACGCACCTAAATGAAATAAAGTAGCGCGTTATAATTTGTTTGATGATTAATTGTAGGTCTAATATGATTTAATAATTATTCGTATTTATTACATGTTAATAACGTGATCGGTTTAATGGAACGAATGGATTATACTTGGTATAATCAATTGTTAGCGCGTAAGAGAATTAATAAATAAAACTTGATTAACTTGTACGTTAAACCGGTTTATAAGGATTGTATATAATAGTGATTTAGCTATTATAAGGAACTATATAAATATATATATATTTATAGGTATAAGTAATTAAACAATTTAATTGTTTGAATATACATATAAATATATATACTAAACAATTATGATATTGTGTATAATAATCAATATAAATGATTTAGCTATTAAAAGGACTATGTATATATATATATATATATATATATATATATATATATATATATATATATATATATATATATAAGTAACTAAACAATTAAATTGTTTGAATATATATATATAAATATATATACTAAACAATTATAACATTGTATAATCATAATAAGTGATTTAATTACTAAAAGAAATATATATATATATATATAGGTATAAGTAACTTAAATAATTTAATTATTTAAAAATATAATTTACATATTCAAGTATTATATTTACTCATTTATTTTGTATTTTAAAGATACAAAAATGTATTTATAATTACCAAAGTAATTTATAAAAATTTAATTTAGTCATAAAATTAATTAAACAAAAGAAAGAAAATAATCTGCATTTTATAAAATTAATTTTAGAAATTTTCAGAATTTAAAAAGGTGTAATAATTAAAAAGAAATAAAAAAAAGAAGAAAAAATCAAAAAAAGAAAACAGGGGAGGGGGGCTGCCCGGGGTCGAACCCGGGGCCTCCCTGTGAGCATGGGACGCAGGAACCAGTGAACCAGGGTCGTGGCCTTGGTTCCTTTTGGTTTGTATTAATTTTAAACCGAGACTCCCTGGTTTCCCCAAATCCTATGAACCCTAGATTCAACAGATCCTCAATTGACCCTCGATTCGGTGTTAGACACCCAAATCATCATAGGGCTTCTGATCCTTGGATCAAAACGAGTGGAAAACAGGTTTCAATTACCTGTTTTGATGGGGTTTCGAGTGATGTCGAGTTCGACCTAGTCTCGAATGTTCTTGAATTGGGGCTTTTCGATTCGGAGGGTTTATGGTGAAATTGAGGTTTCAGGGAGTTCAAGAACTTCAAAATGGATCGAAAGCCCACAATTTATAGACTTGATTTAACAGGTTCGAGCATAACCCATTCGATTTTGAAAACGCGTTCGGGTTTACTAAAATTGAGAGATTCGAGTTGTTGTGACGCGTGATTAGGGGATGGATTGATTTGTTAAACCGCGTATTAACTTTAGGAATGATTGATTCGATTCAATTTGTGTTTTTGGCAAGATTTGATTTCGAATTTTGTTGAGGTTGAACATGGTTTCGTTTGGAAGGTTAAATCGAGCGGGAAACTCAAATTGGATTGAGTCTCGAGTTCGAAACATGGGGCCGAGAATGTTGAGGGTTTAATTTGGGGTCAAATTGGTCTTAAAACGGTGTTTTGAAGCTTGCCGGAGCTCGGCCGGAGCTCCGGCCGATTGTCGCCGGAAAAACGGGGAGAGAGAAAGCAGTTTTGTTTTGAATATTTACCAAATGGTCCCTCAACTTTTGATTATTATTATTTCAGGTGGAAAACTTCTTTTAAAGTTTTGAAATTGACAAAAATACCCCCTGGACTTTATTATTATTATTATTATTATTATTATTATTATTATTATTATTATTATTATTATTATTATTATTATTATTATTATTATTATTATTGTTATTATTATTATTATTATTATTATTATTATTATTATTATTATTATATATATATATATATATATATATATATATATAAAAATTTACTAATGATGCTATAAAATGGCATAAATAAACCGAACAAAAATACAGGATGTTACATTGTTGATCATGCTTGGATGTTGTTATGAGCTTGAAATAGTATATTATTGATGAATTGTATATTCATTGGGTGTTTAGTAGGTTTTGGGATAAACTTTCCCAAAAGAGAAACTTTATTTTGGATGAACATTGGATATTGGAAATTTGACATGTTCATGACATTAGGATCATGCTAGAATGCTTGTTGTGGATGCCTAATATGTTAGAATCTGAGATTTGGGTTGTATGGAATGTTTTGTAGGTTATTGGGTGATTTATGCACTTTAACGATCATGTATGGTTTGATATGTTGATTAGTAACTAGGACATCATGTTTGGGACTGGAAATTGATCATATTGATGTATGTGGTATGTATTGGACATATTGAATGTGGTGTGATTAGTATGGATGATTATTTGGTAGATTATCTGTTTTGACCCATATGTGCTAAATCATAACTATAGGTTATATAAGTAGGTTATGCATTGTAACACCCCGAAAAGTCAAAACGAGTCGTCGAGAATAATGGGCTAATTTGTGGGTATTTAATAAAAGAAGGAAAATGGGTTATGGGCTAATTAGGCTCATGGACAAGAGCCCAAGTGGATTAGGGCCCATAATCAGCCCTTAACCCAGCCAAAGCAGCCACCATCTTCTTCATTTCAACCCTAACTCCAAAAATCCGTAGAGAGAGAAAGTAGAGAGAGAAAGTACAACAAACTCAAGTTTTGGAGCTTCTAAGGTCAAGGGATTGAAGATCTGGGTGTTTGGGTAACAAATCTCAAGAAAGGAGCAACAAAACAAGGTAAGAATCGACTTCTAATGCCTTCAGTAGATCAAACCCGGATTCTAGGGTTTTGGGGTTTTGAAAAGTTTGAAGAAACACATAAAGGTCGAATTTTTACGTATGAAAACGTGTAAAAAGCTTAGATTTGGCTTCATGGAAGGTAAACTAAGGATTTGGACGTAAAAAGTTAAGATTTTGGGTTAAAAACGGGCTGGATCTGAGTTTTTGTTCATCCAGCGAAACTGGGCCCCGATCCAGCGAATTTAAGTATTCATCCAGCGAAACTGTGCATTTAACCAGCGAAACTAGGACAATCCTAGCGAAACTACAGTTTCGCTAGCGAAACTACAGTTTCGCTGATAGCTTCGCTAAGTACTTAGGCTGGCCTTAGACATTGCGAAACTAGGAAATTCCAACGAAAGTTGGGCGCTCATGCCAGCGAATCTGTCCAGCGAAACTGACAGAAGTGCTGCCCAGCGAAACTGGTAGCGAAACTGCCAGCGAAACTGGCAGCGAAACTACCAGCGAAACTGTGGGCGAAACTATGAAGAAAATGACGTTTTTGCCTATTAACTTTCGTGCAGCTAGAGCATTCAGGTTATAGCTTAAGTGACTTAGAATCTAAGCTACTGGACAAGTTCAGGTGAGTTCTAGATCCCCTTATTTAAACGTTTTTCCTTGTTTTTCCTTGTTTTTGGGGCTTTCGTGCAGCCCGGCCCCAGCCAGGGGCGTTGCCCCTTGGACCCCACTAGGGGCTGCTGCCCCTAGGACCCCGCTGTCAGGGGCTGCCGCCCCCGAACCCCCGCTGTCCCGCGGAGGGTCGGTTACGTGTTATGATGACCACTATTTGGTATGTTGTGTACTTAATAAGCTAAGTATTATAAACATATTAAGTGAAAGATAATACTAATGAGAAGTGGAACTTAACGAATGTTACCCCCGGGCCCATTTGATGATGAAAAGTCTTGCAAGCACTATGATAGACTTCACTTATGTGAGTCTGATGTATGATGATGGATCCGTATTCATGAGCGGGCTATGTGCCTGCTAGTGTGGATCAACTGTCGGGGGAAGCTACCATGAAGATGTGTACCGACGGGGATCGATCGACCGTCGGGGGTAGTGAACATGGATAACGTATACCGAAGGGGATTGACATTCGTTGTCAATCAACATGGAGATGTTGCTTTGTGCAGTCTTGCCTATGATGAAGGGAAATGAAATGAAAGAATGAAAGATAATGAACGTGCCTAATGTGATGCAAGTAAAGTTTGTAGCATGATGTATGCGTGTTCATTATATGAAAGATAAAAGATTATATTTTCTTATTTATATAAAACTAGAACTCACTCAGCGTAGCTGACTTTTTATGCATAATAGTGGGCAGGTAAGCGCTGAGGTTGAGGATGGTACCGTGGAGCTACTTGGAAATCTACGGATGGCATTCCTGTTAATGAAGTCCTTATTGTAATTAATGAACAAGTGATATGTTTTGTTTACAATTAAAGGACAAATGTATGAGTACGATGGGGTTTTAAGTTTTAAATGAATGTTTAATTATCTTCCGCTGTAATGTTTTGTTATTAAGCTGATTTTGTGCTATGGTTAACCAACTGTGAGGTTCCCCGGGAACGGGGCCTTACATGCATGATCTAACCTGTTATATGATACACTAGTTGTGTTATGAACACACTGAGTATGCTAGATACTAAGAACTTACGTGACTTGTATGATATATGCTCATGTCTGTTTAAATGGTTTACAACACATAATGTCACCAACGGGTCAAACGGGTCAACTGGGTCAAACATGTCTATTCTTCTAAAACCTTGAGTCCTTGGTTATGGTGCACTTAGGGTTTCTCATATTCACTGTTTACACAAACTCATGTACTTACGTGATCTAGGTAACCTCTGAGGGTTGACTGTTCACTTTTCTTTCAAGTAAACTCTAGTACACAATACGCGTATCAGGTGAGTTCATGCCCCACTCTTTTACTAAATCTCTTTTGGGGGAGATAGCATACTGGTAATGTTACAAACGCTTTTTATATTTAAGATGTGTATGATATTAATATGGTGCTGTTTACCATGATAAAGTCCTCACACTTTCGAATTGTTAATATTGGATAGCGGGGAAACTTGGGTAGTGCTACTGGGTCTGACGAGCCCCACCTGTGTGACTCGAGGTCAACCGGGTGCAATTTGTCCTATGATTATTCGTCACGATATGGTGAAGTCGTGACGGGAGGCAAACATAACACAGTCAGCTTCAATGTCGAAATCACTATGTATTAATATCAATTTATTAATGGACTAGCTATCTATTACAATGCACATGCTTATTTATACACTATTGATAAACTGTTATGTTTATACGCAAACTCTTGAACTCACCAACCATGTGTTGACTTTTTAGTATGCTATTCTTAGGTCATTAATCTGGACTGCTGATAGGAGCACTACACGAGTCAGCATGCATATTAGAGATTTAAACTTCAAACATAATTACTCGTCTTTTATTTATGGTTTAAAATACTTGGTTAGCACTTGTTTTGCCATATGGTACTTTCACTTATTTTGGGTTGTTTTATTTACTTTACGCTTCCGCATGTCTTTTAAAGTTTGAACTCTGGTTTGGTTTACGTTAAACGTAGCATATAGAGTCGTTCCGAGTAACTATTGACTGTGATCCTGGTTTGTTCACACGCCTCGCGGTAAAACTCCGCACGTGGATTTTGAGGGTGTGACATATTTAAGACCATTTTGCGACTGAAATCAAAATGATTGCAAACTTAGCTACTGAAATCAAAACGATTGCAAAATTAGCGACCAAACAATACTCGGTGGCAAAATGGTCTCAAAATAAACGACCAAATAAGATTTGGTAGCAAAATAGTCGCAACATTTGCGACCGTTAAATTGATATCGCAAAATGGTCGCGGATAAATGAAAATAATTACAGATAAAAATAAAAGTTTTAATACGGTGGCAAAGCGATCGATAATTCTAAGACCGCCTAACTACGATCGCAAAAAGGCATCAAAATTTGTGACCAATTTGCAACCGAAATTAAAATGATCGCAACATTAGCGACCAAACAAGATTCGGAGGGAAAACGGTCTCAAAATAAACGACCAAATAAGATTTGGTAGCAAAATAGTTGCAACATTTGTGACCGTTAAAGTGTTATCGCAAAATGGTCATGGATAAATAAAAATAATTCCAAAATAAAACAAAAGTTTTAATACGGTGGCAAAGCTTGCAACCGAAATTAAAATGATAACAAAATCAGCGACTAAACAAGATCTGGTGGCAAAATGGTCGCAACATTTGCGACCTTTAAAGTGTTATCGTAAAATGATCATAGATAAATGAAAACAATTACAAAAAAAGTTTTAATATAGTGACAAATCGCCTAATTGCGATGGCAATATGGTAGCAAAATGATCTCAACTTTAGCTAGCAAACAAGATTTAGTAGCAAAATAGTCACAACATTTGCTACAATTCAAGTGTGGTCGCAAATAAATGAAAAGAAATAAAAAACAAAAATTTTAGTATGTGTAGAAAAAAATAACATGAAAATACACATTTAAAACAAATTAAAAGTCATTAATGGTTAATTATGTTCATTTAAGGTCAATTGGGGTCACTAATAGTGTTCGATATTTAATGATTATTGGTTAGAGTCATTGATAAGCAGATAGGGGTATTGTTGGTTATTTGGGGTCATTCATAACTAATGAGGGCATTATTGATTAATTAAGGTAATTAATGGTCAATTAAGGTGATGTTGATGATCGTTTTAGACTTTTGATGGTTAATTAAGGATACTAGTGCTCAAATATGGTCAATTATAGTCGTTGATGTGTATTTAAGGTTATTGATACTTAATAGGGTAAATTATAGTCATTGATGTTTATTTAAGGTTATTGATACTCAAAACGGTAAATTATAGTCATTGACGATAATTATGGTAATTCTTGATGCTCAATTGGGATAAATTATAGTCATTGAATGTTTAAGTAGCGACAATGATTAATTTGAAGGTAATCGAAGTTAAGTGGGTTGTTGATGATTCAATAGGGTTATTCATGATATATCATGTTGTTCATTATTGATCAATTAAAGTTAATGATGGCCAGTCACAGTGATACATGATCAAATATGGTTATTTATAGTGTAAAATTGGTATATGTGAATAATTAAGACTACTTATGGATTGTTGTGACATATAATGACTCATTACCCTCATCATGACGTAACGTGTCATGTTATGTCAAACGCAGTTAATATATGTCATACTTATTTCATAAAAGTGATCGATGATAGGGGTGTAAACGAGCTCGACTCATTTTAACTTTATAAAGCTCGAGCTCGAGCTCGGCTTGTTTGTAGTTATATTTTAAAAGCTCGAGCCCGTTAGAAATTATTCAAACTCGAGCTCGGCTTGGGCTCGGCTCGTTTATCATTAATTTTTTAATTTTTATTTTTTTATAATTACTATTATATTAGTTTATAATCATACTTATCATATATATAATATAATATGTAATATTTAATTGTTTCTATCATATTTTTATATATAATTAATAAGATTATTATAAATATATATTTGATATGTAAAAAATATTATAAAAATTATATATATAAACAAAGCTCGTTTAGGCTCGCGAGCTAGCTCGAGCTCGATATCTGAAGCTTGGGCTCTAGCTCGTTTAGTAAACAAGCTCAAAACAAACCCGAAAAACTAGAAAAAACATAAAAGTGGCCAAAAAACCCACCTAGAGGCCTTATTTTGAAAAAATAATGGGATAACACGCCTACAACGGTTACCATAACGTGACCCTCGTTTCCGCGGTCGTTTTGACTGGTAGCACGTCAGAAACGGAGGCTTATAGCCCAGGTTAGGCCCATTTTCATACATGAAAAATAAACAATGTTGAATATACTTAAACATTATAACTAATTCAATATTTTATACTATGAAAAATTAGAATTAAAAAATGTTGATGTTTTCATGAAAACTTGCAGGAATTAATTAGAATTATTTGTACAACAACTAAAAATAATAAAAAAAGGTTTTAATATTGCAAATATCTTCTTCTTTGTTACTGAAATGGTTGATTTCAAATCAACTTCTTCTTCAACAAACGGTGATTCTACATGCACCTATAGACAGGAAGGGTATTTGAAGTCTGGTTGCGGGACATGATGTCTAAGTAGCCCATATCTGCCCTTTAACGGTGATTCTACATGCACCTAGGATATATGTATGCTATGTGTTGTATGATTTATTGTGTACGGTATGCTATGTGTTGTATGGCTTTTTGTATACTGTATGCTATGTGTTCAATGATTTGTTGTAGGTGGTCTTGATATCAGTATGGCGTTTGCTATCGAGTCGGGGGTCTCTTTGGAAGCGGTCTCTCTATCTAACAAGATAGAGGAAAGACTCGCCTACACATACCCTCCCCAGACCCTGCTCTTGAGTGGGATATACTGGGTTTGATTGATTGATTGATTGATTCTTCTTCAACAAACCACCGAGATAAATGGCGAGCGGTTTCATCACGATACAACTATCACTTAATACCACTCACAAACTCCCAATTTACCCTCACAGGAACCCTCATTCGCACAAGCTCTAGATTGTGCAATCTGTTCGATTGAAGCCATCAAGGATAAGAAACTCGTGTATTGCTCGAGAGCTCCATTAGATTCTGTCTAAATCTTCAAATTGGTTTTAGTCTACCATTGAGGTAACATTCTGATCATATGTTCTGTAAAGGTGTTCCATAGATTAGTTTATTTGATCTTGATTTTGTTAGAACAACTCAAACCTTGCTTGATTAGGAATTTGAATTGAGGATGGGGGTTTGTTATTGTCTGTAGCGGCGGACTGCTATAGGGACAATGGTAGTTTGGATGCATTTGGGCGAGTGTTTGTTATGGTGTTAGGAAAGACTTGTATTAAGATTGTTTCAAAGTATATTAGTCAGCCAATTTCAAAAGGCTGCAATATTAATTTACATTCAATTCTACACGTCATTGGATCCAACTTTTTTTCAAAAAACTGCAATATTAATCTACATGTCATTGAATCCAATTTTATATATTGCATTAGCTTTTCACATTCAAAAATAAAAAGGGAACTACCACATGATAATATTAGTGCACAGATCATTAGAACCGTGACAGCCGCGAACAAACTGGTACATAAGAGAACTTATAGATGAAGGGTGAATAACAAATTCACTATTCCCTAATTCTATGCTAATCTAAGACTCACATATATAATCTTGTTTATAATCTTGTTTATACGTACACTGATGATTATTATTCTTACCGCTATGACGGTTTCACAAAAGATTCAAAAAAATATTGAGAATTTAATCTCATAAAGAATCCATCTAAGTGCAAACAAACTACAATTAAGAAAGCCTGAGTTTCAATACATTTGTTTCTCATTTTTGCAAAAACCTCCGTGATGCCAATATGGGTCTAGTTCCTCCAAAACTTAATAAAATGTTTTCAGTTATTATAACACACAGAAACTATTATTAACCAATATAGTTTCTAAGTTCTTATAACTTCTTTCAAAATTATGATTTATAATGCTTACCTAGCTAGACCAAGAGGATCAAGCCTGAAGTCTCTTAGTAGGCTGCAAGTTTAGGCTGCAAATATTAATTAACAAAACATTAGGATCACAAAAAGACAAGTAATAATTTTATGTATCAAAACAGAGGCTTATGTTACTCATATGATTAACATTATTGAACCTGCCATCGAGCAATTCTGGTGGAGTGCTTCCAGTGAACAGAATGGGTTAGTTAAGTAGACCATTCAACTTTGTGAATGTTGTTGAATTTTCGATAAGTTTAAACTTTTGTTCTTTGTAATGATCAAATGCTTGAGTTGGGTCTTCTTTGAATATTTTTTGGGTTTGTATCGTTGGTCTTTATTTTTGGGACTTGTTATCTTTGACAGAAATGACATCCAGACAAGAAGAAAGGCGGGGATAGCGCCACATCGAAGTTTCAAGAGATAAACGAGGCGTACCAAGGTTGGCATTCTAATGCTTATTCATTGTTTTGCTTGATTATAAAGAAATGCAGAAAATCTTAAACTAAGTGTCATTGGGAAAGTGGTTTATGATATGTGTCGATTTAGAAGAAAGAAATTCAGATTGAAATTAGTGCTAATCTCGATTAATTCTTGACTACCTTTCCATTTTGTGTTCATTGTAGTTATAAGAACTACAACCAGTAACTAATCAACCTATTTCTAGTTATGGTTGTTATTGTCTACTAACTGCTAACTAATTGCCAATGTTAAATCCCTTGCTAGTTTGTATTGTAACAATACCCCTTGTAGTACATCAATAGTTCACTATTATAGCTTAGTAGATCATCAAATATAGTTTCAAGCAAGCATTCAAAACCTTGTAGGTTAAGCCCTACAACTGCAGCACCATTTTAGCCTTAAGAACTACATATAAGATTGCAACACACAGCTGCAAACGTAACGAAAATCATAAGTTAATATGTCTTTTTTTATCAAAAGTTCTTTTAAACTAAAATAAGCAATCTTAAACATGGAAAGTGTAGCCAAAACAGCAGCCAAAAACTCTGAAGCACTCAAACAACTCTTTGTCGACCTGGGTCAAAACAAAACAGCATAATTAATTCACTTGAGATTAATTGGATTAATTTAATAGTTCACGTGATTAGTTCGCTTGAGACTTTGATAGAGTTAATTACTTGATTAGTTCACTTCAGAGTTAATTATTTGTTTTGTTCACCTCTTTTCTTCTTGAATTTACGTGTTTTGATGACTTTAAATTTTAGGGGCACTGATTAGATTAATAATGGCGTGGTATACCAATCGACAGTGGATGTATAAAAAGATCGACAGTGAAGGATTTCTTAGTTCTGAATATTGTGACAATGTGGATTTGTTTTTGGACTTTGAATTTTCTAATAATGTAGTTGTTGATACAAGGGTGAATATCCATGGTGAAACAATACGTGAAATAAAATGTCCTTGTTATAAATGCCAAAATATAAGTTATAGAGACAGAGCCACTGTTCAAAAACACTTGTACAAGGAAGGTTTCATGCTTCGTTATGAAATATGGAGTGAGCATGGTGAAAATTCTAACCATGAGGTTGGTCAATCTTCTACCAAAATGGAAGTTGATGATAATGATGATGGTACAAACTCATGGTGTTAGATAACATGTATGCATGTGGTTATACTTCAAATACTTTAGAAGAGCATATACCGAATCCAGAAGCAAAAAAATTTTATGATATGTTACATGCTGTTGATGAACCTTTGTGGGAGGGGGAGAAGGCTACAAATTGTTCAAAGTTACAAGCCGCCACTAGTTTCTTGACATGGAAATCACTATTTAATGTGTCCACTGCTGCTTACAACTATAATATTTCTATGGTTAATTCATTGTTGCCTGAAGAGAATAAGCTCCCGAAAAATTTCTACGAAACAAAGAAGAGTTTATAAAAGTTAAGCCTTCCGTATGAAAGAATTGATGTTTGCAAAAACCATTGCATGTTATTCTATAAGCAAGACAAGGCACTGACACAATGTAAACACTGTAAGGAATCTCGTTATAAGAGTGACCGGAATAAGATACCTAATTTGGTGATGTCATACATGCCAATTGGTCCTAGACTTAAGAGGTTATATATGTCTACAAAAATAGCCAAAGCTATGACTTGGCACCATGACCATAAAACAACAGAGGGTAGCATGGCCCATCCAAGTGACGGCATGGCTTGGAAGCATTTTGACTTAGAAAATCCTGAATTCGCAAAAGAGATTCGAAATGTTCGTCTTGGGTTATGCACTGATGGTTTCAATCCAAATAACTCTAACTCAATTCCATACTCATTGTGGCCTGTCTTTCTTACAATATATAACTTACCTCCTTGGATGTGTATGAAAGACTCGTTTATTGAAGTATGTTCAGTTATTCCTGGAGGTAAGAGTCCGGGTCAAAACATCGATGTGTTTTTGAGACCGTTGACAGATGAGTTGAAAGAGTTGTACAAGGAAGGTATTGAAGTTTACGATGCTCATCGTAAAGAAAATTTTATTATGCGAGCTATTCTTTTGTGGACGGTAAGTGATTTTCCTGCTTATGCAATGTTGTCAGGCTGGAGCACGCATGGTCGTTTAGCATGCCCATGTTGTATGGGAGACACTGATGCTTTTCGATTAAATGCTGGAGGTAAATCATGTTGGTTCGATTGTCATCGAAGATTTCTACCAAAGTCGCATCCTTTTCGTAATGATAGAAATGGATTTCGAAGATCAACAAGGTCATTATTAGGACCTCCACTCGAGTTAACTGGTTGGGAAATATATGAAGAAGTTTCTAGCATCCCAGTTGTATATGAAGGGGTAACATTTAACCCAAAGCATAAAAATCCAGAATTTGGCAAAACCCATAATTAGGTAAAGAAAAGCATTTTCTGGGAGCTTGAATATTGGCCCATGTTGTTAATCCGACACAACCTTGATGTAATGCATATTGAGAAGAATGTTTTTGAGAATATATTTCAAACGGTCATGGATACTCTTAAAACAAAAGATAATATTGTGACAACCCGAAAATTTTTCGTGATTTAATAAATTTTTATGTGAATTTATAATTTATTTTTTTTATATTTTTGTTATTATATTAATAATAATAAAAATAATAACAATAATGATAATAATATTATTATTATTAAAAATAACAATGTTAATAATGATAATATTAGTAATAATGAAAATATTGTTATTAATAAATAATTTATAAAATTATTAAATTAGATATATTAAGTCCAGGGGGTGTTTTGGTAATTGTTGAAACATATTTTACAAACTTTAACATGAAATAATAAGTTCACCAAACCCCAGGGACCATTCTGTAATTAAATTAAACCCAAACCCCCTCGCCGGCGACCACTGTTCCGGCGCCATCCCCGGCGACAATCCGGCCAACCCAAAACGCCAAAAATACACGGTTTTTAATCGAATTAAAGCTACCGACACAACCCCGTGAGTGTTTCGAACACAATGACCCACATTAATCAGGAATCAAGCTAAGTGCGATCGATCTACACCCTCGTGATCACTGTCGGCTCCTTTACAGCCTTCGAATCGCACTGAGGCTGAATAATTAATCGAATTGATCTCACCTAAATCATCCTATAAGTAATACCAATCGAATGACACTACGAATTGCATCTAAAACAACAGCATACTTCGAATTCGATTCATCTTTCCCCCGCGACCTGCAACACACTCAAACTCTTACTTAGACCTATTATAAGTCACAATTGACAGAGAGCAATTGATCTTTGACCTCGTTTGAAGCTACATGTGAAGTGAATTTGGTTAACATCACCATTTGATTTCCAAATCAACACCACAAGAACCGCGGCTCGTTCATCCAGTGTTCATCATCAATCAGACAACTTTCGGGTAAATTAAGTACATCAATTAGATCGGTTTATCATGGGGAACAAAAGCCCCATGATTCCATCCATTATCATAATCAATTGCCTGTTCAATTTGATCGATTGTGATTTAGGGTTCTTGAATTGGGGATGAACATTCGGGATTGTGTTTAAATTTAATCGGGTCCGTGTTCTGTTCGATATGGAGCCTTTGGCTCACTGGTTTGTGCGCAGGGTTGTGGGGGGGGGAGGTCACGGGTTCGAACCGTGCACCTCCCATATTTTTTTTAAATCCTTTTTGGATTATTTAAAAAATAAATAAAAATTACTAAAAATCATAAAAATAATTTTTAAAAGCATATTTTATTTTTAACACCATTAATTAATTTTCTGTAATTTATTTATTCAAAAACACTTTAAATAAAATTTATAAAATAATATTTAAAAATGTTATAAATAACTATTTTTATAAAAATAGACTTTAAATTATGATTTAAAGTATTAATCCATTAATTGGACACCATATCATTTTTATTTAATGATAAATCATAATAATTATAGAAAAATAATTATTTAAAAGCCTAAATTATTTATGAAAATAAATATTACATGTGTTATAAATTATTATCCATATAAAAATGGATTTCCAAATAATAAATTAGATCATCAAATTATTAATGGATGTTATAATATTTTATGGACTTATTTTGATAATATAAATACAAAGTAAATTTTATAAATTTAAATATTTATAAAATCTTACAAAAATTAAATATAAACTTATATGTTTATATAACGTCTATAATTTAATTAGAATATAATGATATGTCAAAATCATTATTAAACTAATTAAATTTTATATAAATCATTAATTATTAACAAAATAATTAAATGATTTAATGTTTATAACAAATCCCAGAAAACCAAACCCTAGATCAATTGAACGCCAGGTTCAAGATCTAACTTATTTAGGTTTTGGATTTATATCTGTTTGCTTACGTGAAATATAATTCCTTAGCAGGAATTTACTAGCTTGTCAACACCACACACGAACTGAGGTGAGTTCATAACTATTCCCCTTTTTAATCATTTAAATATTTTGGGGCTGGAATACATTTTGTAATTGAAATTACAAATTATTTTTGTGTATTATGTTAAATAATAATTTGATCACATTTATGATTACATATGGTTATTATGAAAATCCTTCTCTGTATACTGGACTATGAATAAGCAGGGATCTTTTGGATAGTACTATCGGGGAGTGACTTACCCCCACAAAGGTATGGACATGTGATCCATATCAGATGCACAAAGATCTTGTTGTCATTTGGGATGACTGTTTCTGTAGTGAGAAGGCAGATGTGCACTTTATATAGTTTGCATTATAGTTCCATTTACAACCCATATGAGGATAAATGTAAAGGAGGATTTGCTCCCTCTGATTTGAAATTATTATGAAAATATAATATACACAGGAAAAGGATATTAAACTATGATACATGGGCAAATCCTATGTGAAGGATTTGTTGGGCTTGTACATAGTGGGTATGTGGGATAGCGGGTTCACCTTAATAAAAAGGGTTCCGACAGGCTATTCATATACCGGTGAGTAAATTAAACTCACACTTTTACAGTAAATCCTAATTGATGTTAACTGATGATTTATCAGTATGTTTTACTTACCTATGAACTCACCAACCCTGTGTTGACACTTGATTTACATGTATTCTCAGGTATCTACTAGGAGCTTATGGATATGCACGTAGGATCATATAAGAGCTCAAGATACCTATTGATTATTATCTGAAATATGATTAAGACATGTTGTCATGAAACAATCTATATTTACTTACGCTACGCATAATATTACTCTGAACATTATTGTAATGATTATCTAAAAACTATCATATAGATATTTGCATCTCATGTGTAACTACTGTGTTCGATCCTGTTTGTTCACCCCTCCGTGATAGATTCCAGACCCGGAATTTGAGGGTGTGACAGATTGGTATCAGAGCCACTGGTTATACTGAGTTAGGGATTGCATCTAGCCTATAACCACACACAATAGTTGCACAAAGTAAATTGCCTTAGTTAGAGATCCAATAGGATTAAGAAGTTATATGCTTAAACTTAGATAGTTGTGTTCCTAAACATAACTTGACTCTTTGACTCTTTTCGATAATTCCTAAACTTATTCTCAACGACATGTGGGATCTACACTTATCATCATGCCTAAATCAATTTTTTTTATTCTCGTCAAAGTCTGTGTCTTACAACTTGAAACATGTAATGCTGGAAGAGCGTGATGCCTGTATCTCGGGGTGTTCTGTCTAGGCAAGGTATTCGCATATATCCAAATCAACCGATGGACCTGTTTACCTTACCTGGGAACCCTTGGGATGAGTATCTGCTTATAGGTACGCATGTCTTCAACAAAGTTGTGAATGACACAATACTTTGATTAGTCAACGTACTCGCTTTGATTTACGAATCAAACGATTACACCTGGAACATCTCATTGCTATTATGCCAAATTCTCGACCGTCGTTTTCGTATTGAATAACTCGTATTACCCAATTTCCATGAAAATTCTTAATGATCTTTCAGAATGACTTCTTGTCAAATCCGTTCACGGTCTAGAAACTCTGGAGGTAAGATTTCTGCTATTGTAGCACGTGAAGTTACTACGATCATACACAAGTCTTTAAGGCAAATAGGTCAAATTACCTTGATATGTTCCATTCGGTAATCTAAGCTACGCTTGTCCTAACCTAAAGCGAGACTTGTTTCCTTAGTACTCGTGCCTTGCCGAATTTAATCGAAAAATCCAGTTTTCTTAAATTCCCATCTGTCCTACAGTAATTGTCCATACTTTGAATATTTGATATAAAATGCATCTATGGAATATGTCAAAGTGTGAATTCTCATCAAACAATTTCATGATAGATGGACGCACCAGCGGGCAGAGGCAGAGGTAGAGGACGCGCCAGAAGAACTGTCCCAACAGGGATGACTCCTGAAGAAATACAAGCCTTGGTCGATCAAGGTGTTACTGCAGCCCTAGCCACACAGGCTGCTCAGAATGGTCATCACTATTCGTATAAAAAGTTCCTAGACTGCAAGCCAGATATCTTCACTGGGGCAGAAGGGGCCATTGGGCTCATAAGGTGGTTCGAGAAATGTGAATCCATCTTCGCTATATCTGAATGTCCCGATGAGAGTAGAACCAAGTATGCCTCCGGAGCCTTGAGTGGAGCTGCACTCTCGTTCTGGAAGACAGAAGTTTCAAGACTTACTCTCTCCCTAGCTAATGCTATGGATTGGGAGGAATTCAAACAGCTGATGATGGAAGAATTCTGTCCGAGAGAAGAAGTACAAAGGTTTGAAACCGAGTGCTGGAACCACAAAATGGTAGGATCTGAAATTGAAAAGTATACCACTGAAAATCATGAGTACGCAACCTTATGTCCTCATATGATGGAGCCTGCTCACAGAAGAATTGAAGGCTATATCCGTGGACTGTCGCCAGTCATTCAATCTATGGTCACTTCCTCCAATCCAACTTCAATCCAATAGGCTATTAGGATAGCTCACAAGCTGACTAATGAGGCTGTGGCTCAGGGGAAGTTACCACCAAGAAACAAGGGTAAGGGTGTCGCTGCTGAAAGCTTGGGGAAGAGAAAGTTTGAAGATGCTAAAGACAGTGAGAGTCAAGGTACAAGCAAGAAGCAAGATCAGAAAAAGCACAATGACAATCAGGGCATTCCGCCTAGATGTCAGAGGTGTAGCAAGCGCCACCATGGCAAGTGTACTGCAATCATCTGCTACAAATGCAACAAGAGGGGGCACACTGCTCCCGAATGTAGAACCAAGACTCAAGACCAAGGAAAGAAGGATGGTAATCAGCAGAATGGTGGAAAGAAGGAAGTTATTTGTTTCAGATGTGGAGAAAAGGGCCATATTGCTAAAGACTGCACTGGGGAAAAGAAAGATACAGCCAAGGGCAGAGCCTTCGTTATTGGCAAAGGTGAGGCTCTCAAAGACCCTAACGTTATTATGGGAAAATTTTTGGTGAATGATGTTTATGCTATAGTATTATTTGACACGGGAGTTGATAGAAGCTTCGTATCTAATACTTTCTATAAGCACTTGAATGTAGAACCTGTACCCCTAGATAAGCCATATGTTGTAGAAGTAGCAAATGGTAAATCCTTGACCTCATCACAAATCCTGAAAAACTGTACACTAGATTTATCAGGTCATATCCTACCAATAGACCTCATGCCCATTACTTTGGGAAGCTTCGATGTGGTAGTTGGTATGGATTGGCTATCCAAAAACTCTGCAGAAATTATCTGTAAAGACAAAATGATTCGCATCCCCCTACCAAATGATGAAGTCCTGTGTGTGGAGGGAGATAAGACTGGTGTCGTGATGGGAGTTATTTCTTACTTGAAGGCTCAAAAGTGTCTTCGAAAAGGACATACTGCTATCCTAGCCTTAGTCACTGACAAAGAGAAGAAGGAAAGGAAGATTGAAGATGTACCCGTCGTCAGGGAATTTCCTGAAGTGTTCCCTGATGAACTGCCTGGATTGCCCCCTAAAAGAGAGGTCGAGTTTTCAATCGAGTTAGTACCTGGAGCTACACCTATAGCTCGGGCACCATACCGTCTCGCACCTTCTGAATTAAAAGAACTATTTGACCAGCTTAGGGAACTCCTTGATAAAGGATTCATCCGACCTAGCTCGTCACCATGGGGAGCACCAGTGTTATTTGTGAAGAAGAAAGACGGAACCTTCAGAATGTGCATTGACTATCGGGGACTGAACAAAGTGACTATCAAGAACCGTTATCCCTTGCCACGTATTGACGACTTATTCGACCAACTGCAAGGTTCGAGCATTTACTCCAAGATAGATCTTAGAAGCGGCTATCATCAGCTGAGAGTCAGAGATGAAGATATTATGAAGACGGCTTTCAGAACTCGATACGGTCACTTTGAGTTCACAGTCATGCCATTTGGGCTAACAAATGCACCTGCTGTATTCATGGATCTCATGAATCGTGTATGCAAGCCTTATCTAGACAAGTTTGTCATCGTCTTCATTGATGACATCTTGATCTATTCCAAAAATGAGCAGGAGCATGAAGAACATCTGAGATTGATCCTTGAACTTCTAAAGAGAGAGGAGCTTTATGCTAAGTTCTCGAAATGTGATTTCTGGCTTAAAGAAGTTCAATTCCTTGGTCATGTGATTGATGCTAATGGAATTCATGTAGACCCAGCTAAAATCGAATCCATCAAAAGTTGGCCTACACCTTCTAATCCAACGGAAATTAGACAATTTCTGGGACTAGCCGGCTATTATAGGAGATTTATCGAGGGATTCTCCAAGATAGCTCAACCATTGACTATGCTTACCCAAAAGGGGGTAGCATATCATTGGGGATTCAAGCAAGAGGCTGCTTTCCAAACACTGAAACAGAAGTTATGCAGTGCACCTATATTGTCCCTACCCGACGGTATTGAAGACTTTGTAGTCTACTGTGATGCTTCTGTTCAGGGACTGGGATGTGTTTTGATGCAACGTGACAAAGTCATAGCCTATGCCTCAAGACAGTTAAAGGCTCATGAGAGGAACTATGCAACTCATGACCTAGAACTGGGAGCTGTTGTGTTTGCTCTTAAATTATGGAGACATTACTTGTACGGTACTAAGTGCACTATTTATACCGACCACAAGAGTCTTCAACACCTGTATAATCAAAAGGAGCTGAACATGAGGCAGAGGAGATGGCTTGAACTACTAAACGATTATGATTGTGCCATCAAGTACCATCCTGGTAAAGCAAATATTGTGGCTGATGCTTTGAGTAGGAAAGAACATATGAAGCCTCGTAGAGTACGAGCTCTACAACTGACCATTCAAAGCAACCTGCCGGCACAAATCTTGAATGCTCAGACTGAAGCCCTGAAAGAAGAGAACATTAAAGATGAAAACCTTCGAGGGCTAGACCAACAGTTTGAAGTTCATTCGGATGGGATACGCTTTATAGCAGGAAGGATTTGGGTACCCCTATACGGGAATCTGAGGAGCTTGATCATGGATGAAGCCCACAAGTCTAGATACTCTATCCACCCAGGTGCAGATAAGATGTATTATGACTTGAAGCTTGTTTACTGGTGGCCAAGAATGAAGGCAGATATTGCACCTATGTCTCAAAGTGCTTGACTTGTTCTAAAGTCAAGGTCGAATACCAAAAGCCTTCAGGAATGTTGACCCAACCAGAAATTCCCGTGTGGAAGTGGGAAATGATAACCATGGATTTCGTCACTGGTTTACCCAAATCTCAAACGGGCAATGACACCATTTGGGTTATCGTTGACCGTCTCACCAAATCCGCTCACTTCATACCCATCCGTGAGAAAGACAAGATGGAGAAGCTTGCAAGGGTGTACATCAAAGAAATTATCTCTAGACACGGAGTGCCAGTGTCTATTATCTCTGATCGTGATGCACGGTTTACATCAACCTTCTGGGGTAAGCTTCAGAAAGCTCTAGGCACTCGCCTAGATATGAGCACAGCCTATCACCCTTAAACTGATGGTCAAAGTGAAAGAACCATACAGACTCTTGAGGATATGCTTAGGGCTTGTGTTATTGACTTTGGAAAGAACTGGGAAGGTCATTTACCTTTGGTAGAGTTCTCATATAACAATAGCCATCATTCGAGCATCAAGGCGGCACCATTCGAGGCCTTATATGGACGTAAATGTAGATCACCGCTTTGCTGGGCAGAAGTTGGAGATAGTCAACTTACTGGTCCGGAGTTGATCTTTGAAACTCATGAGAAAATTGTCCAGATAAGAGAACGCATGGCTGCTGCCAGGGATCGTCAGAAAAGCTATGCTGATAAACGCCGCAAGCCACTGGAATTTCAGGAAGGAGATAAAGTTTTGCTAAAGGTATCTCCCTGGAAGGGAGTTATACGCTTTGGGAAACGGGGGAAATTGAACCCTCGTTACGTGGGACCTTTTGAAATTGTCAGAAGGATCGGCCCAGTAGCCTATGAATTAAATCTACCTGCTGAACTTGGTGGTGTGCATAATGTTTTTCACGTATCTAATCTAAGGAAGTGTTTATCCGATGAATCACTTGTTGTGCCTTTAGAGGAACTGCAAGTAGATGAGAAACTCAGGTTTATTGAGGAACCAGTTGAAATCATGGATAAAGAAGTTAAACAACTTAAGCATAGCAAGATTCCGATTATCAGAGTTCGATTGAACTCCCGGCGTGGTCCTGAGTTCACTTGGGAACGAGAGGACGAAATGATGCGCAAGTATCCTAATCTGTTCAAGAATGTTGCTAGTACATCTTAATTTTCGGGACGAAAATTCCTCTAACAGGGGGATGATGTGACAACCCGAAAATTTTTCGTGATTTAATAAATTTTTATGTGAATTTATAATTTATTTTTTTTTATATTTTTGTTATTATATTAATAATAATAAAAATAATAACAATAATGATAATAATATTATTATTATTAAAAATAACAATGTTAATAATGATAATATTAGTAATAATGAAAATATTGTTATTAATAAATAATTTATAAAATTATTAAATTAGATATATTAAGTCCAGGGGGTGTTTTGGTAATTGTTGAAACATATTTTACAAACTTTAACATGAAATAATAAGTTCACCAAACCCCAGGGACCATTCTGTAATTAAATTAAACCCAAACCCCCTCGCCGGCGACCACTGTTCCGGCGCCATCCCCGGCGACGATCCGGCCAACCCAAAACGCCAAAAATACACGGTTTTTAATCGAATTAAAGCTACCGACACAACCCCGTGAGTGTTTCGAACACAATGACCCACATTAATCAGGAATCAAGCTAAGTGCGATCGATCTACACCCTCGTGATCACTGTCGGCTCCTTTACAGCCTTCGAATCGCACTGAGGCTGAATAATTAATCGAATTGATCTCACCTAAATCATCCTATAAGTAATACCAATCGAATGACACTACGAATTGCATCTAAAACAACAGCATACTTCGAATTCGATTCATCTTTCCCCCGCGACCTGCAACACACTCAAACTCTTACTTAGACCTATTATAAGTCACAATTGACAGAGGGCAATTGATCTTTGACCTCGTTTGAAGCTACCTGTGAAGTGAATTTGGTTAACATCACCATTTGATTTCCAAATCAACACCACAAGAACCGCGGCTCGTTCATCCAGTGTTCATCATCAATCAGACAACTTTCGGGTAAATTAAGTACATCAATTAGATCGGTTTATCATGGGGAACAAAAGCCCCATGATTCCATCCATTATCATAATCAATTGCCTGTTCAATTTGATCGATTGTGATTTAGGGTTCTTGAATTGGGGATGAACATTCGGGATTGTGTTTAAATTTAATCGGGTCCGTGTTCTGTTCGATATGGAGCCTTTGGCTCACTGGTTTGTGCGCAGGGTTGTGGGGGGGGAGGTCACGGGTTCGAACCGTGCACCTCCCATATTTTTTTTAAATCCTTTTTGGATTATTTAAAAAATAAATAAAAATTACTAAAAATCATAAAAATAATTTTTAAAAGCATATTTTATTTTTAACACCATTAATTAATTTTCTGTAATTTATTTATTCAAAAACACTTTAAATAAAATTTATAAAATAATATTTAAAAATGTTATAAATAACTATTTTATAAAAATAGACTTTAAATTATGATTTAAAGTATTAATCCATTAATTGGACACCATATCATTTTTATTTAATGATAAATCATAATAATTATAGAAAAATAATTATTTAAAAGCCTAAATTATTTATGAAAATAAATATTACATGTGTTATAAATTATTATCCATATAAAAATGGATTTCCAAATAATAAATTAGATCATCAAATTATTAATGGATGTTATAATATTTTATGGACTTATTTTGATAATATAAATACAAAGTAAATTTTATAAATTTAAATATTTATAAAATCTTACAAAAATTAAATATAAACTTATATGTTTATATAACGTCTATAATTTAATTAGAATATAATGATATGTCAAAATCATTATTAAACTAATTAAATTTTATATAAATCATTAATTATTAACAAAAATAATTAAATGATTTAATGTTTATAACAAATCCCAGAAAACCAAACCCTAGATCAATTGAACGCCAGGTTCAAGATCTAACTTATTTAGGTTTTGGATTTATATCTATTTGCTTACGTGAAATATAATTCCTTAGCAGGAATTTACTAGCTTGTCAACACCACACACGAACTGAGGTGAGTTCATAACTATTCTCATTTTTAATCATTTAAATATTTTGGGGCTGGAATACATTTTGTAATTGAAATTACAAATTATTTTTATGTATTATGTTAAATAATAATTTGATCACATTTATGATTACATATGGTTATTATGAAAATCCTTCTCTGTATACCGGACTATGAATAAGCAGGGATCTTTTGGATAGTACTATCGGGGAGTGACTTACCCCCACAAAGGTATGGACATGTGATCCATATCAGATGCACAAAGATCTTGTTGTCATTTGGGATGACTGTTTCTGTAGTGAGAAGGCAGATGTGCACTTTATATAGTTTGCATTATAGTTCCATTTACAACCCATATGAGGATAAATGTAAAGGAGGATTTGCTCCCTCTGATTTGAAATTATTATGAAAATATAATATACACAGGAAAAGGATATTAAACTATGATACATGGG
The DNA here is from genome assembly GCA_024085815.1 of Flaveria linearis. Classification (NCBI taxonomy): domain Eukaryota; kingdom Viridiplantae; phylum Streptophyta; class Magnoliopsida; order Asterales; family Asteraceae; genus Flaveria; species Flaveria linearis. The sequence continues at coordinate 25,221,101 of CM044011.1, forward strand.
CAAATCCTATGTGAAGGATTTGTTGGGCTTGTACATAGTGGGTATGTGGGATAGCGGGTTCACCTTAATAAAAAGGGTTCCGACAGGCTATTCATATACCGGTGAGTAAATTAAACTCACACTTTTACAGTAAATCCTAATTGATGTTAACTGATGATTTATCAGTATGTTTTACTTACCTATGAACTCACCAACCCTGTGTTGACACTTGATTTACATGTATTCTCAGGTATCTACTAGGAGCTTATGGATATGCACGTAGGATCATATAAGAGCTCAAGATACCTATTGATTATTATCTGAAATATGATTAAGACATGTTGTCATGAAACAATCTATATTTACTTCCGCTACGCATAATATTACTCTGAACATTATTGTAATGATTATCTAAAAATTATCATATAGATATTTGCATCTCATGTGTAACTACTGTGTTTGATCCTGTTTGTTCACCCCTCCGTGATAGATTCCAGACCCGGAATTTGAGGGTGTGACAAATATCAAGGCAAGGAAGGATGTAAAACAGTTTTGCAATCGGCCATCATTACATATTTCAAGTGGACACAATAATAAAGTTCTTAAACCAAAAGTATCATATACTTTAACCAAACAAGAGGTAAGTGAAGTGTGTAAATGGTTGAAACAAGTAAAGTTTCCCGATGGTTATGCTTCAAATATAGGCGGATGTGTGAATGTCACGGATGGCACCTTCTACAACTTTAAAAGTCATGACTGTCATGTGTTTATGCAACGATTATTGCCTATTGTCTTACGCGGGATGCTACCAAAGCAAATATGGGAATCGATACTAGAGCTTTGCACATTCTTTCATGTAATATGCTCAAGGGTTCTACACGTTGAAGATTTACGCAAATTGAAGACAAGTATCGTCGTAACTATTTGCAAGTTAGAAAAAATATTCCCTCCAGCATTCTTTGATTCAATGGAACACCTTGTTATACATTTGACAAATGAAGCTATTCTCGGTGGTCCAGTGCAGTTTAGGTGGATGTATCCATATGAGAGGTAATTCTTTAGCTTAACAAAATATTATTTTCATATTATAATTGTTAGATAACAACTTTCCATCTCATTTTCTAGGAAGTTAGGTCGATTAAAAAGAATGATTAGAAACAAAGGTAAGGTTGAAGGTTCTATCGTTCAGTCTAATCTTGTGGATGAACTTTCGAACTACTGCACTTTGTATCTTGAGCCAACAGTACGTGAACCACGCAATTTCACCCCTAACATTCCTTGTTTTTTGAGTAACGATCTGCGGTTAAGTATATTCAAACATCCGTCTCGAAGATTATATGAAAAGCGTGGAGAGGACAAAATTCTTACACAAAAAGACAGAGACAAGGCTCATACTTACATATTGCTTAATTATGAAGAGGTTCTCGAGTCTGTTTCTTTATTTGATGAACAATTAAGTAATTCATTCCCAGACTATGACAAAGCAACCCTTGATAAAATAAAAGAGGCTGAATTTGCTAAGTGGTTGCAGATGCATGTAAGCATTCTAACATATCTTTTATTATCTTAAGTATTATTGCAAACATAATAACACACCTTTATGAATGTAGGTTATGAATGCTCCAAATAAGAAACATCTAAAAGGCCTAGCCCAAGGGCCTCTTACTTATGTAAAGTCACACAAGGGTTATTTTGTCAATGGTTACAAGTCTCACACACAAACAGCTTATGATGGTCGAATCACACAAAATAGTGGTGTGTGTGTCAAAGGAACTACGTACGACCACAATGAAATTGACTACTATGGATTATTAGACGAGATATTAGAGTTGGAGTATCATAGCACCATAGGGCGTTGTGTAGTTGTTTTGTTCAAATGTACGTTGTTTGATCCTGTGAGGGGGGTAAGGGTGGACCCCAAAACTCATATGGTTGATATTAAACCCACAACAATAGGATGTGTTGACGACCCTTTCATATTAGCATCACAAGCACAACAAGTGTATTATACATCATATCCTTCAAAAGCAAAGGAACTAAAAGGCTGGTTAGCTGTTGTAAAAACAACCCCAAGAGGAGTTTATGAACTCGCCCAAAATGTTAGTGAAGTGGAGGATGATGCTAATGCGGATGGAAAGCATTTCTTTAAGGAGAATGAAAGGATAGAATGCACAACAACAGAGGATCTTCTTCCTATTTCTTTTGTACATGAGGATGGAAACTTAGAAGAAATGGAAGATATGGATGATGATAATAATGAAGAAGTCGAGTTTGAAGACACACATTTAGTTGAAGATTTTGAAGACGAAGAATCAGAGTGATAGGTTACTTATTGTATATAATTTATTTGTTCTTCCAAATAATATTTTGTAGCTAATTAGTTAGCATAGTAATATTTAAAATAATTCTAACTAGTTTTTATTATTATTTTTTAATATTTATGATTTTGTTTATGTTGTAGATATCATGGCACGTACTATGGGTAGAGGTAGTGATCAAGCTGGTGGTCGGGGAAGTGAACAAGTTGTTAGTCGAGGTGTTAGGCAAGGTATAAGTCAACATGGTGGTCGAGGTGTTGGTCAGGGAAGTAGTCAAGGTAGTGTTCAAACTAGTGGTAGAGGTGTTGGTCGAGGAAGTGGTCAAGGTAGTTTTCAAGCTGGAGGTCGAGGTGTTGGTCTAGGTGCTAGTCGAGGTAGTGGTCAAGTTGGTGATCGAGGTTTTGGTCAAGATGGTGGTCAAGTTGGTGATCGAGGTGTTCGGCGAAATAGTGGTATAGGTAGTAGTGATACCATTGGATTAAATTCACATGAACATCAGGATGCCGATGTTCCTTTTCCCAATGAGGGTAGTGACGATGACGAGTCTACTTTACATGCTGCTCCGGCGAGACGCGGGCGTGCTTCCCATGTCCAAGTACCTGAACTGATGAACCGTGAGTGGATTTGGATTGAAGAAGGGGAGTAAGTAGCTATATATTAATATTGTATCTTTATGTATGTAGAAAAATGTTACTAATGTGGTTTTGCATTCATTGCCTTCATTTGTAGGTTTAGTAATCAACAAACATCTACCCGAATTATTGGAGTAATCTTAAAGGCTTTATGGAACGGTCCATGGGATAGTTGGAGAGATGTTCCTAATGAGGAGAAGACACGGTTATTTGAGCGTTTCCATGTATGTGTGTGTGATTGTGTTTGTGTACTTAGACAAATTTTATAAAACTTATTAGACCATTTTGTGCATTTATTAAAAGTTTTTTTTGCAGTGTTATTTTCAGTGGGAGGAGAAATGGAGTACACAAATTTGTAAGTGCTGGGAGAAATGCATTGCTAGTAAATTTCCTGATTTGTTGCGTAGGGTACGAGATGATGCCAAAGCAAGGGCAAGAGAAAAGGATTTAGAAGTTGGGGATGATATGTCCGTTCTTATTGACTTTAAACCACCATGGATAAGAAGCGAGACATGGAAACAAATGATTGATATTTGGAACACACCTGAATGGAAAGCAAAATCTCAGAAGAATAGTGATACTAGAAGTAAATCAATCGGAGGAAAACATACACTTGGATCTCAAACCTATGTGACTGCAAAAAGAAAGGTGGTAAAAAATGTGAATTAATCTTTTTTATACATGGTCAATATTAATATATTTAACTTCTAAATTCTATCTTCATAGGCTAAGATGCTTGGGCGTGAACTAACACCTCGTGAGATGTGGAAGCAATCACATTGTAGGAAAGGAAGTAGGCCGTTGGATAAGTATCTAAGTCGTAGCCATTTGCTGGATTCGAACTTTGATTTGGAAGGTAATGTTGAAGAAGAAAATTTGGACTGGGTTGACGAAAGGGCAAAGGAGACTTGGGTAAGTGTACTTGTTAGAATCCAAAAATATATTTCGAAAGAAAACGAACAACTTTTTGATACAACGAATTTAAATAATGTAATTACATGTTTATCCCAATAGGTTAAATACAAAGGATATCTTGTGGAGAAGTACGGGAAAGAAGGTAGCGAAAATGTCGAGTTTGATGACGATTTATGGTCACGAGCTGCTGGGGGAAAGAATAGAGGAAAAGTGTACGGGTTAAACAATGTTAGTGACCCACATGTACATGGTAGACAAGATCCCGAGGTATGTTTATTCTTATAGTTTGGAGTAATTTAGTGTTTGGATATGGTCATGAAAGAAAAGTATTTGTTGAAGTATTATGAAATTCTTATACATATTCGATTGATGGGAACATGAAGTAAGTGGTTAGATATGATTATTTTGTTTTATGTAATTGAATTGGCTAGTGATAAAGTTTGAATTTAGCATTTATATATCATATTAACTCAACAACCCGACTTGACCCGTTATCATTTTTTATAATTTTGAATTTTTGTATTTATACATTCGTTGTTTTATAGATTAAAAAGTGTTACGAGGTTATCAAGGAACTTGTCAAGGAAAAAGAAGAAGAGAAAGAAGAGAACGAAAGGTTAAAGGAGATTATTGCAGAGTTGGTGACGGATAATGAAAAACATAAGGTGGAGAAAGAGGATATGCTCAATAAGATGACAAACATTGAAGATATGTTAAAAAATCTGGTTCGAAGATAGGCTATTAACACTTTATTTTGACTCTATGAATGTTTATTATGTTATGATAATTTGGGTTATTTGACGGTTTTAACTTGTAATGCGTTGGGAATGTTTTACATAATTTGGAAATTTCTATGATTGCGTAAATTTTATAGTTATTCAAGTTTTTAATATAAAGTGACAGGTCAAAACCAATATCAAAAATGACATTCTTAGTTATTTTGATCACTAGCCATTTGTTCTCAAATTGGTGGCAAAACCGGTAGAAAAAATGACGGTCTCAAATTGGTGGCAAAATCCTAATCATAAAATGGTAGCAATTGTTAGTACCCAAGTAGAAAAATGGTGGCTATAATTAGTGTCTAGTGGTCGCAAAATGGTGGTAAAATGTTGGTCGCAAAATCGTAGCAAAAAATCTACAAATAGAGACGGTCGCAATATTTTAGATAGGTTTTTATGGTCGCTACAACCAGGTCGTAAACTATGTTAGTGCTCGCAAATTGGTGGCAACAGGGCAACTGCCACCTTCGTTTTTCCCACCGCGATTTTAGTGGCAAAATGGTCGTAATAGAGCAATTGCTACCATTTTGCAACCAAATGTGTGGTGGCAAAAACTCTGTTTTGTAGTAGTGCAACGCCACCACCCATCTTACTCTGCTTGTCGCCAATGCTCAAATTGCAATCGTTTCGGTCACCTTAGTAATGTGTGTCGTGAAGCCTCCCGTGGACAAACCACTCTACCAAGGTTTGTTCCGCATAATCCTCAAAACCGACCCATGCCTCTTGCTCAAACTCCTCCTCAACTGAGAGCTTGTTTCAATTGTGGAGACCCGAATCACTTCCGCAATGCTTGTCCCCGACTCACTTTTGCAAATCAAACCCAAATCATGCCCGCACCATACTACACAACTCAAGCCTACCAATTGCAAACTTACCAACCTCAAGTCCCGCAACTCATGGCTCCTCCGGGTCAACCGCTCTAAGCAATTCAAGCTTCTCCTCCCCCGCCTTTGCAAGCTCCACAAGTCACCCATGGTAACCAAGGGCGTGCTTTTATGATGAATGTCAACCAAGCTCAAGTTGCCAACGACGTGGTGAATGGTACGTTTTTAGTTAATGAGCATTTTGCTTCAATTTTATTCGATACCGGAGCTGATAGGAGTTTTATTTCATTTAAATTTGAATCAACCTTTTCCGTACCCCGTACTAAACTTTCTCGGCCTTTTTCTGTCGAAGTCGCCAATGGTAGCTCAATCACTATCGATTCGGTCATCCGCGATTGCATCCTCACTCTTTGTAAGCGTAAATTCTTAATCGACCTCATCCCGATTCAAATGGGAAGTTTTGACATCATAGTAGGCATGGATTGGTTATCCTTGCATCGTGCTGAAGTTGTTTGCTATGACAAGTTTATTCAAATTCCACTCGCCAACGGTAAAACTCTCAAAATCTTTGGCAAAACGTCTCCCAAAAAGCTCAACCTCATGCCGTGTTCTCAATCTCAAAAGTACGTGCGCCAAAAGTACGTTCCATTCCTAGCTCAAGTGGTGGCAAAAGACCCCGAAGAAAGAAAAATTCAAGACATTCCCGTTGTTTGTGATTATCCTGACGTTTTTCCCCATGACGTCTCCGGTCTTCCACCCATCCGTCCCGTCGAATTCCGAATCGACCTTGTGTCCGGAGCAACTCCCGTAGCCAAGGCTCCTTATCGTTTAGCTCCTTCAGAAATGCAAGAATTGTCAAACAAACTCCAAGAACTCTCCGATAAGGGTTTTATCCGTCCAAGCTCATCTCCTTGGGGTGCACCCGTTCTCTTCGTGAAAAAGAAAGATGGCTCGTTTCGCATGTGTATCGACTACCATGAGCTCAATAAACTCACCATAAAAATCGTTACCCTTTCCCTCGAATCGACGACCTCTTCGATCAACTCCAAGGTGCAACTTGCTTCTCCAAAATCGATCTTCGATCGGGTTATCATCAATTGCGTGTTCACGAAGATGACATACCCAAAATTGCTTTTCGTACGCGGTATGCACATTACGAGTTCATGGTTATGCCATTTGGATTAACCAATGCACCCGCGGTATTCATGGACCTCATGAACCGCGTTTGCAAACCATTTTTGGATAAATTTGTTATTGTCTTTATTGACGACATCCTCATCTTTTCTAAAACCGAAGCCAAGCATGAGCATCATTTACGTTCCATTCTCGATCTCCTAAGAAAAGAACAACATTATGCCAAATTTTCAAAATGTGAATTTTGACTATAGGAAGTTCAATTTTTGGGTCACATCGTTAACGATAATGTAAGGCCCCTATCCCAGGAAACCTCACAGTTGGTCATTCACAGCAAAAACATAGATTTAAAGCAATCATTTACTTATATATGTATATATATATTGCAACGGAAAAATACAGTAATTGTAATTCATTACAACGTAGTTAAATTAAAATATAAACATTGTCTTTAAACATTAAAAACTCTTTAAATTCCTCTTAAATTCTTCTTCATCAGGGATGCCAGTCTTTAGATGCCAAGAAGCTTCAGATCCATGCTCCCATCCCTTAAGCCCTACCGCTCACCTGTCAACTGATATGCATACAAAAGTCAGCTTCGCTGAGTAAATTCTAGGTTTACTTTGTTAAATAACTTTTGTAAGAGGTATTAGCTTTAACAGTTAAAAATAATCGTCATCTATCAGAACATTAATACACACGGGCTATCACTTTATCGGTACTTTCCTTTTACTTGTTAATTATTACTCTTCTTTATCCGTCAATTCCCTGTCACTATCGGTACCTATGATAAACACAGGACTTTACCGACACGCCAATCCAGGCCTTACTGTCGTACCCAAACAGGCCATTATTATCATGCCAATCCAGGCCTTACTGACCTGCCTGTTCGAGCATTTACTTTACTGTCATGAGGGCACAACGAATGCAACCCTCCTCTGTCATCTGCTTGCAAGGCTTTACTTTTTCAAGGTACACGTTATGGGCCCAATAATAGTTCTTTAAGTTTCACTTATATCTTTAGTTTTCACATACAATTAACACATAATAAGAAGCAAACTCTTAGTCTAAGCATTCACATTTCATCAATCATGAGAGATAAACTAGATAACTGACCCTCCGCGGGACAGCGGGGGTTCGGGGGCGGCAGCCCCTGATAGCGGGGTTCTAGGGGCGGTAGCCCCTAGTGGGGTCCCGAAAATTATTTTAAACTATTTAAATGACACATTTTACTTTAGGAAATTTTATTTTTCTTGACAAAAGGTCTTAAAAACCGTCATCATAAAAGTATGTATTTTAGTATGCATATCACCCCAAAACATTGAAAACGGGTAAAGGAGGGGTCTAGAACTCACCTGAACTTAGCAAAATAGCTTCAATTCTAAGTTACTTATGCTATAGTCCGAATACACGAGCTGCACGGAAGTTAATACACAAAAAACGTCATTTTCTTCCCAATTTCGCTGACAGTTTCGCTGGCAGATTCGCTGGCAGATTCGCTGGCAGATTCGCTGGCAGATTCGCTGGCAGATTCGCTGGCAGATTCGCTGGCAGATTCGCTGGCAGATTAGCTGGCAGTTTCACTACCAGTTTCGCTGGGTAGCACTTCTGCCAGTTTCGCTGGGCAGATTCGCTGCCATGAGCGTCCAACTTTCGTTGTAATTTCCTAGATTCGCTAAGTCTATAGGTCAACCTGGGCACTAGCGAAATTACCAACGAAACTGTAGTTTCGCTCCAGCGAAACTGTAGTTTCGCTGGAACTCTCTTAGTTTCGCTGGATGAGTGCACAGTTTCGCTGGATGAGTGCACAGTAGCGCTGAATCGGGGCACAGTTTCGCTGGATGAACAAAAATGACGAACCAGCCCGTTTTTAACCCAAAATCTTAACTTTTTACGTCCAAATCCTTGGTTTACCTTCCATGAAACCATTTCTAACCTTTTTACACGTTTTCATACGTAAAAATTTGACCTTTATGTGTTTCTTTGAAACTTTTCAAAACCCAAAACCCTAGAATCCGGGTTTGATCTACAGAAGGGTTTAGGTGTCGATTCTTACCTGGATTTGTTGCTCTTTTCTTAGGGTTTGATGCTCCAACACGCAGATCTTCAATCCTTCAACCTTTGAAGCTCCAAATCTTTGATTTTCTTCACTTTCTCTCTCTACTTTCTCTCTCTATAAATTTTGGGGGCTAGGATTGATATGCTGGAAATGAGGCTGTTCATGCATGTTTAAGGGCTGATTAAGGGCCCTTAAACCCATCAAAACATAGCCCATTAAGGTTAATTTAGTCCACAGCCAACTAATTTGCCTTCCTTTCTTAAATTAACCCTTAAAAGCCCATTATTATTATATGGCTCGCTTCGGGAAATTTCAGGGCGTTACAGATAAAGGTATTCATGTTGATCCCGCTAAAATTAAGGCCGTAAAAGATTGGAAGACTCCATCCACACCTATCGAACTTCGATCCTTCCTTGGTTTGGCCGGGTATTATCGACGTTTCATTTTAAACTTCTACAAAATTGCTTTACCCCTCACCGCATTAACTCATAAGGGAAAATCTTACGAATGGGGACCGAAACAAGAAGAAGCTTTCCAAACTCTAAAGCATATGCTTTGCAATGCTCCTATCTTAGCCCTCCCTGAAGGAAACGACGATTTTATGGTACTTTGCGATGCATCCAACCAAGGTCTCTGTTGCGTTCTCATGCAACGATGTCAAGTTATCGCTTATGCCTCAAGACAACTTAAAGTTCACGAGAAAAGTTACACAACTCACGATCTCGAACTTGGTGCCGTCGTTTTCGCTTTAAAAATCTGGAGACACTATCTTTATGGTACAAAATGTGTAGTATTCACCGATCATAAAAGTCTTCAACACATTTTCGACCTAAAAGATCTCAACATGAGACAACGGCGATGGGACGAACTACTTAGTGACTACGATTACGAAATTCGCTACCATCCCGGTAAAGCGTGTGTCATGGCCGATGCCCTTAGTCAAAACGTTAAGTCAAATCCATTCTGCTTCATAACATTATCATCCAAACCGATCTTCAAAACCGCATCTATCGAGCCCAATGCACCTCCGTTGATGAAGGTAACATGTACGACGAAATGTCGTGTGGAGCCGAACTTCAACTCGAAACCAAACCCGATGGCTTACTTTACTTTCTCAATCGTTTATGGGTTCCCAATCGTGACGAACTTCGTACTTTCATTCTTGACGAGGCTCATAAGTCACGTTATTCTGTGCATCCCAGTGCGGATAAAATATACTTCGATCTTCGTTCCATTTATTGGTGGCCCGGTATGAAAAAGGATGTGGCACTTTACGTTTTAAAATGTCTTACATGCTCAAAGGTTAAAGTCAAGCATCAAAAACCTTTCGGTTTACTTGAGCAACCCCCAATTCCTGTTTGGAAACGGGAAGACATTGCCATGGATTTCATCACTAAGCTCCCAAATACCCGAAACCAAAATGATAGTATTTGGGTAATCATCGATCGATTAACCAAATCGGCTCACTTCATTCCAATCCGAGAAAAGTACTCCGTGAAACAACTAGCTCAAAGCTATGTTCGAGAAATCGTGTGCCGCCATGGTATACCAGTAACCATCATCTCCGATCGTGATGCTCGTTTCACGTCTCATTTTTGGAAATCGCTTCAAAATGCTTTGAGAACTCGCCTTGATCTTAGTACCGCTTATCACCCTCAAACCGATGGCCAATCCGAGCGTACAATCCAAACCCTTGAGGATATGCTTCGATCATGCGTACTCGACTTTGGTGGAAATTGGGACTCTCATATTCCGCTTATTGAGTTCTCATATGATAATAGTTTCCATTCTAGCATCGGTATGGCTCCGTTTGAAGCTCTCTATGGTCGTAAGTGTCGTTCTCCAATTTATTGGAACGAGATTGGTGAAATTCAAATTACCGGTCCTGAGATGGTTCAAGACATTACCGACCGTATCGATCAAATCCGCAAGAATCTACTCACCGCTAGAAGTCGTCAAAAGAGTTATGCCGATAAACGACGAAAGCCTCTAGAATTCCACGTCGATGACCTTATCCTTCTCAAAGTATCTCCTTAGAAGGGGGTAGCCCGTTTTGGAAAGAAAGGAAAACTAGCTCCTTTTTCGTAGGCCCATTCAAGATCCTCGAAAGGATTGGAAAAGTGGCTTATAGACTCGATTTACCAAAAGAACTTTCCGGTGTTCATCCTACCTTTCATGTCTCAAACCTCAAGAAATGCTTAGCCGAGGGAAATCTCCATATACCACTCGACGAAGTACATATCGATGAGACAATGCAATTTGTTGAAAGACCCGTAGAAATTATGGATCGCAACGAAACGAACCAAACAAAGCCGTATTCGGTTAGTGAAAGTTCATTGGGAACCAAGACATGGGGCCGAATTTACTTGGGAAAGAGAAGACTCCATGAAGGAAAAGTATCCGCATCTCTTCGTCGTAGCTTCTTTCGGGACAAAATTTCTAAAAGTAGGGAATACTGTGACATTCGTCATTTTCGACTAGATTTGTGTTTGTTATTCTGTATTGTAAACCCGACACGTTTTGGTCTTCGGATCTTTGGATATTAATAAAATGAAGGATTTTATGTTGTAACCATGTTTCATACTTGTCGTGGCGTGACCCACAGTTCGTTTCAGCAAAATCAGTTTTTTTAACGTTTTCGGTTGGTTTAAGCTCGTTTAAGTCCCGGACTCGTATTTTAACCATCCAAACCAACCAAGACCTAACTCATAATTATCCTAGAACCCTCCAAACATGTTCTTATACCAGGTCATAATTTATTTAAATCAAAATTAATTTTAAATAAAAGAATCAAAGTGCACCCTTTTACCCACCGGACAAACGCATTACCCATTCCCCCAAACCCTAATCCTTCCCTATAAATACCACTCATTCTCAACCATTTCACTTGCAAATTTTCATCTTCTTCTTCCAAATTTTTGATCTTGCAAGTTGTTTTAGCTAGTTTTGCTTAAGTTTGACTTTAAAAAGTTAACGGAACCGAATCTTGCATTTCAAACCATTTCGGGTATGTGTTTTTGGATATTTTCAGTTGTTCTAAGTTATTTTATGTTTACAAAACCATTTTCATCTTTATATAAGGCTTGTGAGCATTCAAACACATATTTATGCATTTTAGACCCGTTTGGGTCGTTTTCGGAAAGTTTACTCGCTTAACTTTCTTGTTTGAGTTTAGATCTGGAACTTTTACCTTATTTTTAGTTCTATGGTTTTGGACATGTGGTAACCATCCTCGGGTTCATACCGAGTCAAGGACCGAACCAAATCGAACGTTCGTTTAAGCACTTTAAATAACTTTTAAGCAACCATGTTACATCAAACACTTTAGATCTAAGTTTTTCTTTATATTTTAGTTATTATATGGTTGATATGGAAGTGTAGAACAAATCTTGGCTTGAACCCAAGTTTCGGGTAAAAACCGAATAAAACCGAACACTCGTTTTAACAAGTTAGTCAATGTTCAAACCACCAAAATTTCAACCTATCTTTTTAGTTATGTTTTACTTTATATTACTCATACTACTTAAGATTTTAGAAGTGTTGGAACAAATATTAGCTCAAACCAAGTTTCGGGTAAAAAAACCCGAGTAAAAGTCGAACTTATCGTCTTAACGAGTTAGTCACCATTCAAACTACCAAAAATCTTTTCTAACTTTTTTTAACTTATGTTCCACTTTATATTGTTTATATTTCTAAGATTATGGTATGACGGAATTAAACTTGGTATTATACTAAGATCGAGTTTAAGCGATTTTTTTTTCTTTTTTATCAATTAAAGTCTCAAACTCGAGTTTAAGATAGTGTAAGTCAGATCTTGATGTTTACATTAACGGGATCGTGCACAGTAGCACTAAACCAACTCCCCTATGTAATACTTAACAAAGGTTGAGTAAAACTAAACATCAGGGACCCGGTTTCTTGTAAAACTCATTTTATCATTACGTTATTTAAACACACTTTTTAAAATATAACTAAAACTCCCGAAAACCCAAGCCTTATTTTTATGAACTTTTATATCATTTATATTTCATCTTCAAGACTCAATACTTACTCAAGATCTTTCAATCTAGGACACGCACGTTAAACCGCCGGGCTCGCTTACTTGAGTGTTTATTCTACGTTTATTCATCAACGCCATTTTTTTCCAAGTGAGTAATTTTATCCCCGTTTTCTCTTCTATACTTTGGGGTAGCAAGCATACTTAGGGGCTGTTTGATTACTGCTGACTGAGTAAGATCTGACTGAGTCAGAAGCTGACCCAGTAAGAAGTTCTGACTGGGTCTGCATCTGCCTGAAACTTGGCTGTTTGATTTAGCATCTGTCTGACGTTGCTGAATAAGAAAAATAACCTTATTGTCCTGTTTGGGCAATTGATGTCAATCGAAGTTAATTATGACAAATTATTAACTACTAGTAAAATCATAATTTTTAAAACCTTTAGAAGAAAAAACATCATTTGAATCAAACCACATTAACAGAATGTGAAATTTACTTAAAAAAATTATGAAATCCAATGGATAACACCACAATCTCCATTACATTAACCCATTGGCTCTCACTTCCTATATGCACATTCACACTCACCTCTCATCCACACACACCTCTCATCCACCGTGTCACCATAATCACATAACCATCATCATCAACCACCACAACAACCACCACGACCACAACAACAACCACCACCACAACAACCACCGATGGCAGCCACACTCTCCACCACCATGGCCATGCTCAACGCCAAATGCATGACCTCCAACAAGCTCTCAAAACCCCTCATCAAACCCACCTCCCTTCTCCTCCCCAAATCCACCATCACCACCACCACAATCTCCGCCGGAAACGCCGTCGCCGGAGGGGGGGTCGTCGAGCAGGGAGGTCGTCGAGCAGGGAGGTCGTCGCGCAGCGCAGGGGGCTGGTCGTGAGGGGGGGTTGTCGCGCAGGGGGTCCCCCCGTTGGTGGTTGTTCGGTGGTCGCGCGAGGAGGGTGGGTAGGGTGGTGGCCGTCGGTGGTCACTCGGTGGTCTGGGTCAGCTTTGTTTAATTTCAGGTCTGGGTCAGCTACTTGGACCCGGTCAGCAGGAAACAAAATGCATATCAAACGGGCTGACCCGCTGACCGAGTCAGCCAGTCAGCCGGGTCAGCCCGGTCAGCCGCAATCAAACACCCCCTTACTCAACCGAAAATGATTTAACACTTAGATCCTCAACCCACAACCTCTAGGTTATGTGTACTTAGAATAATTGTCCAATTGCATGTTATATACCTCATATGATTAATTGCTATATGCTTATTGCTTTTGATCGGTTAGCCTCATCCTCATCCTCAGTAAGTATGATTATACGCTCCTCCTTGTAATATGGTAGTTTTATCTATTAGAAAGGAGCCTCATTTACTTTTGATTTATATACCTCAATGTCGCTTTTATTTACGGTTTCACATATTTGAGTTGTGGATTTTTGCCTTATATTATATTTATAAAGTCATGGAATTGCTCACCAACATACATGTTGACAAAATATATTTTATGCAATGCTACAAGTTTGATTGTCGGATGATTGAAGATTTAAAGACGTTACTATATTTTGGACCGTTAGGTTATTAGTTAAGAACTATTTATTTTCTTGTATTTGTAAGAACATGTTGTGAAATGAATGAGTTGATTAAATATTGTCACTTTAATAGTATCGTGTGCATTTGAACAATCATAGTTGTGCCCCGGCATGTTCCGCCGCTTGGGCCGGGGTGTGACATGATTAGTTAATGAATAATATTATTATAAAACAAATCATTTTATATTCAAACCGGTTTCAATCTGCCTGAAACTGTATCCTACTAGGTTGGGTTATTCTACCCTAGAAATCGGATTCAAACCGAACCTGTTTCTCCACAAACCTGTTTTGACCATGTTTACTTTTGAGACTGATTTGGGCATCTTTATTAGGCAATCTCGAGTCAAACTTGGCTTGGACGAGCTCTTTTACACTTAGGGCCAACCCATAGTTTTTTTTTTTCAAAAAGAACCCGTAAAATTTAGTAAGGTGAGGATAATTCGAGATAACAACCCGAAAAGGCCAACCCAAATACCCGAGACCGGACCAACCCAAAACATTCTACATGCATGTGGGTCAGGTCCTTGAACTTTGGAGTTTTGTTGGATCTTCGGTCTTGGTTGGTCCCAACCTGAATACCCTACCCAAGAACTAGCCAAGTAAAAAATCTTAAATAGCTATTACCTTATCACCTACACACATACGTGAGAATATTGGGCTACAACTTCAAACTGAAAAGGTGGAAGATTGGAAGCAATATTCATTGGCGGCATTCATCCTACGTAGGAGTTCATATTCGATTGACGATATTCATTAGTTGATCATATTCTGTCGGCCATCATCAATTCACTATCTTTATCGGTTCATCATCTTCATGATATATTGTAGGTCTTTTCAATTGAGAGCGAAGATCTAAAGGAACTTGATAATTTGACAAAAGGTAGGTTTAACTTAAAATTCTATGATTTAAATTCTAATGTATCCAAGTTCTTTAACTTCTAATCTTTAGCTTTCTTCTTTACATATCTATGATAACATCATATCAATGTCAAATAACATGCGAATAAGTGAATGAAGATTGAAGACTATTTGGTGTGCATTTTAGTGTACAAATTAGACATTACTTATGCCAACAGCATGTTTAGTTTTCATTTTGTGACCGCATGTTTGGCAAATAGGTCTTTTTTGTTCATATGTAAGGTAGTAGCGCTTATTTTGAACCCGAAACTCTAAAAGTTTATTAAGTGGCTCATTAAAAGTCTTAGGTAATGATCATAAGGCCCATTTGAATTTTCAAAAAAAGCAATAGTAGAAGTTGCTCAGAAACATCCCGTCAATATGAAATTTTGGTCCAGCCTAATCCATCATGAGAAACAAAACCAAAATACGTTAAACTAGACTGACCCATCCTTATATGATCCAGTTCTCGATCTTAAATCTCATACATTTTGGTGCTTGTTCCAAGCAGATTCGGGCGGTCCGGTAGGGTTTGGCTCAATGTACACACCTATATTTTAAACAAAACCCTTTTTTATGTCGCCCAACTTATTTTATTTGATATATTGCGATGGGCCGCCTTACACACTTTAGTCCTTAGTTGGTGATTTTAGTGTCATCATGTCTTTTTGGTTAATTGAAATTCATTAAAACCAAATAAGAAATTAAAATACACATTGACATAAGTTAAGAGATGTGAATCGCACAGGTAATCATGACAATTTTATTTTATGATGCCAAGACACCACGGTAGTTCAATGGCCAACGCCGGGTCTTAGGGGGCAACAACCCATGGTGGGGCCGAGTTGTCTTTTTCTGCAATTCTTGAGATGATTTACTAGAAAACAATCGTTATTTGTATATCGCGGTTAATATTGTAAGCATTAAACTTTCTAGGATAGGAAAAAAATTTAAATCAACCAACATAAACATGAAAGCATTAAACTTTCTAGGATTGAGAAAAAAAATCTTAAATTAACCAACACAAACATCGTACACGGGATTTTCACGTGCCGCGCCACACGTGAAAACTAGAATATAGGTCCTTATATGTTCTTAATACGATAAAAGTCGTTGATCATGTTAATCACACAAACAATACGCATATCTCCATTGTTTGAATATCCAATCTTTACAATATCCTTCAACCAGGATGAAACTGCAACACACAGTAAACTTAAAATCAGTTTCCATAGTTCATATAGAAAGCAAAATTGGCTTGTTCAAATGGTATATCAAAAGATAATATGTTAAACTCTACTTTTCACCATATTTTTTGACAACTATGAGGCCCGTTGTGAGACCTGTAATTGGAAAACTCAGAAGGCCTCACCAATATCATGCTAACCAATGGAACCAAGTAAAATACAGCTTTTGCCCTGAGCAGGTGACCATCAAAAGGCAAAAACCAGTGAAATCGCCTAAGGCATTCTTCCTTTGAGTATATTTGTAAACAACGAAAATAACAAATAGCTTAAGTTTTGCAATATGACCAGTCTTGGGTTGTCTATCAAAAGGGATGTTTGAGATTACATTTGTAAAACAGATCTTATATTCACAAAACATCATTTTCAAAACACATGTTCTAATCTGGTTCGCCAAACATTTTCTAATTATGTGTTTTGCAAACATATAATCAGATAATCCATAAGAAATTGAATTATTTGAAAAACACATATAAACAATTGAAATTCCAAACACCATCTAAAAATCTCTTCAGAATTCGAGATCTTAACTAGGAAACAAGATAATGTTAAAAAATTTAATAATTTAAAAAGGAGAATCTCCATAATATTGCTAGAAAAGGTTATATTGCCATATATATTTTTGTTGAAAAATGAATTAAATGAAATATTAAAACTACGATGTCAATTGTAAGATATCTGTCAATAGGATTTCTAATAGAATGTTAATGAGATGGTCGTATTGTTAGAGGTGGCAGAATCAACGTGTTTGCTTATAAATGAGTTGATTTTGGATTATATTTTATCTCAAACTGGTTGAAATTAACCTAAAGTGTATTTAACATGAACCTCCTAATTTGTTTTATTCAATAACTTAGATTGTGATGGTAACAACATAGTTACAGTAACATGTTTAGCACATTAATAGTAGAAAACAGTGTTCAACTTAGCTGAACACATACTAAATTTTTTTGCTTGTTTTGACCCATTACCCACCCAATTTGCGGCCTTTACTGTTAATAGATACCAACTATGGATACTATATAGTAAACTTTAATTATGACGAATAAAATATACATAAAAAATAGAAAAGTTTTGAAACATGAAACTGACCTTTAAAGTGCCATTTCTGCCTGCAATGCAGCAAGTTCATCTTCCTCGGCTTTGTTCTGGTGCTGAGCTGGAAGTGTCGGCTGTTTTCCAGCTGGCACATACACTGGTGCTGCAGGCGCAGTGGTGGCTGGCTGCAGAAGCTGTTCCTCCAACTCAGCTCCTTCTAACTCTTCCAGTTCAGCCTCCAACTCATCCTATATTTTTACTCAAGACAGTTAATAAATTACATTTGTAGGGAAACAACTATTACTCCTCAATTCTCAATAAACGAGATTCAATTTGACCTTTTATGTCAAACCTAGTCCCACAAGGATTGCAAGATTATCCCTTTGGGATAGGATAGACAAATTAATTGCAAATAATCCATCACATTTAAAGTAAAAAATCTGGACTGCCAGACATTGAAGTTGGAACAATTTAAATTTATAATTGAATAAAAAGAAGTAAAGGGTACATGCCTCATCAAAATCAGCTGCTGCACCAATAGGTGCTGACAATGCTTCCTGAATTTGTTTCATGTTCTCTGTTTGCTCATTTATTTCATCCATTGTTTTGTCGACATCATCAATATTCCTGTAT
The DNA here is from genome assembly GCA_024085815.1 of Flaveria linearis. Taxonomy (NCBI): domain Eukaryota; kingdom Viridiplantae; phylum Streptophyta; class Magnoliopsida; order Asterales; family Asteraceae; genus Flaveria; species Flaveria linearis. The sequence goes on from CM044011.1 coordinate 25,239,164, forward strand.
CTCAAAAGAAAGATTGTCACACATAAGCGAACTTAGAATATCTCATATCATATCAAATTAAGAATAACTAGGATTATATAGACTGCAAAAAGGTCAAGTGTAACCAATATGTTTTATCAAATTCTTCTTATCGTATGTTTCGATTAATATAATAAGTTAACCTAAAGAAAATTGGGTACATTTAACTTTACAAGAAAAAATCACATAAATTTAGAATGGGCAAACATATTGACTTGCCACATTCATGCAAAGTTAAAAATTTCATTTTGTCATACAAATATAGCAACACATTTAATAACACAAGTTTGGTTGTGTTAGAATAAACAGGCAAGAGTAATGCATTTTGTGTAACATAATATTTAGAGATGGAAAAGAATGTAGGTCAAATGGCACTAACGGGTCAAAACAGGTAATTCTTAAAGCTGTTGAAAATGATTAACTTTTTAATGCAGGTCAAACCAATTAACCCACTTATTTAAATTTGAAAAACAACTAATTGTTACTACGATCATAAGAAAATGTTGTTTGTATAAAATGATGTAAGAGGTCAAAAACATATAAATACCACTTTGGGCGACTTTCAACCCACTTGACCAGTTATGGTTTTAGGTAAAGTTTTCAAATTGGATCATTCAGCCCGGTAGAGAGAAGATGTAACCCAAAATGACCAATTTTCAAGTAAATGAATTGAAATTGCAAACACTAATAACAGATAAGTAAAAAACATACACTGCCTTTTGCATTGCCTTCATTGCTTTTGCTCCTGTTCTCAATGCATCCACTGTCTCCGTGGTAGCTTTTGCACCTTCAAGCATTATCATCTGGTGTTTAGGGATACACATATAGATTACTTAGAGTTACTGTTTCTGCATACAAAAAATATTTTTTAATTTTTATTTAATAATAAATTTTCTGAAGAAACCTGATCATGAATCCGCAGTTGAAAATTGCCAAGTTGTTCAATTTGCTGCTCGTAAAGTCTTTTTCTCTTTAAGCATTGTATTGCCGCTGAATAATTACCACACGTGAAATGGTAAAAACAACATAATTAGAATATCCAACAGAAGGATATAGTTCATAAAGAAAAACTAAAATACAAGATACATGTGTACGTGACACACACACAAAAAGATATGAATGGTGCATACATATATGTATTAGGTATGCATATGTATGTATATATCTATGCATATACAGTCTTCATTTTTAATACAAAAATGGAATTAATGAATTATAGTATTTTCAGTTTATGATACAAAAATTGGAGTTACTTCACAAGTGATAAGCCTAAAAATAGATCTTTCAAGCCTTTCAATCAGAGTAGAACCTCATGGTCAATATGCAAACACAAATGCTTTTGTAAATAGATGACGCACATTTATTCCTTATCGAGTATCAAAGTTCTATATTAAATGTTCAACATTTGCACATACAGATTTTGGCATATGTAATGAAGTCATGAAGATAGTGTAAATAAAATGTCATAGTTAAAGCAACTAAATCATTATTACTCAGAAGAAACCTAACAAATACAAATTGAAACATAAATTCTTTAAGGTGAAGTACATACCCCTTTTATTTTTTGCTCTAGTGAATTCCTTTGCCTTTTCAACCTCTGCAGAAGCTTTCTTTAGAAGTACTTTTTCTTTCTTCTCGAGCATTTCAAGTGTCTGCACCGATTTCAAATTATCAATTACAAGCAAAACATCGATATATATTCGTTATACGTGAAAGCCTGGAAAGAAAAGTCTCAAACAAAGTAAGAATGGACAAATAAACAACGCTGCGCAAATTCATATTCTCCTCAGGACAAGAATTTAGCTTCAGGCACCAATTGTTTAGAGAATGGCCTAATGGGTATTGATTTATTGAATGAACTAACTTAAAACCAATAAATCATTAACAACAGAGCATACACCTCCATTATAAAGATAATATAGTCAAGTAAAAAAGAAATTTCATACAGTATGCAGACCAAATAATGCATAAAATTAGGAATTTAATTATCTATGAACCCTAAAAACAATTGCTTCAAAGTAGACAATGGAGAAATCGTCAAAATCTTTAAGATCAGCAGGAAAACATAAACATAATCTCAGAAAGTACCTCATTTAATTTGTCTAACGTTGTAACAGCGTTAGCTTCCTGCTTAGGTTTACCAAACATTCGCGCCAACATTGTACCCTTTTGTTCTCTGAAAACCTACGATCTGATCCGATCAAAAGCAAGAAACTTAAATCACGAAAACCCCACGATCGATTAACAGAAAAGAAACCAAAGATCAGTAGAACAAGATTCAAGAGTAACAAAAGATTGTGCTTTGGGAACGATACCTGAGGATTAACAAGTGGGTGTGTTATCGTGATGGTTGTTAACCCTTTTATGCAAGGTTTGTGAGACAATATACTGAAGAATCGAAATAGAAGATGAGATTGATGTAAAAGGGTTTTGATGGTTGATGAAGATCGAAGGAATTCGATTGTGAATACAATTGGGGTGGACTTGGTTAATGGATGGGGGGATTTTGCTTAGGCTGATTGGTTATCTCCAATGTCGACACACGCTGGCATAGGTGTAACAAAAACCGAAAAAACCGAAACGAAACCATACAACCAAACTTTTAAATTTAAAGGTGTATTCATACATTTATAAAAATAATTATTTCATTAGTTACTATTCATACACTTACAACTGAAACGAAACCAAAGTGAAAACCAAAAACCAGAAAAATCAAGACCGTACGGTTTTAAAAACCAAAAATATCGATTATGGGTTTCGGTTTAAGCAAAAACCGAACCAAACTTACTCATGCATACCCCTAGTGGTGAGGTTCCAAGTGCTACTAAATATGGTTTAACAAGATGGGAATATGGGTTAGAAATAGGGTTGCAAACGAGTCGAGCAGCTCGTGAGCTACTCGAGATCGGATCGATAAAAAGCTCGAAACGAGCCGAGCTTTATCGAGCCCGAGCCGAGCTCAAGCTTGAAAGAAAGCTCATTTAATTATCGAGCCCGAGTCCGAGCTTCATGTATCGAGCTCGAGCCGGCTCTCGAGCCTAAACGAGCTTTTTATTTATATATTTTTATTAATCTATTAAATATATTATATAAATATATAATATCTATTATATATAAAGTTATGATAAAAAGCAATTAAATAATATGAATAATGTTATATATAAAATATATAATTATAAATATATATCAAAATTAAATATAATAATATTATATATCTAAATAATTTAAAACTATTAGCTACATGTAATTTTTTAGTTTTTATATTTTGACCACATAAGTTTTGTGATTTTTATATTTGGTTCTTTTTTATTTGTCTTATCTTATGACATGTATATATGTTATATAAAAAGTGAGTTTGATAATTAAAGATTTTTTTAAAAAACCTTTTTATTTAATTTGCATCATAAAAGACAAGTAGAGGAAACGAGAATATATTATCATTTATAAATATTAGTGTGCGTTAATGATTTATTATCTTTTGATCCACCAAGTTATTTGATTTCTTTTGGTTTTAAGTCGTTATGATATTTTTGTAAAATATTCTGGCTTTTAGTCCATGGTTCAATTACCCGCGCAACGCCCGTAGAGATGTTGCTAGTTAAAAATAATATTTAAATAAATAAAAGAGCCGAGCTCGAGCTTGAAAAGTATTTGTCGAGCCGAGCTCGAGCTTTAAAAATAAAGCTCGAAACGAACCAAGCTCGAGCTTGAGCTCTCCTAAGTCATCACGAGCTGAGCTCGAGTACATACAAGCCCGGGCTTGGCTCGTTTGCACCCCTAGTTAGAACTATGATCGGTTTTTTAATTATTAGTTAGTCATTTCATTAATTACTTTCTTTGAATATATTTAGCATAAAATCAGTTTTAACATCTAATACGTAGGTTTTATAGACAATTACCCTTTACCAGAAATGTCAATCAAATCGCGTGTCAAAACTGCTTATGAGATCAAAATTATATTTTTAAAAAGCTCCATTTTCGTGATAGTTTATATCATCAGGTTCAAAACGAATAAACAACAATGCTTCTTTAGTTTTCTTTGTTACTGTTATTGTTATTGTCTTTGTTAGCGAGTCGGGGGTCTTTTCGGAAGCGGTCTCTCTATCTTTTAAGATAGAGGAAAGACTCGCCACCACATACCCCCCAGACCCTCCTAAACCCTGCTCTTCAGTGAGATATACTGGGTATGTTTGTTTGTTTGCTTCTTTAGTTTTCTTTATTTTTTTAATTAACGAACACAAGTTATTTAACAAAAAAAATAGTGAATAGTTATTTAATATATTTAGATTTAGTTATCTATACAAACAAGATATCTAATAAATCAATAATGATACTTAAAGTAAATACTAAAATAAAAGAGAAGGTTAAAGACACATGGCTTATATTTGAGCACAATGTAAATGGTTTTGCCTTTCACGCAAAAGGGTCGTGTTCCACTCCCTTAGCTACTAAGGTAGCGATCACGCCACCCACTCACGATGATATAGCACAAAAGTGACACAACCTAAGTGCTTTGTTGTATGATGATTCTATGTGTACGAGTATATATATATCTACTACTACTATATAATATGCATATAGAAAGAGTAACATGGTAATTTACTAAAAACTCTAAAAAATAAGAGTTTTACTACTACAGTCTACAACCTTATAATGCACATGGCCCTCAAAAGTCAAAACTAATATGTCCCGCCCTTTGTGGTTGTGAATCACAATTCAAAATCTCTTGAAACATGACACCTAAAACAAAAAGACAGGGGCTTTGAAACTCAAACCTTAGAAAGTTCCTCCTCTCTCTCCCACCTAAATCAAGAAGCACACGATCGTTGAGGTGGTTCAAGGTTCAAAAGATTCAGGTTTGATTTCATCTTCTTGTTTTACTAGCTTGGCAAATGTTTAGTCTTCTCTGTACCACCCATTTCTACCACCTCCGCCGATGATTAATCCACCAGGGCCTTACTGATTAAGATGGCGTCACTTCAAAAGCCAGCCCCTTCAACGTCGCCGTTAGTTTCATCCCCAGTTGACTAAGCTCTTTCATCTCCCACGTCGGTATACTAGAGGTTGCTGGTGTCATCTCTGGTTGATTTATAGAATACAGTGATAAGTTCTAGGGTTACTATGGTACTATTTTATCCTGATCTTTTCATCATTTCTCTTAAAAACCCAACCTCCACTTGAGTCGTTAAGGCTTTCGTTGAGTAGGTCTCTTCGGTTGAGTAGAGAAACGGTTATTGTTGGATGAACTAAAAAGCTTTGATATAAAAGTAGGTGAGTGGTTCTCTTCGATTAGGGTCATTCTTTACTGAATCACATGGCTAAATGCTTCGTTAAGGTCATCAGTATACTTCTCTGCCACTCTAACAAATAAAAATTGATCAAATTCAAGTATTGGTTAACTGATTGGATTGTTTTATTTATTTAGATCGGAGGCTATTCAGGCATTTAGTTGGAAGCTTATTTTACCATCACCTAAGGTGAGCACCCAATTTATTCCATGTCGAATTAGAAGATGGGATATTGGTTCGTGATTTGATCTTTACAACTGGTCGCAAGTGGAGAGCTTAAAATAACGAATTTTAGAAGTGGTTGGTTGGAAAGAAGAGAGATGGTTTAATTATGAACTATGTGTTCATGGGCACAAGACACAACAACCAGTCTATTCTTCATCGGTTTAAATCCTACGTCTATATGTTTCATATTTATACGCTTTTTGTTCATCGATTTGTCTTTCACGTATGAAATTCATATTATTTGAATGCTCAGTTTTATGGAATTTTGTTGGTCATCCAGGAGAGAGTGAGCGACATTTTGTTTGGCATGATCTTTATGAGAAGTCCATGTATTGCATTAGGTTCAATCACATAATTTTCACTTTTTCATATCTATAGTATAATTAATGTGAAAGTATTTATTGTTTTTCATCTTAGTAATTGTGATTAATGTTTGCAGATATGTGCTTTCAAATAACGAATTTGATGTTTGTGCTATATTGATTGTCACTCTTTTGAATAATACGTTATAGGTTTTGGGTATGCAGCCAGAATCACAGACGACTGAGATGTTCGCTCATATAATATTTGATGGCTAGCATGAGTTTACCTTTAGGGTAATTACTTATTAACCTATTTGGTATATGTGTAAATGTAATTTATTTAATGATTTTGTAGAAAGTGAAACTTGTTGAAAAACAAGATGAAAATGTTGTTAAGAAAGAAGCAGTACCACGAGCACTCTTGGCTTCATGCACACTCTTTTTCCTAGGCTTTAACTACCTTTGTTACAAGTACTCATGGGTTTTTTTAACCTGGCATGAAAGGATTTGCATGGAAATGAATGGTGCTACATATTTTGAGGCAATTAGCATCACTTTATAAATGACGATGGTTCAAAAGTTGTCAATATTAAATGTGATTTTCCCTCATAATAACCGGTAATTACATTGCTTATTATTTCAGTTAATTTCATTTCTTAGCAATTATTAGTAATGAATCGGTATCGATTTCATTCAAATTTGTTTCAATATCGATATTATTATAGCTTTTTAAAGGTTGTTTCTTGATCATTTTGAGTTAATTATATACCCTGGAACTTATTGTAACACAACAATGGCCGGTGTATATCTTCAAGAATATGTGATCATAAATTCCTTGTCATTTGTAGGTAAAAGAGGTTATAATATCTTGCTTTATGTTGATGGAACAAGGCAATGAGACTTTAGTGGTATGCATGAATATTAATTTGAACGTTGTTATACATCATATATGCTTCTTTTATATTGTATATATTAAATAGGTACAAGTGTTATAGTTCTCATAGTTTCCTACTAAAATTTATTTTTATTGAAATATATTCTTTCTCAATACACACACATGTATATATGTTGAGGTGTGGCATTTTTTGTAAATTATTTTAGAATCTTGATTTACAATGTGAGGGACCGAAGGAAGATGAGTTTGGGGCAAGCTACAAGTAGTCTACAGATGTGGATAATGTCGTCCACAAGTTAGAAAAGACGGGCATTGTTGCTAGGGTGAGATAACATTAGTTTTTTTAGCTCTTCCATGCAATATTTTTCTTTCTATAAACGAGAACTGTTATCTCTTAATCTCTTATTAGAGCTGACGATATTAACCTAACTGTTAATAGATCAATTTTGAGTATTTTTTTCATCTTTTAATGGCCAATGAGTTTAATGGGTAAGCTCAAATATATAGCTAATATGGAAATGGGTCTAATGTGTCAAACAGGTCCAAAGTTAACCAAGTGTTTGTTTAGAGCATAAAACCTCCTGGTTTTATTTATTTAAAGAAATCAATATTCAATGATTTAATTTTTGTAATCATACTTGACATGCCTAATGTGTATGAAAAGATCAAAAGTGATGGTCTATTATTTTTTCAATTGTAGGATTCAATTGGAGGTATTACTGTGTTGTTTTAATTGTGCAAATGAGACCATTGGCCCCACAACCGAAGAGCTTGTACTCAAGGCAACTCTCGAGCATGGTGGTTGATGTCAAATTCAACATGGCAAATGTTAGGGGTGTTCAAAAATATCCGAATCCGAGAATCCGATCCGAAAATCCGAATCCGAAATATCCGAATTTTCAGATATCCGAATTTTCAGATATCCGAAAATTCGGATATCCGAATTTCGGATATCCGAAAATTCGGATTCGGATTCGGATAGTAATTTTCAAAAGTTTCGGATATTCGGATATTCGATTATCCGAAAACTAAAAAATATTTTTTTTATTTTTTTTTTAATTTTAGATATATTTTTAATTTAGATTGAGATTTTTTAGTGCATATCGTGAATTTTATGATATGAGTTGGTTTTTATATTATTTTTATAATATTATATGTCTATATATTGTAAAAAACTAAAAAATAAAAAATAAAAAATAAAAAAATAAAAAATGAATTTCGGATATCCGAATCACTATCCGAATCCGAATCCGTATCCGAGATATCCGAATTTCGGATATCCGAAATTTCGGATACGGATACGGGTAGTGATTTTCACTATCTGAAATTTTCGGATATCCGAAATTCGGATATCCGAAATTTCGGATATCCGAAATTTCGGATATCCGACTTTGAACACCCCTAGCAAATGTGGTGTGCACTTTGTTTTTGTTAAAAGCATTATAATATGCACAAATTGTATGTAACATATGTTAGTATGGGTTGAAACAGATTAGGCTACAACCTAAAAATTACAGTCCAAGCAACACAAATTTTATAGTGGTCAAAATAAGTCAGGTTGGGTCATATGACAAAACGAATAATTATTATACGGGTCAAAATGGGTTAAATTGGGTTACATGTTAAGTAATAATTTTTTGTATGGGTCAAAATGGATCTGGTTAGGTTCCATCGAATAATAAAAATATAATATATATTTAAGTGATACAGAGATACTGCCACATATATAATTTAAATGTTAAAATATGCGGTGTCCGCCAAACTGGATTGACTCTTGATATTTATTTTGATGAATCATTGTGGTTAAACATGTTTGTTGTTATTTATTTGAGATCATTAAGGCTTATGACATACATATATTACGCGAGATTGATATAACAGAAGAAGATTAACGCGTTTTAAATTGTTGTTGCCGTCGCATCGCGCGGGTGCCCTACTAGTATGTGTGTGTGTGTATATATATATTGTTTTTTCATAACATTTGGTTTTAAAGTTATAGAAATGATTTTTACCTCAAAACTAAACTACACACGAGTAGATAAGTGTACCTATTGTATATGTAGCATAGCTTTGTGAAGAACTAAGTATCGATACAAGGACATGACAACTACTAATAGTAAACCTTTATTATTATTTAGCCGGCATATATAAATGTTTTGGTATTTCGTATTTTAAATTATAATAAATATAAATAAATATAGATAGATAGAAATCAAGATAGATAATTAAACAAAAGTAATGTTCACTTAGACTTTGAATTCAGCTATCCAAACATTGCCAACACACAAAAATTCATGTTGAGATTATTCTATACACGTGTAACATGAAAATAGACTAAACACCTATTAGGCTACTTAATTATATGACTCTTTAGAAAATTAAAACAATATTAACATAGAAACCGCTTGAAGTCATTTTATGAAGATCCAATGATATAATTATGTTAAATATAAATATGGACTAAACTCCTGTCAGTTTTATTTAATCTCATAATCCTTTGAAAAGCTAATATGATAAACACATACCAACCACCTCGAATTGCATAATGAAAACAACATCATGAAGTCCTCCAACATATGAAAATTGCAACATGAATATATGAACTACAAATTTATGCTAGTAACCATCACCACACATACACAATGACACGAGGAATTCACAACACATGTAATGACATTTCCAAGCATATACACAAGGATTTTCATTTAAATAACAATCATACATGTTCAAATCCCCGTCCATAATTCTTAGTCAAATGCCATGAATACACATACATATATAGACATATTTATGAATAAATACCCTAACATAGCGGTTTTTTAACATAATATGGTCAAGATATCCATGAGATTTAATATATAATCAAGTTAAACAAACACACATGATCATTGAAGAAGATTTAAGAATATGTTAAAGTCATCAACATAATCATCATATAAAATCATATGTACATTATCAAAGTTAGCTAACATTCATCTACTCTAAGTAAATCAAGAGTTTAGTTCATGCTAACTTTAAAAACACCCAAACAACATGAGTAATCAAAGACATACATGGTTAGATGGAGAGATTATCAACAAAATCAAGCTAAGATGAGTTGTATGTTGTTAGATCCTTCCTTGTAGTGCTTAATCTTTGATCTTGACTTCTTTTTCTTCAATAGATGCTCTAAATAGTTTTGGGGGTTGGAGAGAACAAGGGTTTTCACCCCCAAATGTTTTCCAAAGTGAGAATGGCCCAAATGAGACTCAAACTAGGTTAAAAAGCATGCCTAGGCCCGTATACGAGCGTGTCCCAAAGTGACACGATCGTGTGAGGTGTCTCTTCAGCAAATTCAGCATCACATGGCCATGTCAAAATGTCACATTGCCATGGCGGAATGTTAAACTTCACAACTTCACTTATTTTTCTTGTCTTTTCCATCAAAATCATCAAGTGACCATCCAAAAATACAAAATTCAAATCAGACATGATTAAGCATCAGAGCGGATAGATTTGCAAGTAAAAAGACGTTAAAATAGAGAACGATGTGCATTATTAACATGTATATTTATTTACATATCAATAATATATTAGTATACAAGTGTCGACTCAAGCATTAACTTTCTTATTAATTTTTTTAAATGCTTCTGTTGCTTAAATAAGTTAACACACTAAATATTAAACAAAAGTACGGCTTAGTTAAATGATTCAAGGCTTTTTCTTCTGCCCAAGAGACACGAGTTTGAAACCTTCTTTCCATTGGTTGTTTTACATGTTATGTACCTCTTAATGTGAGTTTTCTTAGGTGGCCCAATCCATGCAATATGGCCTTTGGCTTGAGTTTTTTTTATTTTAATTACAACTTTTTTTAATTTTAATGTATTATTTTTATAATTGGTTTTAAGAAAAAAGATTTGGTGCTCTTATAACTTTTAAATTGCAGTAGTTATTTAAATTACACCCCTTCAATTCATTCCGCATCAACCCATCGAAACTCTATAACTTTTTTCCAACACCTATGTTGTCTTATCATTTGTGTATCTTGATTTCTAAGCAACTGGTTACAGTCAAACTTGTATCTACGAACTTCATTTGTTTTATTATTTATCTAGATTTATCTAATAATCAACCTTCTTGATTTTATTTGAACCAATTTGGCTTTATTTATATATTTATTGATTTTGATTATACGGTTAACTTCTTTTTCTACTAATCATCCTTCATGATTTGATCTGATATATTTTTATTTGGATGTTACTTTGTTTCATCAGTTGTCATTCAGTTCTTCAACATTTCTAATTGTGTATAAATGTATGGTTTAATGTTTTTATTTCTATTTGTCTTGGACGTCGCTGTTATGTTTTTTGTTCAAGAATCATATACCGAAACAAATGTGTCACCATTTTTGCATTATACATACAAAAAGATAGCAATTTCTCTATCCGATGGTGCTTTAAACCCATTTTTTATAACAAGTATTTATGGTTTACTGTATGTTTAAACTTAAGAAATATTTCATGTGGTAAAATTGAACTGTGGACATATCTGTGTGTTATATATACTATGTATATAATTAATATACAATTCATTAGTGGTCACTAGATTTTATTGATGTTAGAATGTCGTTTTTGGAAAACTTGAATGCCATATGAGACCTATATAAAGTGGTATGTATTTCATCCTTATTGGTTTCTATTATATTTTCCTCGCATAACTTTTTTAGTATATTTAAGAGTATTACTAAATTATGTTTACAGAATATCATATTTGTTATGTATATCACATCATTTGGTTTTGTCCAACATTTTAACTGCATACATGTGAACACATACACATATGTGTACATGCATGTGCATATATACATACATAAACATGTTATGTTATGTATATGTACATGTTTAGATATGTGAACAAAATTATATTGCCATATATACTTTACATATAACACCATACACAAATAAATATCACATATCTTTTTAACAATAGATAGATGATTTATCATATTCGTGAATTTTATTGCTTTGCATGTTATTTTTAATGGTTATTTATTTAATTATGCATATTAATATATTTTCTGAAAGTTAGTATTTACTTGCTTTAAAGAAATTTAATTCTAGTTTACGGAAATGACTACTTCATTTTTTAAAGTATTGCGTGATCCAACAAATTACAGACCGGTAATCATCTTCTCTAACTTGCTCACTTTAGTTATTTGTATTTTTTTTCTAATTATTTATATCAACACAATAATATTTCATCTATAACAACTTATTTTGTGTAACGTGTATACATGTCATTTATTCTGCATCCACTATCCTCACGTTTTGTTAAAATCCTTCAACACAACAACCTCCTAGATGGATACTTAAAAATCCAAACAATTACTGTTTAAGTATACTTGTAATAAAATTTGTCTAAAACCTTTCTGCAGATAATGCCTACAACATTTTTAGTACACATTTTGAAAACAAGGTGCCAAATGTGAACGAACATTATCATCACTAAAAGTGAGACTCACAACTGGAAGGATAAGATAATGCAACGTCACGGTGAATATCTACCGACAAAGGGTTGGAAGAAGACTGTTGATAACATGCACTTAGAGATGGTTGATCAAACACATGGAAGTAGATGGTAAAGTTGTTCCAGACGATGTTATTTTTGCAGAAGATTATCCTTCTTTTACTATAAAAGTTGACACACACTTGGTAAATATTTTAATCAATTCAATCATATAGTATTAAATTTTAAATTGTGAAATCTTTAACTATTTCTTTATTATATTATTTGTAGCGCATCCCCGTAATTCGTCACACCATGGATTTAGGACACCATGGGTGTGCGGGCCAAATCGGTTGGTATTATGATATATATATATATACACACACACACACATAGAGAAGCGAGAGAGAAAGAGAGAGAGAGAGAGAAATATTCAATTGAGAATCATAAATCTGTAAAAACCAGAAAGAACCACTTTAACTATTATAATATTTATTATATAAATATATCTAAATGTTTATAATTTTATTACTTTTAAGATAGATTTTAAAAATCATGATATCTATGGTCTTTTGATAATGTGTATACATGCATCCATATTATATTGCGTATATGAACATTTTATAGTTTTTCTAAAAGAAAATTAAAGAGAGAGGTGACAAAATGAAAGAAAAGATAAAAAAACAAAATCAAACCATCATCTTTTAGAATTACCATTTTTATCAAGCTCTTATGTACATTGTTTACGTGGTTCTTAGTAGTTTTTATATATTTGTGGTTCTCAATAGAATGCTTCCCGATATATATATATATATATATATATATATATACACACACACACACACACACACACACAAACACACACACATACACACATATATATATGTATATATATACATACATATATATTCATATATATATATGTATGTATGTATGTATATATATGTATATAGGATGTGGTTCAAATGAGAACCCTTAGTTTTTGTAAGAACCCTTTAACCCTATTTGATCCATTGATTTGTTTTGAGATAAATAAGATCATGACATGTGTCAATTTGATTTTATTAATATAAAAGAGTAATTTGGTCAATTAAGCAATGCAAAAAATCAGGTTGTATATAGTGGTGACAAGTGTCACACCTAAGTTTCTCTCTCCTCCTATATTTTTTTTATAAAAATAATTTTACACCCAATTGTTTTTATACATTCATAATTTTTTATACTATATTTTCTTTTTACAAAAATTACACCATTAAATTCGTATCATTTTTTATGCTTTAGTTTAGATGCTGCGGTTATATCACTGTAACTAGCATTTACAACAACTAAAAACCATTTTACAACACCTAAACCACATCTCTACACCTGTATAACGAAACTACATCACTATAGTCAAACTAAAATAACAAAAATACAATTAATAAACTAAGAACATATGCACTAACAACATAACAATAAGTAGCATGACATCTCATAATACTTACAGTGAATTACATCATGTTTATTTGAATAATAAAAAAATAGTAAATTAAGAACATATGCACCATGCAACCAAACACTGTAACGATAACATCAAGTTTCGGTGTTAACTTCACGATATTACACCACTGCAACCAATAGTAACATGGTCATTAGGATGACCAAATGACATTACACCATTTAACTACAACACTATAACGAAATTTCAATACTATAGTAAAACTAAAATAACAAAACTACACCATTTAAATAAAATTAATGTACTAATGTAACATTATGTAATTTATTGATGTTACCTTGTGTTACGTTAATATAAACAAGTGTAACACTAATGTAAGAAGATGTAACGTCATATAAAAGGTGTAATGTAAATGCAAATAGATTGTTTACTGATACATCTAGTAATTCACCTTACAATTATAATTAATTTATTTAAAAGCTAGTAATAAACAAGAATAAAAATATAACAAACAAATTCTTTCAACATTGTGTACATTAAATCAAAATTACAAACTCACACCATGATAATACACAACACTGTAAAAATGTGTATCCTTAAAGTTTTAACATTTTCTAACAAAGAGAAAGTAATTTTCAATTTCTCATATTGTGAAAAACAAGTTCCAACATCAAACCATTTTATTTTTTTAAATGTCAAAAGTGAATCCATAATAGGCTATCACTTTTAACAAAATTGCCAAATACATTGAATCAACTACTGTATGAACCACATTAAAATAACTTTTAAATGATTAAAACACTAACATAAATCAAATAAAAAAAACAAAGATACAAATGATTTAAACACTAAAAAATAACACACACTACAAATGATTTTCTAGCAAGAAAAATCTTATAGAAGTTGAGATTTGAACCGCGTTGGTGGTGTAGACGAAGCTGGTGATGGTGATGGTGACAAAGATGTTCGAAGTGGTGGATGTGGTGGTGGTCGATATCACTTTAGATGGTGTGGTATTCTGAAACGCGATGGTGATGACAAAGAAAACCCAGATATGAACCACAATGGTGGTGGTGACAAAGACGATAGAGACAATGGTGGCATTGGTGACAAAGACGACACACTTGGGTGGTGTGCGGTGAAACGGTGTGGTGGTGGTTGATGTCGATCTGGTTGATATGGTGGTGGTGCAATTCAAGCACAAAAATAAAAAAATGGTTTTTGTTTGAGAAAGAAAGATGATTGTTTACTTTTGTAGTTAAAATATTGAATTTATGGTATTGGGAACATAAAATCTGACAAAAAGAAAAAAAGTCAACAGAAAGTACATCAGGACAAAATTACCTTTTTGTCCTTAATTAATCTATGCCGTTAAATTGAATTTGATTCTTTCTATGTTAAATCTAAGGGTTGTGAGTGAGTTTTGGAGTTCTCACAATTTTTATGAGTTGGCAAAAGATCCAATTCCTATATATATATATATATATATGTGTGTGTGTGTGTGTGTGTGTGTGTGTATGTATGTATATATGTATATATATGTATATATGGATGAGATCATGTGAAAACCCTCCCTTTGTATAAAAACTCTTTAACCTAACCATCCACCTTTGATTTAGTATCAAAATGGAATATTCCATTTGAATGATTAAGATTAAATCAGGGGTAAAATTATAATATCAAATTTTGTCTTTTTTGATTTGGTCAAATCTACAGATTGTACTTTTCTTTTCTTTTATTTATTACCCACCTACTGCACCATCAACCCTCAAACAATCTTATTTTCTTTTCTTTATCATCCTCTAACTACATCATCACCCCTCTAACCATCAATTAAACAATCCATATAATCATCACTAGGCAATAGAAACAAGCACCACCCTCTTCGATCCCCCTCATCGTCCACCATCGGCCACCGTTGCCGCTACAACAATAGTCGCAGCCACTACAGCAGCAGTCCCTACCACTAGTGGGTGGTCGTGACCACCACTAACCATCCTCTTCGTTCCCTCTTATCGTCATCTTCAAGAACCTGAAGTTTTTATTCAATTTCTTACTTTTTTCATCGAATTCCACATAAAAATAGACTTCTAACTCAACCCTTTTCATTTTCAATCGTTTATCGACTAACTCAGAAGTGAAAAACTATTGATATTGTAGGATGCTGTTGGAATCGAGTTTCTTGAATCAAGAACCACGTGTTCTTGTTTTGTGAAAATCCATCGATTTTGCAGGATGCTAGAGGATGATTTTCGTCATACTTTAATTCACAACACAGTTCTGTTGGATGCCGATCGGCTGTACGGATCCGTATGGAGGAGGCGAACGAGTTAGAGAAGAAGGTGCAAAAGTTGTATCAAGATCTGGGTACTTTAATTTGTTTCATATATCTAGTTTTTTTCATTTTTTATTATTTTCAAATCCGGGTTACTTTAATTTGTTTCATATATCCAATTTTTCATCAAGATCTGGGTACTTTAATTTGTTTCATGTATATAGTTTTTTTTACTTTTTGTTATTTTCAGATCTGGCTTCATTGATGCATATCCGGGTCCGTTTTTGTTATTTTTAGATTTGGTGTTACACTTATTTATATTAAGGTAACATTAAGTTGCATCAGTTTATATTTATTTTAATATTAACGTAACATTAAGTTGCATCAGTTTATATTTATTTTACAGATTGATTTACATTGGTTAATATTAGTTTTTTCATAGTGTAACTTGATGTTTTATTATAACTTTGCTAAATGTTGCATTAGTATAACATTAAAACCTGATGTAACTAAGTACATTTGATATTTCTTTAATATTTTACATTTGGTTTACATTGGTTTAATGTCGTTTGGTGTAGTTACGTGGTTTAATGTCGTGTAGTTTTTATGTTACTGAAATCATGTTGGTGCAGTTACATTGTTTAATGATGCATATTTCATATTTGGTTTATATTAGTTTTCATTGGTTTACATATTATTTTTCATTAAAGTTTTGCTACAGTTACAATAATGTAACACTATAACATATGGTAAAATATGGTAACATATGATTTTAGATGGTGTTTTTTGTTATTTTAGTATGATTACAGTGGTGTATTCTTATTATAGTGATGTAATATATGATTTTAGATGTTGTAAAATAATAGCTTTTAAGTATTGGAAATACTAATTATAGTGATGTAGCTATAGACATCCAAACTAAATCATAAAAAAATATTGAGACTATATGGGAATTAAATACAAAAATTATACGAGTTTAATGATATAATTTTTATAAAAAATAAGATAGTATTAAAAAGTTATAAATGTATAAAAAATAGGTGTAAAGTTACTTTTTATAAAAAAAGAAAAAAATATGGGAGGAAAGAGAAAGTTAACACCATATTCAACCTGAATTTTCTAGGGTTGGTAAAATGACCAAATTACCATTTTCTATTAAAAAAGTTAAATGGACACATGTCATGATCTCATTTCTTGTAAAATAAATCAATGGGGTATATAGGGTTAATGAGTTCTCACAAAAACTAAGGGTTCTTATTAGAACCTTTATATGTGTGTGTATATATATGTGTGTGTGTCTGTATGTGTCACACCCTCGCTTAGAGCGGAAACACGAGGAGGTGACGGACGGGATCGTCATAACACTTGGTATAATTACAGAGACATAATACATGCAAAACCCTCGTGTCATGACGTCGCCTGACACAACGGTGACTTGTGTCGTGGTTAGTCAGTTCCACGACTATCATAGTCTTATTGATTCTAAATCCAAAATACACATAGTTCACAAATGAATACAAATGATATACATTACAAATGTAAAACTAATGAAATCCTGAGGGTCTCTGCTAAGGCATCAGCACTAGCTATCCTCTTTGATTATGTTCACCTGAAAAGATATACTCAAAAATGTCAACACATAATGTTGGTGAGTTCTGCAAGTTTAAATTTAAAACATTTGATTAATGCTGTATAAAATTTGATATGGAATCATACTGCAAGCACAAACCACATAACATGTGTTTAAAGACAACCAAACCTACTGACGTTATGCATATAAAATAGACGGAATATATTCATCCTTGGCCTGATTGTTGGCAGCTGTGTTGGCAACTCGCAAGTTAACCAATCGTCAAAGGGTGGGGGTGTCAACCCAGTAGTACTACCAATACCTAACCGTTGGTTCCCAAACCCGGGAATTAATGGTTGTAAGAATCATAGAATAAAACCATGTATGCATGCAAAACAGTATCACATTGATTCCAAGTATAGAATATAGAATGTACAACATTGAAAACGGGTGAGCATACTTTTCCTCCATTGATTTGAAAACATTGAAAACTTGTATAAACATAAAAAGGGGCCACGAAACTCACCTTGAATTGATGTAATGCACAAAGACTTCACAGAATCAAGCAATGCACGATCATATACGATCAATACCTATTATTGATTATAACTAATCCTTTAAAACATTTTCAGTGTGAATAGATATGTTTGATTGAATTCGAGTCGGTTCGGTTTGATGCCCACGATTAGTTATATATATATTTGAGTTTGATTATGAACTTAGTGATGCTAAGGTTTGACATTTGCTAATGTTTTAAATATATTTCGTATATATTTTCTTTGTAATCCTTTGAAATAAGTATTATTTACCGTATAATTCAATAATAGTTTATTAATTTGAGTATATAAAAATATAACATGTAATTACATTCGTAATTAATTTGTATATAATTTCTATGATTTTTGTGATTATTTCATAATTACACGCTATATAGTGTCCATTTTTATTAAAAATGATTATTTATAATATTTACAAATAATATTTTATAAATATTCTTTAGATTTTTAAACAAAATAAATTTACAGAAAATAATTTTGTGAGTTTTAAAATAAAGAAAGTTTATAAAATTTATTTTATAATTTTTAGGAATTTTTGTACAATTTTTGGAAGCTTAAAAAGCTTTAAAAAAATATTTGCAGGTGCCCGGGTTCGAACCCGGGACCTCCTGTTGAACGTGAAGCGTAGTAACCAGTGAACCAAAGGTCGTGGCCGCGTCTAAACTTGGTTCCAATTGTTTTTAAGCATGGTTTCCCATTTACCCCAATTTTCCTATAAACCCTAATTCGATTTAGGTTCAATTGGACTCGAATTTGATATTGTTAACTGTTGAAATCATGGGGCTTTTGATCCCCATGTATAAACGAGTAGAATGATAGGTTTAATTACCTGTTTGGTGTCGATTTGATGATAAAACAGATATGAACAGGCCGCGACTAGGTCGAAATTGATTCGAGATGAAATAGTTGATAATAATCAAATTAAACTTGTGGGCAGCTTCTAAGAGTCTTGATGAACGAAAACCCTATGTTAATTTGAGTTTAAAACATTCGGGAAGGGGATTTTGATTTAGTTGCAGGTCGCGGATTAGAGAGGGAATCGATGGTGGTGTGTGTTGTTTCTCAAATGGAATTACAAGTTGTATTCGATTTGTCCCGAATAAAGTTTGTTCTGATTGTGTCAATTTGCTTAAAGTGATGCTTGAGTGGTTTACTCGACCGTTGAACGGTCGGGAATAAAGTGGAAAAGTTTTTATAACCGTTAATTTACCGTTAATACGCTTTTCAGGGGTGCTTTGGGTTCGAATCCCTCCTGCGAACGCGTTGGAAAAGGTTTTGGGGGTTAAAATCGTGTAATTTTTGTGTTATGGCCTCGCCGGAGCATCGCCGGACTTCGACCGGAACCTGCGCCGGAAAGTCGGGGTAAATGGGCGGGGGGTTGGGTTTGTAATTTCATATTTTCACTATTGGTCCCTGTGGTTTTACTATTATTATTTTATGTTACCAAACTTCTGTTGAAGTTTTAAAATTGTCAAAACTGCCCCTGGATTTTATTATTTGTTATTATTATTATTATTATTATTATTATTATTATTATTATTATTATTATTGTTATTATTATTATTATTATTATTATTATTATGTATTATTATTGATTATTATTATTATTTTTGTAATTATTGGAACGTATTGAACTTAATTGTTTATAAAAGTACGGGATGTTACAGTCTCCCCTGCTTTAGGAAATTTCGTCCCGAAATTTTAATCGCAAGGAGCCTAAACGAAAAGATGAGGATACTGAGATTTTATTTGGTCCTCACGTACCCAGGTGAACTCTGGGCCACGTTTAGATTCCCAGTGGATTTTGACAATCGGTATCCGACTATGTTTGAGTTGTTTGACTTTCTGATCCATAACTTCCACAGGTTTCTCGATAAAGTACACAGATTCATTAATCTGGACTTCGTCGAACGGAACGTGGAGATTTTCATCGGCGAGGCAATTGGTGAGGTTTGAAACATGAAACGTCGGTTTACGTGTGATAAGCTGTGCTAAGATTCAGTTGAGTTCCGAGAGCTGATTGGAGACTTTTCCAGAAACGAGAGATGAATCGACCATCGTGATCGGGAATGATGTTCAATGGCACACCATGTTGGCTGATTATCTCATTGATATAAATACGAGCCAGTTTCTCAACTCGATTATCTTCCCGAATTGGAATGGAATGTGCTGGCTTAGTCAAACGACCAATAATAATCCAGATACTGTCGTTGTTGAGAGGAAATATTGGAAATGATGACGAGTTACCATGGTATGTTAGACTTATAATCACAACTTCCAGAATATAATTTCGTGACAAAGTGAAGTCTAGAAATCATTAAAAGACCAGCAATGATAAGAGAGGTTATCCGTCGGAATTTAAGAATCCCAAACGCCAATCATGTGAAACGACCTTAACACATATCTTGTGAATATGTATTTCTCCTTTGACCAACCATTGGTCTAAGAATAATACGATATGCGAAGATCTAGGAATGGGTTCACAATGATGGTTAAGAATATTATTAAAACAGAAAATGAATCAATCATTCAGAATAACGATTGATGTTTTAACGTCATACCACGGTATACAAATATTTGAAACAGATGTAGGTAAATTTTCTCGACGTGGTGAGATAATGGGTCGAATTGAATTTTTAGTCAATCGGTCTATAATGCACCAATTTTCTCCCCATCTTTGCTGAACACGGGTTCAACGTTCAACATATATTAAGAATGTTTTGGCTCCAAATAACTCAGTCTCAAAAGTAATTTCTCTCTTTGCTTGTAACTCTCTCCAAAACTTCTCTTTTAAAGTCTTGTTGTTCAAATCCAAGATAGAATTTTAATGATTTTCAAGGTCAAGGATTCAAAAGCGAATCTAGAAGTGACACAAACAATAGGAAAAGTATTTGTAAACATGTTTTGCAAGGTAGCAATATCTAAGTAAGTTTACATACGCAGTTCAACAACTCATGAATTCAGCTGAGAACATTTACATGACTAGAAAGTCATGTTCATAAGTTGATAATATCTTCAGCAGAGGGATTGTTTAGGAAGGCTACCATCGCACAATCACGTTTTGATGATAACTCAAAATGAAAGTCGATAGATAAGGAATAAATGTTTCCATATAGCTAGGTCAAAATATGAGGATAAAAGGAAGGGGAATTGATTTAAGAATTTTAAGTGCTCCAAGCTTGGAATCAAAATCAACTTAATACGATCGGGTCTTTGTTCAGGTTCAGAGATCATGCTTTGGCTTGATAGGTCGAATCATCAACATTGGTTCACCTTCAAGTTACTTCATGCTTCTCGTTACTTGGCTTTAACCATGGTAAGTTGAAGATCAAGAATTGAGATTAGTCATCAAGGTATGGAATTGATGCTTATCTTGTAATAACAAGAAAACAACCGAAGGTTGACATTTGTCACCAAAATACGGGTTTCAATCATATTTTGGTGAGATCATGTCATTGGTGAAATGTAAATTCCAATGAGAATAATTGAAGTCAATCCTCAAGATAAGGAAGTCACCCTAATCCAGAGGATGAGATTTCACAAAACAAACAAATGGGAAACCATTTATCGAAATAGAGATTCATCAAAGTAAGGGAATCTCCCCTGCTTTGATGAGATAGAATCATTTAGGAGATACGAGTGTTCTTAGTCATAGGTTGACTTGCAAACTCTTGCATTTCCCACGGTGCAAGCAGTATGAAGTTTGACTTAACGACGAAAGGAAAATTAGTATCAATTAGGAATTCGGGAACTTTCAAGTTTCATCAGTGTAGCAAAGGAAAGATCATGCTAACAAGCTTAAGATCAGAGTTTGAGATAGCAGAGTTTGTTAGGATGGTGTTCAAATCTTGAATAATTTAAATCAGAAAGACGAAATCAAGGACAAGAAACGATTCGACATCATAATGAGGTGTAAACATTTGATTCACAATCGTAGGGAATATATGGACTTCTCAGGATAGTACCTTAATGACAAGGCAAAAATGATCATTATAAATCCTAAGGTTTCTAAGTAACACCCCAAATAAGCAAGTACTCATAGTGTAGATGGGTCTAAACATAAGTACGAAGTAACTAGCGGTGACTTTTTCCAGTCGTTATTTCTCCATCAGTGCCCGTGTGACGTCAGTCCTGGTCGTCATCACTGCTGGAGGAACTAGAGAGACTCGGGGGTAAGTCGGGATAGTTGGCCCTTAAGTTGGTCTCGTCAGCGGGCGGTCAGATCCTAATCCGGTTTGCCGGGAACCCTCTAATTCGAGACGTCCGTCTCACTGTTCCTCCGTTGTTCACTTGTTGGGGTCTTGCCTCAGGGGCATACCTTGCAACTGTAGATGCTATGGGAACTACAGGTGTGGCAGGGTTAGGTTCCACAGGATTAATTGGTGCAGTGGCGACAGCAGGTAGAGTGTGCACCACAGGGTCTATGGGTTCTGCCTCTTCAAATGAGTCTGGTGCATCAAGCATCACCTCCTCAGGGTTAGATTTTGTATTAGAAGATGTTTGCACTAAATATGCTAAGATAACCTTTTCAGGCTTCGATTCATTTTCAGGAGAAGTAATAGAAGGGCTGATAGAAGGCATCCTGAAATATCATTAAGATATTTTATGTGATTTGAGGTAATATGAGCTATACAGCATGAAGATGACAATCAGAGATTTGTCATAATAACAATGAGATGTTCCGAGTGTAATCGTTTGATTTGTAAATCAAAGCGAGTACGTCGACTAATCACAGCATTAAGTCAACCATAACTTTGTTGAAGACATGCGTTCCGATAAGCAGATACTCATCCCACTCTTCCAACCTTGCATGTATTGGGTGGTGAGGCACAGACTTTGACGAGATTTTGAAAACCAAGAATAACGATCCAAAGCTCATTTTGAAAATTATTCGATTTAGACACACAATGCCTTGACTATGATTTAAGATTTGTGTGTGCTTTGATAGGAATCAAAGTATAAAAAGAATCACATATGGTTCCACTCATCAAGTTTCAATAATCCATGCTTCGGTCCATCAAGATCATTAGGTAGCCTAGTTTAAGCACATTCTTAGTATACCGGTGATGTTTATATATAGGGTTCCCCGCAGCGTTCCCACCACATCCACGATATACTTTGAATAATACTTAAACTAGTTACATAACATCTTAATTTTCCTTAGCATCATTTCAAAGAATAACGTAATATAAGTTTGATGTGAGCTACCGTAACTTATGTATAGGCGGTTTTACCAGTATATAATGGCTACAGACAAACCTATACATCGGTTCCACACGGGAATTGATGACTGTAGAGAAAACATTTCCAAAGTGTGAATAGTTTAAAATGACGTAGCAAGATCCACAAAGCGTATACGTATAGTTTACAACCAAACCAATCCATGCCTCAGTCAATCGGGATCATCACGTAGCCCAGTTTAAACACATTCTTGGTATACCAAGGATGCTTATATATAGGGTTCCCCGCAGCGTTCCCACCACATCCGTGGTATACCTAGAACGATGCCTAAACCAGTTACGTGACATCCGTTTATCCTTAGCATAATCCTAAAGAATAACGTATTGTATGTGTAGAGAGTATCATTACTCCTCTACATTCATGTAATCCACTTTCATTCTAAGCATTAATCAGTAGTTACTGAAATGCTAAGTGGAGGAATGTATCATAAGGTCAATATGA
Organism: Flaveria linearis; assembly: GCA_024085815.1. NCBI lineage: Eukaryota > Viridiplantae > Streptophyta > Magnoliopsida > Asterales > Asteraceae > Flaveria > Flaveria linearis. Next base: position 25,262,898 of record CM044011.1, read on the forward strand.
TTGGAAATACCATGAAAGCTCTAAGTAGGACAGGACTTGAGTAAATGTTGATAATGTTTGATTGCCTTCAACAAGGACTTATAATGTTTGATTGCCTTCAACAAGGATTTACAATGTTTGATTGCCTTCAACAAGGACTTACTAGAATTATGACCCTAGCACCCTAGGGTATAGAAAAGAAACGTGTGATACTCATAATCGTTATCTCATGGTAAGATTAACCAGACTTCTCATGCATGGTGAATTGCAATTACGTGTGCACCCGTAATGGTAATTTACCTTGTATGATCACCCTTAGCTTCACTTACCCCAAGTTAACATCATAGTATTATTTAGATTCATCAAGCACAAATAATGTAATGTCCTTATGTCCATGAGCCAGTATTCCAATAATAGCATGTAATAGCAAATAAGCACATTAGCACATTAAGTCTAATGATAACTGCATATCCGTCATACTTTCAGGATTTCAGTCATAACCATGATAGGGTCGGATTTTAATATCCGAGATCTACGCTACGCGTGATCACCGAAGTTCCCTAATAATATGATTTTGTATGCATACAAGCGTAAAGTTCTAGTATCAAAGTATCCCATGTAGAAAAACAAAGAGTATTAATGTCTTTCTCAGGATGTTCAGATAATACGTGTATATGTATAAAGTCAAGTATGTAGGAACATACTTGTATATTATTAGGTATATAGGAATATACCTGTATATTAAGTTCATAGACTTAATATACCCATTTGCCTTGTAGATTTGTGTATTGACCATAGTTTATCACTCATCCCAGAAATCCCCAGGTAGCGTAACGGGTCTCGCAATGAGATTTATACGAATACGCTTGCCTTAGCCCGAAGGCCTTTTGCCAGGAAATCCAGAATACAGGTGTCTATGTGTCACACAAATCATGAAGAATATTTAGGTAAAATCAAATACACACAGTCCCTAGCATGCATTCTATATGAAGGTTCTTAGGTTATAGTCTAGGTCGAATTCTCCACCTAAATCTCTATAACCAAGGCTCTGATACCAATCTGTCGCACCCTCGCTTAGAGCGGAAACACGTGGATGCGACGGACGGGATCGTCATAACACTTGGTATAATTACAGAGACATAATACATGCAAAACCCTCGTGTCATGATGTCGCCCGACACAATGGTGATTTGTGTCGTGGTTAGTTAGTTCCACGACTATCATAGTCTTATTGATTATAAATCCAAAATACACATAGTTCACAATGAATACAAATGATATACATTACAAATGCAAAACTAATGAAATCCTGAGGGTCTCTGCTAAGGCATCAGCACTAGCTATCCTCTTTGATTATATTCACCTGAAAAAGATATGCTCAAAAATGTCAACACATAATGTTGGTGAGTTCCGCAGGTTTAAATTTAAAACATTTGATTAATGTTGTATAAAATTTGATATGGAATCATACTGCAAGCACAAACCACATAACATGTGTTTAAAGACAACCAAACCTACTGACGTTATGCATATAAAATAGACGGAATATATTCACCCTTGGCCTGATTGCTGGCAGCTGTGTTGGCAACTCGCAAGTTAACCCATCGTCGAAGGGTGGGGGTGTCAACCCAGTAGTACTACCAATACCTAACCGTTGGTTCCCAAACCCGGGAATTAATGGTTGTAAGAATCATAGAATAACACCATGTATACATGCAAAACAGTATCACATTGATTCCAAGTATAGAATATAGAATGTATAACATTGAAAACGGGTGAGCATACTTTTTCCCCATTGATTTGAAAACATTGAAAACTTGTATAAACATAAAAAGGGGCCACGAAACTCACCTTGAATTGATGTAATGCACAAAGACTTCACAGAATCAAGCAATACACGATCAGATACGATCAATACCTATTATTGATTATAACTAATCCTTTAAAACATTTTCAGTGTGAATAGATATGTTTGATTGAATTCGAGTCGGTTCGGTTTGATGCCCACGATTAGTTATATATATATTTGAGTTTGATTATGAACTTAGTGATGCTAAGGTTTGACATTTGCTAATGTTTTAAATATATTTCGTATATATTTTCTTTGTAATCCTTTGAAATAAGTATTATTTACCGTATAATTCAATAATAGTTTATTAATTTGAGTATATAAAAATATAACATGTAATTACATTCGTAATTAATTTGTATATAATTTCTATGATTTTTGTGATTATTTCATAATTACACGCTATATAGTGTCCATTTTTATTAAAATGATTATTTATAATATTTACAAATAATATTTTATAAATATTCTTAAGATTTTTTGTAACATCCGTCATTTTACGATAGTTAAAAAAAATAATAACAATAATAATAATAATAATAATAATAATAATAATAATAATAATAATAATAATAATAATGATAATATAAGTTTTAATGTGTCAAAGCTTGTAATTAATAAATCTTTTACATAAAATGATAACCTTTCAAACATCAAGGGTTTACTTAAAACTAAAACAAAACCTTGATTCTCAAGTTGAAAACACCACAACTACAGGGGCCAAATATGTAATATTTTAAAAAAAAAAAAAAGAAATCACAGCCAACCCCACCACCCATTCGACCCCTTCTTCCCCGCTTATTCTGTTTCACCATTTTCGGCCAAAAATCCGCACAAAAGTAGCCACTACGAACTTTAATAATCAAATTAACATCGCACTAACACACTTTAGATCGTTTATAACATTCCTTTGCATTCAATTTCAGTTAAAACAAGCATAAACATCCCCTTCGAACAGCCTCTCGATCGTCGAACTGCAACACTATCAAAATCCCATCTCCGATCAATTTAACTAATTTTGATAAGGGGCTTTCGATCAGGATCATCATTCGAAGCTTCCCTCAAGTTTAATTCGATTTTAAACACTGTTTGAGCATCATTCGGTTGGTACATTATCGCGGTCTGTTCATCGATGGGTTTAACATCAGTTCATCACCATATAGGTAATTAAGCATACATACATACTCGATTTTACACGGGCAAACAAAGCCCTATGATTATTACTGTTATCAGAATCAAATTGATGATCAATTGGGGCTTCGATCGATCTAGGGCTTGTAATGGAATTGGGTTTACTCGACAGTGAGCTTAAAACAATTAAACACTGAATCTTCTCGCGGCCACGGTCCTTTGGTTTACCGGTTCAGTGTCCCCATGACAAACAGGAGGTCCCGGGTTCGACCCCGGGCACCTACACACATTTTTTTAGCCTCTTTAAAGCTTTAAAAATTCCAAAAAAAATTCTAAAAATTATAAAAATGTTTTTACAAACATTAGAAATTTTTAAAACAACCTAATTATTTTCTGGAATTTATTTAAAATTTCTTTATTTATTTAGTTATTTATTTTGTTTAATTAGTTCATTTTCTTATAAAATAGGTTTTAAATATTGTTTAACGTATTAAATCATTATTTGTTCAAATGATATATTCAGATTAATTCCTATAAGATAAACTTAAAAATATTGTTTTAATTTACTAAATTGTTATTTGCTTAAAATAATATACTTAAGGTCAATTCTAAAATAATTACTTACATAATTCTTTTAATGAACTAAAAATGTAAATAATTATATTATACACTTATTACTTATTAAAAACCTTAAAACTATTGAAAGCCAAACTATTATTTAAACGTTAATTATATTATTAACCTTAAACTTGTAATATACATTTAGGTGCTTGTAAAAGAATCCGTTGGAACATCGTTTAATCCTTATTATCATCTTATACACATATACGTCAATGTGAGTATTTCTATACCCCTTTTTCATATTTTCACACTTTGGGGTGAAACATGTTACTTATTAATCATTGCACTTGTAAACGTTTGATTCTTGTAAACTTATGGCAATTTACTTGTGTGTTGTGATTAGTTGAATATTGTAGCTACCATGTAATGTTTAATACATGTACAATCATTAACTATTACTAGCCTGGCGACGTCATAGATCTATGGGCCTGACAAGCCTGCTTGGTTGATCCAAGTACACTTAGCTAATCGTATATACTTATAACTTGGTTGGTCCAAGTACACTTGTAAACGTTTGAGACTTGTAAAACTTTGTCAAGGTTTGATTGTGCATTCTGTCTTACATCCCTAGTTACCTTGTTCTCTAATTTACAACATGAATTGCCATCTTTTATATACTTATGTATTCAAAACTATAGAATGCTCACCAATAATATGTTGACCTTTTATTTTTAACATGTTTCAGGCAATAGCGTTATGTGGCTGTGAACAATCGTATTCCTCACGCCTCGACGATTCCGCCGTCAAGGTTGGGGTGTGATATTTTTAAACAAAATAAATTTACAGAAAATAATTTTGTGAGTTTTAAAATAAAGAAAGTTTATAAAATTTATTTTATAATTTTTAGGAATTTTTGTACAATTTTTGAAAGCTTAAAAAGCTTTAAAAAAATATTTGCAGGTGCCCGGGTTCGAACCTGGGACCTCCTGTTGGACATGAAGCGTAGTAACCAGTGAACCAAAGGCCGTGGCCGCATCTAAACTTGGTTCTGATTGTTTTTAAGCATGGTTTCCCATTTCCCCCAATTTTCCTATAAACCCTAATTCGATTTAGGTTCAATTGGACTCGAATTCGATATTGTTAACTGTTGAAATCATGGGGCTTTTGATCCCCATGTATAAACGAGTAGAATGATAGGTTTAATTACCTGTTTGGTGTCGATTTGATGATAAAACAGATATGAACAGGCCGCGGCTAGGTCGAAATTGATTCGAGATGAAATAGTTGATAATAATCAAACTAAACTTGTGGGCAGCTTCTAAGAGTCTTGATGAACGAAAACCCTATGTTAATATGAGTTTAAAACATTCGGGAAGGGGATTTTGATTTAGTTGCAGGTCGCGGATTAGAGAGGGAATCGATGGTGGTGTGTGTTGTTTCTCAAATGGAATTACAAGTTGTATTCGATTTGTCCCCGAATAAAGTTTGTTCTGATTGAGTCAATTTGCTTAAAGTGATGCTTGAGTGGTTTACTCGACCGTTGAACGGTCGGGAATAAAGTGGAAAAGTTTTTATAACCGTTAATTTACCGTTAATACGCGTTTCAGGGGTGCTTTGGATTCGAATCCCTCCTGCGAACGCGTTGGAAAGGTTTTGGGGGTTAAAATCGTGTAATTTTTGTGTTATGGCCTCGCCGGAGCATCGCCGGACTTCGGCCGGAACCGACGCCGGAAAGTCGGGGTAAATGGGCGGGGGGTTGGGTTTGTAATTTCATATTTTCACTATTGGTCCCTGTGGTTTTACTATTATTATTTTATGTTACCAAACTTCTGTTGAAGTTTTAAAATTGTCAAAACTGCCCCCTGGATTTTATTATTTGTTGTTATTATTATCATTATTATTATTATTATTATTATTATTATTATTATTATTATTATTATTATTATTATTGTTATTATTATGATGATTATTATTATTATTTTTGTAATTATTGGAACGTATTGAACTTAATTGTTTATAAAAGTACGGGATGTTACAGTATGTTTGTATATATATGTGTGTGTGCATATAGACACATACATACATATATGTACATATATATACACATATACATATATATATATACACACACATATATACATACATACACACATATATATACATATACATACATACATACATATATACACACACATATATATACATACATATATACAACATACACACAAACACACACACAAACACACACACAAACACATACACACACATATATATTATATTTATATATTTAAAACTATTTATTTGAAAAACAATCAATGAATTTTGAGAAAGTCTTTAGAATGCTTTTTGAATTTACAAATAATGATTCACGCGTGGAAAATATTTAGTGTCTCGAATTGAGACAATCAAAACTATTGGTTTAGGGTTCCTTTATTTAGACACCTCACAATTTTAAATCAACACCCCTGTACCCTATACGCCGCGTATGGGTCCATAAGTGACGTATAGGGTACATTCTTGATTTAACGTTTTATACCCTATACACCGCGTATGGAGCCATACGCGGCGTATAGGGTACATTGTTGATTTGACGTTTTATACCCTATACTCGGCGTATAGGACCATACGCAGCGTATAGGGTTTGACATTTTATACCCATACGTGACTTATGACCCATACGTGGAGGAGCTATACGCCGCGTATGGCCCCATACGCGACGTATAGCTTATATATTTATTTTTTTTAATTTTTTGAGTTTTAATATATATATAATTTTTTTTAATTTTTTGAGTTTTTATTTTAATATATGCATAATTTAAATTAAAATTATTTAAACAATATAATACGAATACAATAATAAAATTAGAATTAAAATATATAATTCGCATATTACAAATTAGGAATTAAAATAAATTTATATAAGCTGGGGTTTCTCGGTTATTCTCTATTATTGCGTTGCATTCCGAGATACGAATCCTATACATAATCTCCCATTCTGCAGCACGTACGCTTCGGTTAAGAATCCAAAGATTACTTAATGTTGGCTTCGGATAATCTCCTTCTAGCTTAACGTGGACGAAATGATTATTGTTGACATGAACGATCGACACGACATGATGAGGCATAACAGTTTTCGGATCAGCCCATAATGGAAAAAATGTTTGACAACCATTATTGCTTAGTAAATGAAGAATAACCCAAACTTTTGAGCAACCACTAATCCCGTATACGGCATTATCATCCAATGTTCTTCTGGTGCAGGTTTCACACTTTGCCAATCGATGGTGTGACGTAATTCGTTATACTGTCCGGGGTACAAAGTATCAAAAACTTCTCTGTACTCCAATTCATGTCTGTCCAACTCTTCTAAAAGCTGTGTCCGCACATACATCCACTTATTTTCGTCAAACCCTAAGCCTAAAGCTATTGATCGAAAACCACAATTTCCATCGGGTCGGACATCTCGTATACGTGAAATATACTGATGAAAGATTGACGGAATCTAATTTTTTAACCTGTTTATATTGTTTAATTGGTGATCTCCGATAATCGAAGAAAACTCATTAGTACCCCGTGATACTTTAGATGATGTTGAACGACTACGTTGCATGGCAGGCTTCTGGGGCTTTACAGCTGAACTTGTTCTTCCGGAAATGTGAGACGCAATAAACGAGCTATGTCTCGGCATAAACGAGCTATGTCTGCATGTATGTCTGTATGTATGTCTGTATGTCTGTATGTATGTCTGTATGTATGTATGTATGTATGTATGTATGTATGTATGTATGTATGTATGTATGTATGTACGTCTGTATGTCTGTATGTATGTATTGTATGTATATATTTACAAAGATAAACATAAACTGATAATAAACATAAAAGATAAACATAAACTGATAATATATTTACAAAGTTTTTAAATTACATAACAAAATAAAAATTACAAAGCAAAACTACGGGGAGTCAGGGTAATCTCGAGGCGGTGGCAACGGCGGAGGATCAGTACCAGAACGCCGCGCAATCTCTACCTGAACCTGCCACTCCATCAGATCCTCAACGCGATCGAGCCGTCGACTCTGCTGCCGTAAGCTCCTAGACATATCCTGCAACAATGTTTCCACACGTGCTGGTAGCCTCACCTCTCTATAAATATGTCGCGGGAACTGAGGCTGAGGAGGCGGCTGATGTGGCTGAGGAGGCGGCTGATCATGTGGCTGCTCGTCGGGTGGTGGATGATCATGCGGCTGCCCGTGCTGCTGCAGTGGATCGGCAATGCCGAGCTGCTGAACTGGTGCCGGCTGCCAGATCTCCCCGGGTCGAAGAGAGAATCGTATGCCAACCGGAAACTGGCGTATAATACGCATGCCGAATAGCGTACGACGATCTAATCTCACCGGCTCGATCGGCGGAGACACGTCACCAAGATGTCGAGGAAGATAACCTAAAGATCGGGCAATCAACGTGATGTACGCGCCGCCGTACACCGCTCCTCGCTCCTGGCGATGATAATACGACGCAAAATACTCCGCCAAACATCTCACCAGGTTACACCTGGTCCCCGTAATCAAACAGTATAAGTAAAATAAGTCGGGAATGGTACACCACTCCCGACTCTTGCCACGTCCCGTGATGGACGTGGCGATCATGCGATGCAGATAACGGATGAGAGGATCTCGAATGCCGGTGACCCTACCCTTAGTCCTCTAAAACGGACCTCCGGCAATCTGAGGCCACCACTCTCTCAATGTACCCTCCTCCATCTCAGTAATACCCTCGACGAACAGAGGGGTAACAGTCTCCGGCTCATAATAAAGCCCCGAGACAACTGCAAACTGCTCAATGGACATCTAATGTGCATGTCCACAAAGCGTAAAAGAAATCTCCGAGCGCTCATCGTCCTCCTCCATCTCATCTGGACGAATATAGGTAAATGTGGATAAAAACTCCACTACCAGCTCACGGTGGGACGGTAAGAACGCGATCTCAAAAAGACGTCTCCACGGCGTATCGTCTCCAATAATAGCAGCAAGATGATCGCGCTCTCCTAACTCAGCCATCACCTCCCAATCTACGGCCTTTTGATGACCGATCTTCATACGAATAAATTTTGAGCACTTAGCGTGCTTAATGGAACCGGCCTCAAACTGCAGCCAAGGATGCTCAGCAATATGGTCAACAATGTCAGCCTCAATCTCAGAATCGGAAGACATATCTGCACAACAAAACAAATAGGTCAAAAACAACGTATACGTATATATATACACTATAATATATATATATATATGTATATGTATATGTATATGTATATGTATATGTATATGTATATGTATATGTATATGTATATGTATATGTATATGTATATGTATATGTATATGTATATGTATATGTATATGTATATGTATATGTATATGTATATGTATATGTATATGTATATGTATATGTATATGTATATGTATATGTATATGTATATGTATATATGTATATGTATATGTATATGTATATGTATATGTATATGTATATGTATATGTATATGTATATGTATATGTATATGTATATGTATATGTATATGTATATGTATATGTATATGTATATGTATATGTATATGTATATGTATATGTATATGTATATGTATATGTATATGTATATGTATATGTATATGTATATGTATATGTATATGTATATGTATATGTATATGTATATGTATATGTATATGTATATGTATATGTATGTATATGTATATGTATATGTATATGTATATGTATATGTATAGATATGTATATGTAATTATGTATATGTATATGTGTATATGTATATGTATATGTATATGTATATTATATGTATATGTATATGTATATGTATATGTATATGTATAGTATGATATGTATAGAATGTATATGTATGTATATGTAATATATATGTATATGTATATGTATATGTATATGCGTATATACTATATATGTATTTGTATATATATATTACCCTATACGCCGCGTATAGGGCTGTACGCCGCGTATAGGGTAGCAGCGTATGGGTCACAGGGCCACGTATAGGTCAAATCCGACCCTATACGCCGCGTATAGGACTATACGCGGCGTATAGGGGACCCACGTATGGGCCACAAGTCACGTATAGCAACACCCTATACGCCGCGTATATATCTATACGCCGCGTATAGAATACCCTCCTATGAGTCTTCGTCCCCAACCATAGAACTATACGCTGCGTATAGCCCTATACGCGGGGCTGTACCAGCGTATAGTTCTATATACCAGTTTTTAAATCACGCATTATAGGGCATAAAACACTACTTTAACGTTTAAATCAATGAACGATTAACGTAATAATGATGTATGAACAATAATACGTACCTGGATGTAGAAAAATCGAAGATCAATACGTGTAGTATAGTGCTATACGAGAGTGTTTTTTTTGAAGTGTGTGTAAAAATGAGAAAGTTTGAAAGATATAGCGTAGCGATGATCTATACGCCGCGTATGGGTCCATACGCGGCGTATACCTTATATTATTTTTTAAATCGACACCGCCCTATACGTGGCGTATGGGCCTATACGCCCCGTATAGGTAGACTGATGTGACGTCGGTTGTCAGTCATTAATGTCGCATTAATGGTCGTCCCCTATACGCCTGGCATGGGCCGCCTATGGACCCATACGCGGCGTATAGAGGGGTGTCGATTTAAACTTTTGGGTGTCTATTTATTAGCACCCTTGGTTTATTATATATATATTAATCGCTTTGATCGGTGGCTACAGTGCCACCGCACCAACAAAACCCTAATCCACACAGGCAATTTCTTATCCAGCACCTCTCATTCTCCACTGATGCATCTCCACACCACAACCGCACGTTCACTCCGATCACCACCTCTTGCCCCCGGAGAGGGTGTCCCGGTTCCGGCCGTCGTAGGATGCGCGTGAAGGTGAAGCACAGCTCTGGAATGTTCCCGATCCATGCTGAATTGAAGGAATCGAAGGTTGATGTGTTTGTTAAGGATGGCAAGAGGGTGTCCCGGTTCCGGTCGTCGTAGGATGCGCGTGAAGGTGAAGCACAGCTCTGGAATGTTCCCGATCGATGCTGAATTGAAGGAATCGAAGGTTGATGTGTTTGTTAAGGATGATGATCGGAAGGAGCAGATTAGGCCGATAATTAGGGTTGTGGAGAGTAAGATTGGGGAATTGATTCCGGTAGTAACGAATCTTGTACGAGTCGGAGTGATGGTGCGTCGTCGTCGTGTCGGTGGAGAATATGAGTGGTTTGGGGTGGGGGAGGTGGTACAGTTTGAGTGAGCTTGAAGTTGCGACGAGTAATTTCGCGGTGGAGAATGTGATCGGAGAAGGAGGGTATGGAGTTGTGTATAGAGGTGTTGTTCGTGATGGTTCTGTGGTGGCTGTGAAGAATCTGTAGAATAACAAGTGAGTTTTCTCGATTGTTGTTTGAATTTTGCTCGTATCGATTTGAATCTGTGGTGTTGTATGCGATTGTGATGAGATTTGAGTTCGTGATTGTGAGATTTTCGTTGAGTTTCGTCTGTGAGTCATGATGTCAAGAAGATACATCGTGGCACGTTTGCGCCTTAAAAAGCTTGAAAACCAATGACCTCATGTCTTTTAATTAGATCTTAAGTCATACGTTCCTGTCCATCTAGGTACTTTTATCTTATCAATGTTGCATATGAAGCTTCTATAGGCTTGGTTGTTCACATCTTAGGTTTGTTTATGATGCACCTACCACAAAGATACTAAGTAGTTCATAAAATATCTATGTGATCCAGTTTTATGTATTCATGTAACCGTGTAAGTGTGTCATTATATACCCAGTTGCAATACCGGAATTCACTGGGGTTGTTTCGTATATCAGCATCATCACGAATGCAGATACCCGATGTAAGTTACCTTTTACCTGACATAGAATGATATATCATTGGTTAACAAGAAATTGGTGGATTATGATCATGTGGTTTGTAAGGTCTAGAATATCATAAAGAGAACTGATGAGTGTAAGATGTACCTCCAGCATATAATCAGATATAAAGAAAAGACAAGGTGAAAGTGAATACGACAGTGAAATCATCCAAAAATGTAAAATGGCGAACAAAACCTAAAAAAGACGTTTTAAATAACGACGAAAAGAAGACAGAAGTGGTGTGATACATATTCAAAAATCTAGCTGGTGGATCTGGTGCGTTATCGCATGCGTACATACATTATCCACCCTTAAAATGCAGATATGATGGATCAAGAGGTTTATTTTATGATGATGGAAATAAGCTATTAATTTCATCAATCTCTGACCAGGTAACTGCTGTTTAGACCCATGTAAGTTTCTTTGCTTATTTGTTCGGTTGTTATATCTTGTAGAGGCCAAATATTAGTTCATCATATTATAGTGTTTTTGTAGCTAAATTTGTACAAATTGTAATCTTTGAGTTTGTGCTGCATGTCAGGTCGTATCCTGGAAAGTTTCTCCCTTCACTTCTGATGTTTCTCCAACAACTGACTCAATAAGCGAGGGGCCGGTTCTGTCTGTACGCTGTTCTTTAGATTTAGCTTATAGCTGTTCAAAGATCGAATCATGAGGTTCAGTTTTGGGTTAGAGAAACAGGGGAGACTTTAGTCAAAAGTCAAAGTCCGAGTCAGATAGTATATGGGGTTCTTTTGGACAGATTGTGCGGTTTGTGATATCGTGTTTGTCAAGACCAGGTACTTGCTAAAATATTACGCATCAAGTGAATGAATAGTAAAATAGGAACCTCACTCCCTGTCTTTAATAGTTAAACCTCACTTACTCCTGCATATGCAAGATGTCTTAAGCAGGAAATGTTAATATAAAATATAAATTTCTGACTAGTGATTTGCAAAAGTCAGTTTTAATATATACAACTTTTTAAATTGTTTTATTAAAAGAATTTATATTACTCTTCAAATAATATTGTTTCGATAATCAAAATTAACACATTTATTAAAATGGACAGAAAATAGTTGACTGGTTGCAGATTATCACAACCCAAATGGCTGCAACTAAACCCCTTTTGATGCGTTACCCAGCTCGCCCAAGCCACCCATTTAACGAGCACCAGCAATGTTTAAAAACTTCTCTAACATAACTTCTACTATATGCTATGTTCAAGGTTTGTTCATGGCTTCACAACCAAAGCTTATAGCATATGGGAACAGATTAGCAGCATATGAGATGGTAGCAAGGTTTGTAGCAGGACCCACTGTGATGGCGATTGCTTCTATAGCTGTAGGTCTAAGAGGCACAATCCTACAAGTTTCTATTGTACAAGCGTCTTTACCACAAGGGATTGTGCCTTTTGTGTTTGCTCGGGAGTACAACCTGCATCCTGATGTTCTGAGCACTGCGTAAGTTACTGATATTTTAGTGTTCCTTAACAAAAGAGGCGGGTTGGTTAACGAGTCATTTTGCTAAGGGTCAAAAGGGGTCAGATCAGTTTGTGTTGACAGGTACCTCTTTAGTCTAAGGGGCTGTTTGTTTGGGTCTGACCGAGACGCGAGCGTCTGACTCGGTCAGACCTGGGATGTTTGGTTGCTTGACTCTTACCGGAGATCACGTCTGACCGGAGCTCCTACCGGTCAGACCTCAACCATAGTCTGACCCGTGGTCAGACGTGAAGGTGGAGTGACGGGCGGTGGTGCTTACGGTGGTATTTGCGGTGGTGCTCGGCGACGGGTGCTTGCGGTGGTGGTCGGCGACGGGTGCTTGCGGTGGTGGTCGGCGACGGGTGCTTGCGGTGGTGGTCGGCGACAGGTGCTTGCGGTGGTGGTCGGCGACGGGTGCTTGCGAGAACCGATCGGCGAGAACCGAGAGGAGAGAACCGAGAGGATAGAACCGATCGACGACGGGTGCTTGCGGTGGTGGTCGGCGGTGGTGCTTGCGGCGTTGGAGGCTTTCCACGGCCGTCACCCGCGGTCATCGTAGAAACGAAGCGTCTTCTACTCCTATAGATTGATAAGTTCTCAATTCGTCCCGTCATCTACATATCGATTGATAAGTTCATGATAGCCTATTTATGATTTGTATAAACTGCTCTGTTTTGAATTTTGATACGTTTTGTTGCAGGTTATTCAAGAATTCAATCCTTATTTGAGCTATTTCAGTTACAGAGACACTCAGGTTTTGCTTTATATGTTTTGTAATTTTACTTTACATCAAGTTTTGGATCGTACGAAACTATCATGTGTATCCAGAGATACAAATCAATGCAGAGTTGGGTAAAGAAATGACCATCAACTATTCTCTAAATTTTTGTGTTTTGATGATTCTATTTTATTGGTCTATTTTACAACGGTACTGTTCGTATAGGAGTATAAAGTTGTAAGACAAAAGCCCGGCGCAACTCGCCGTGGAATCAATCTAGTTAATTAAATACTCATGTATTTCCACACTTGGGGTTATTTGAATGTTTGTATATATATAAAAAGGATATAAAAAATCCTTAACAATTCTCCAAAACCCTAATTAAAAACAAAAAAGTTTGAGCCATAAAAGTTAGCGGAAGAGTCTTTATTTTCTATAGATGATTCCAAGTCACAAAATCTATGGTGACATAAATTTTTTCTTAACCTAACCAACTTAATTACCTTAAACCATTTTTAAAATGTAATATCAATATAAAGCCAGTTAATCATGTTATCAAACCTTCTTAAACAACATGATTAGTATTATAATCATTACCATAAGTTATTTGATAATTTTCCATTTATAACAACACACATACAAGCATTCGATATGCACTTAAAAACATTCAGTTGATATATTTTAAATGAATTCAATCGCGTTGTGGCATGACACAAAGTTACCCACAATTACATGCATGTTTGATCAAATATATGTCTATGTCATGGTCACTTAAATCTTTATTGGACTGAGTTAATACAACCATATACTGGTTTTATTTGGATGTAAACATTTGTAAATGAACATTTCAATCATGCTAATCAATTAGTAAACATTTATTCACATAATATAATAGCATGCAAATGAAGTTTTATAAAATGTTCACCTTATTGACGAGCTTAAATCACAAATTAAAGCTTCTAAAATTCTCAATGACATCTCCACCAAAGATCCATTACATTACGAGGTAATATACTAGCCTAGACGGGATATTATACGGGTATAAACGCTTTCAAGCAATGTTTTCATGACCGGACGTGACTGGACTGACCGAAAACCTGTGTCACTGGCGGTCTAGTTAGGAATTAGAGTTATTTCTGTAAAAACCAGTCAGTTCTGACAGTTAAAGATCAAACCGGGTGGCCGGTAACCACGGTCGGACTGACTTGCGATCAAGAAATCTAGTTCTGGTCCAAATTTTCTTTATGGATATTGACTATATGGTCATTTCTTCAAAGATATATGGGAGCTTGATAGAGAGAATGAATAGTAGTCGGTTTTCAAAAGAAGAAACGAGGAAGATGAAGAAATACTTCAGTGCCTCTAGCAGCGGTCACTGGTGGTGTGGAATGGCGATTGGTTGTAAGCGGTGATGAGCAGAGATCTAGATGAATAGAGCTTTTTATGTTGGCGGCTAGCTAATACGTAAATGACTCAATTTAAGATTAGGGTTATGTAAATTTTGAACTTACATTCATTACAATACCATTTATTACACTTTTTAATCTTGACTTTTCTTTATTTTATAAATTTACTCTTTTAGTATTCATATATACTTTAGTTTAGTTCACGAACATCAACTGTATGTTATAAAGTTAATTAAATATTTATTATATCATTGTGTTCTTAAATCAGGTCTAATCGATTCGATCGATTAGACCAAAGAACCTTTACGACAACCGGTTTTTTTTTCCGGTCTAGTTTTAAAAACATTTGCGTTCAAGTGAAAAGAGATTCACAAAACTTTTCGAAAATTTCATCTGCACACTTTTATAGCCTAGTTGACCCCACCGTCGCGGACCACTAAGAGACTTGGTCATGGTCTGCGACCAATTCTTGGAGGCCAAGACAGTCGTTCCATGTGTTGAAGCCGGATGTTTAGACATCGAATACATGTCACTCCCGGTGACACGTGTCATCCTCTTGGTCCTTGTTAGCACGTCAAGGGGCAATCCATGAGGAATTTGCTCTATTGGCCACGTAGGGGACTGCTAAGCAGTTACTAAGGATGGCATATCGATATACTATGCCATTAGGATTTCTTTCTCTTCTGCTAGGTTCATTGCAGACCATTACATCCATTGGTTGTAGTCTTTGACCAAAAGATCCTAATTTTTGAAAATTTTCATTTTTAACCATGGGTTTTCTAAGGTGTCACTACAAGAAATATCATTTTTTGCGGCGATATTCTCCTCGTTTTTAAGTCGCCGTAAATTAGTGGTCGCAAAAGGTTTATTGCGACGAAATTTGCGACGACACTTTAGTGGACCCCACCTGGGTTTAAAAAAAAGAAAAATATTTCTGAAAAAGTTTTTTGCGACGAAATAATCGCCGCAATATATTTATATTTTCTTTTTAAATTTGAAAAAAATAAATAAAATATTAATTAATATTTTTGCGACGAAAACAACCCGCAATATATTTATATTTTCTTTTTAAATTTGAAAAAAAATAAATAAAATATTAATTAATATTTTTTGCGACGAAATATCGCCGCAAAAAACCAATTTTTTTTATTTAAAATTCAGCTGCATTCGTAGCAAGCCACCCAGTATTTCTGGGTACAAAACCTGCTTTTAAATGTCAATAATACCATCCCAACAATCAGATCAATTGTAACACCCGTATATTTTTTTAGGAAATAAAAGAATAAAAGAGAAATAAAAAGGATGGAAATGAAAGTCAATCCAAGGATGAGGGGTCAAAAGTGCCAAATGGACAAAAAGGTAATAAAGTTGGTGAAAAAGGTGGTATGGCCACCCATTATTGTCTGCCAAAACACTTTCATTCAACATTTTAGAGAGAGAGAGCAGAAGCTCTCGGACATTTGAAGAACAAGAAGAAAAATTCGGATTTAAAGTAAAGTTTAGTGTTTTTAAGTTGTTCTTGGCTAAATTAGCCTCAATTATGTGTTCTTATGTGTGTGTTTGTGTGATCAGGTGTGTTACTGGGTTTTATAGGTGTTAAAATTATAGCAAACGGGTTTTTAAGAAGTCATACCCGAGAGACTGCTAAGGTGAGTTTCTAGACTCCGTATCTCACATGTTTTATAAACTTTTGGGGCTGGAAATATATGTAAAAATGTTTTATACTTATTATGAAAGTTTCCCGTATGTGCATGCGTATGTATGTTAGTGATTTATGTTATGATTCATGTTTACTATAGTGTGTATGTGCTTAGAACAAGGTAATATGATGTTTGGGACTGAGAACAACTCAAAAAAAATGTGAACAAGCTGCTAATACGCCTACACAAGGCTCATGAGTCTGAAATTTGACTAAGTGTAGGGTAATAAGTCCAAACAGTGCTCATGAGTCCAAACAGTGCTCATGTGTCTGAATTCCGACTTAGAAAAAAAACTAAGTGCAGGCTAATAAGTCTAAACAGTGCACATAAGTCCGAAAATAAGTTAAGTATAAGGTGATAAGTCCAAATAGTGCTCATAAGTCTAAACAGTGCTCATATGTCTGAAATAATAACTAAGTATAAGGTGATAAGTCTAAACAGTGTTCATATGTCTGAAATAATGACTAAGTATAAGGTGATAAGTCTAAACAGTGGTAAAAAGTCCAAACAGTGCTCATGCTTCCCAACAGTGCTCATGTGTCCAACACTTAGAATTTTTTTTCAGAAATTTTCTGGGAATCGGGATTTCAGGGATTTGACCGAGGTTGACCAAGGGCCATTTAATGATGATGTTTTGTGCACACAATGATGATTATTGTTACTGATTTTATTATCAGTATTTTATTATTGTTAACAATATTATTATTTTAATATTGTTAACTATGTACTGGCATGATGAAGAATGACTAAAATTTAACGAAGAGCATAATCATTAATAAGTAAAATATTAATGATAAAGGGAAATGGAACGTAAAGTGGAAGATAATGAAAGAGGAACATGATGAATAAATGCATGCATTAATAAATGAACGAATGAATGTAAGAAAGGCTTGCAAGCAAATGAATGTAGGTGCACACCCCTAGCAGGTGTTAGCTCAACTGTGATGCGGGTTAGCTACCCCGAAGGATGCATACAGGGTCAATCTTTGAGATTGATAATGAGGTTAGCAACTACGTGTTGCAACGGACTCGCTTAGCAGGCAATCATGAGATTGCCACTGAGGTGAGCAGCCGTGTGCTGCAACAGACTTGGCTAACGTACGATAGAATGAAAGTTAAAGATAAGTGGTGCATGTACTTACCTCAGGTGACTGGATCAGCTTCGTGCATAATGTTCGGTTGATCACCACAGGTCCAGCACCAGCTTCGTGCACAATGTTCGGGGTATTGTACATGTTACCGGAAGTAATGAAATGAACGTACGAAAGAATGTAATGAATGTATGAATGAAAGAAATGATCGTACGTATGTAATGAATGAATGAATGAAATGAATGTACGAACGTATGTAGTGTACGAATGAATGAAAGTGAGATACGTACGAATGAAAGAAAGAATATAAAGAATATGAATGTTAATGATGAACGGCACATGAATGGAAGCTAATGAATGAACGATGAAGATAATAATAATATTATCTAAGTGTACGTATGTTGTATGATCGCATGTATGTAAGAACGGTTATAATAAATGAAAAGTATGTTTTATTACAAAACTAGAACTCACTCAGCAACGCTGACGTTTTATGTATTTCCAGTTGACAGGTAGTGTTGCTGAGGATGGCGCGAGGCGGCTACTCAGCTCTTTTAGGATGGCGTTCTTTTGTTAGATGCTTTTGTGATGTAATACAGCAATAGATATTTTGTAATTGATGTACGTTGTATTAACCGGCAAAAGCATTACTTTAAATTGAAAGTAAAAATTTAATGTTTCCGCTGCATGGTTTTTAATAAGTTAATGTAAATATATGTTTTATGTGCGATGATAGGCCAGCTGTGAGGTGCCTGGGAACGGGGCCTTACAAGTTGGTATCAGAGCAAAAGTTTAAGTAAAATGGGTAAATTTTCAAAATGAACCTAAACTTAAACTGAAAATGGGACGGAAAGGGGAAGAATGCCAAACTGAGTAGCTGCGTGCCATCAGGTATTTTTCTTAAAGTTAACCGGTATTATGTGTGCATGTTATGTGTTTATTGTTACTATTAGATTTAGATGCTAATGTAGTCAGGACAGGTAATGCTCGGGGTGCGAAGAGTAAAGTAAGTGGCTAATCACAACTGGCCACTGTAATTAGGGACTTACTATACTTGACATAAACTGAGCTATTTCCTTGAATGACTGTTTTGGTGTTTGAATCTTATAGTGCTTAGGAAATGGCTGGGAAGAAACCTACCAAAGCTTCTAGAGGTAGAGGTAGACCGCGTATGACCAGGAGCAATGCTAAGGCTCCTGAGACGACCCCCGTGAACCCTGAGGTTTCTAACCGGACTGAAGGAAATGAAAATGCTAGCATGAATGCCTCAGCTAGGGAGGCGATTGCTGATGAGGTACACCAGGTCCTACAGGCAGTTATGCCATCTGTAGTGACCGATGTTATTCGAGCTGTGAGGAACGAGGAGAGAAAGGAGAAGGAGGATAGGAGAGGGTCAACTGGGAAGGAAAGCAAGGGAGGAGAGGAACGACCAGATCCTGAGATAGTAGTATCTGATAAGGAAGGGGATGATGTAGTAGGGGTGACGACCAAGGGATGCAGTTACGGGGCATTTCAGAGGTGCAAGCCCTCGACTTTCGATGGCAATGGCACTGCTGCAACCACTCACCGATGGGTAAGGGAGATGGAAGCGGTACTCGAGATCAGCGAGTGCCGTGAGGATCAAAAGGTGAAATTTGCCACCCACTCCTTTACTGACTCAGCACTATGCTGGTGGGACAATATTGTCCAAGCTGAGGGTTCCAGGGCCATCAGGAAAATGAGATGGACAGAATTGAAAAAGTTGATAATTGAGAAATTTTGTCCTCACAGGGAACTCGATAAGGTCGAGAGGGAGTTCCTGCAACTAGAGGCGGGAACCATGACACACCAGCAGTACACTACCAAATTCAATGAGATGGCGAGGCTGGTGCCGGATCAAGTGACACCGGTATCTTGAAAGATTAACCGTACATTCAGGGACTGTCAGCTGACATCCGCAGGCACTTGATTACTGCCCGACCGAGCACCTTTTGGTCGGCAGTAGACTTAGCTGGGAGGCTCTATGACGAGAGGGAAGTGATGGCGGTGGAGGCAAAGAAAGCCGGTGGTGCTAACCGGAATTGGAATGGGAAACGGTTCGGGCGTGGTGGCTTTACCCCGAATAACAAGAAGGCGAGAAGGGATGACCGTAGGGTGGGGTCACCAAGCTCGGGACCCAAAAGATGTGACAAGTGTGGGAAGGAGCATGGTGGTGAATGTAGGTGGGGGTTAAACGTCTGTTTCAAGTGTGGGAAATCCGGCCATATGGCTAGAGACTGTAAGGCTGCGAGGTGTTTCAACTGCGGTGAAGTGGGTCATATGAGTAAGGATTGCAGGAAGCCGAGGGCTGAGAGTTTCGGGGGAAAGAAGATGGCCGGAACTGAAGGGCAGAGGGCGAGTGACAGAGCTTTCATCATGACTAGGGAGGAGGCTAGGACGGACCCCGATATTGTGTCAGGTACGTTTCTAGTAAATCAAACTCTTGCTTCTGTGTTATTTGATTCTGGTGCTAGTAAGAGTTTCATTTCTGCTACTTTCTGTGCTAAATTGCCTGTTAGTAGCAAATGTATTGATAAGCCCTTTGAAGTAGAAACCGCTATTGGTAAGTCCACTAGAGTTACTGATGTGATAGAGGACTGCGCTATAGAGTTAGAAAGTCATAGGTTCGCTGTTAGATTACATGTGATGCCACTAGGTGGGTTTGATGTAGTACTAGGGATGGATTGGTTAGCAACCCATGAAGCGAATATCGTATGTCGTAAGAAAATGATTAGACTGACGGCGCCTGACGGAAGTCCGGTGACAATATATGGCGATCGGGTTATGACGATTCCAAAAGTAATCTCGATGACGGTGGCGGGAAAGTGCATGAGACGTGGATGTAGCGCTTATTTGGCCTACGTGAAAGATGTGGACACGCCGACACCCCAATTGTCCGATGTGCCGGTGGTGCGCGACTTTCCCGATGTATTTCCGGAGGACCTATCAAGTGTGCCACCAGATCGCGAAATCGAATTTCAAATTGACTTGATACCCGGTGCCCAACCTGTCGCCAAGGCACCGTATCGATTAGCTCCGACTGAGATGAAGGAGTTAATGGAGCAACTACAAGAATTGCTCGATAAGGGTTTCATCAGACCAAGTATCTCTCCTTGGGGTGCTCCGGTCTTATTCATGAAAAAGAAGGACGGTAGCATGAGAATGTGCATCGACTACCGTGAGTTGAACAAATTGACGATAAAGAATCGGTATCCGTTACCGAGGATTGACGACTTGTTCGACCAGGTCCAGGGTGCCAGTTGGTTCTCGAGGATAGATCTTCGATCTGGCTACCATCAATTGAAAGTGAGGGAGCAGGACATTCCTAAAACAGCTTTTTGTACGCGTTATGGACACTATGAGTTTCTCGTTATGTCCTTTGGTCTAACTAACGCGCCAGCTGCTTTTATGGATTTGATGAACCGAGTGTGTCGGCCAATGTTAGATAAATCAGTGATTGTGTTCATCGATGATATCCTGATTTATTCAAGGAGCGAAGAAGAGCATGCCGGCCACATTCGGGAGGTGTTAGAAACTTTAAGAAGTGAGAAACTGTATGCTAAGTTCTCCAAGTATGCCTTCTGGCTACGTGAGGTGCAATTTCTGGGTCACGTAGTAAATGCGGAAGGAATCATGGTGGACCCGGCAAAGGTTGAGGCTGTTATGCAATGGAAGTCTCCTAAGACGCCATCCGAAATTCGTAGCTTCTTGGGATTGGCGGGCTACTACAGGAGATTTATTCAAGACTTCTCCAAGATAGCCTCACCTTTGACAAAATTGACCCGTAAGGACGTGAAATTCGTGTGGGGTCGAGAACAGGAGGATGCCTTTGAGGAGTTGAAGACGAGACTGACATAAGCTCCTGTCTTGACATTGCCCGAGGGAAATGAAGACTTAGTGGTCTATTCGGATGCATCTTATTCTGGGCTAGGTTGTGTGTTGATGCAACGTGGAAAGGTGATAGCCTATGCATCCCGACAGCTGAAGACCCATGAAGTCAACTATCCCACGCACGATCTAGAGCTAGCCGCGGTGGTTTTTGCGTTGAAGATTTGGCGGCACTATCTATACGGGACGAAGTGCACCATCTTCACCGACCACAAAAGCTTGAAGTACTTTTTCGAGCAGAAAGATCTGAACATGAGGCAAAGACGATGGTTAGAGCTCATAAAAGATTATGATTGCAAAATCCATTACCATCCGGGCAAAGCCAACGTGGTGGCGGATGCCCTTAGCCGAAAAGAGAGGCCCGAGCCGATTCGGGTGAAAGCGTACCAGCTGATCATGACCTCCGACGTGATGACACAGGTGAAGGAGTTCCAAGACGAGGCTTTGAAAGAAGATCGTCTTAACTCCGAAAGGATGAGAGGTCTAGTTACGGATTTGGGTGAGAACACTCTTGGTGTTAGAACCCAATTCGGATGAATGTGGATTCCTCGTTACGGGGATCTACGTGGAAAGATTATGGACGAGGCCCATAAGACTCGATACTCCATTCATCCCGGTGCTACCAAGATGTACCACGATATGAAGAAAGATTACTGGTGGCCGGGTATGAAACGCGATGTGGTGGAGTACGTGAGTAAGTGCCTGACTTGTTTACAAGTAAAGGCAGAACACCAGAAACCTTACGGGAAGATCCAACCGTTGGATATACCCGAGTGGAAGTGGGAGCACATCACCATGGATTTCATCACGAAGTTACCACGTACCCCGAAAGGGTATGATGCTATATGGGTGATCGTCGACCGATTAACGAAGAGTGCTCACTTCCTACCGATCCGCGAAACATACTCGTCCGAAAGATTGGCGGATTTGTTCATCAAGGAAATCGTAGCTCGTCATGGTGTGCCGGTGTCTATTGTGTCTGATCGCGACACCCGGTTTACCTCCAAGTTTTGGAAGAGATTTCATGATGCAATGGGGACGAGGCTACATATCAGTACAACATATCACCCTCAGACAGACGGTCAGTCTGAGAGGACGATCCAAACGCTCGAAGACATGCTTCGGGCGTGCGTGATCGATTTTGGAGGAAGTTGGGACGACCACCTGCCGTTAGCAGAATTTTTGTACAACAACAGTTATCATGCCAGTATTGGCATGCCACCCTACGAGATGCTATACGGTAGGAGATGTAGGACGCCCGTATGTTGGGGAGACATTAGGCAAAAAGAACTGGGAGGTGTCGAGGTGATTGAAGCTACGACTAAGAAGTTGGAAAAGATCAAAGCCTTCATGAAGGCGGCGAAAGATAGACAAAAGTCGTATGCTGACAAGAGGCGAAGACCGATAGAATTCAAGGTCGGAGACCGAGTCATGTTGAAGGTCTCACCTTGGAAGGGAATTATTCGATTTAGAAAACGAGGTAAGCTCAGCCCAAGGTATATAGGACCTTTTCGAATCACCGCACGAGTAGGAGAGGTAGCCTATCGACTTGAATTGCCAGATGAGTTAAGTGGAATTCATCCCACCTTCCATGTATCTCATCTGAGAAAGTGCTTGGCTGATGAAGATATGATTGTACCACTGGAGGACATTGAAGTTGATGAAAGGCTCAATTACGTTGAGCAACCAGTAGCAATCATTGACCGTAAGGAAAAGAAGTTAAGGAATAAAGTGGTTCATCTTGTGCGTGTACAGTGGAAGCACAGGAAGAGATCCGAATCCACATGGGACACTGAGGAAGAGATGAGGCAGTATTATCCTCATCTATTTGAGGAATAACAGGTTTCGGGGACGAAACCTATATAAGGGGGGTGGACTTGTAACACCCGTATATTTTTTTTAGGAAATAAAAGAATAAAAGAGAAATAAAAAGGATGGAAATGAAAGTCAATCCAAGGATGAGGGGTCAAAAGTGCCAAATGGACAAAAGGTAATAAAGTTGGTGAAAAAGGTGGTATGGCCACCCATTATTGTCTGCCAAAACACTTTCATTCAACATTTTAGAGAGAGAGAGCAGAAGCTCTCGGACATTTGAAGAACAAGAAAAAGAATTCGGATTTAAGGTAAAGTTTAGTGTTTTTAAGTTGTTCTTGGCTAAATTAGCCTCGATTATGTGTTCTTATGTGTGTGTTTGTGTGATCGGGTGTGTTACTGGGTTTTATAGGTGTTAAAATTGTAGCAAACGGGTTTTTGAAGAAGTCATACCCGAGAGACTGCTAAGGTGAGTTTCTAGACCCCGTATCTCACATGTTTTATAAACTTTTGGGGCTGGAAATACATGTAAAATGTTTATACTTATTATGAAAGTTTCCCGTATGTGCATGCGTATGTATGTTAGTGATTTATGTTATGATTCATGTTTACTATAGTGTGTATGTGCTTAGAACAAGGTAATATGATGTTTGGGACTGAGAACAGCTCAAAAAAAAAATGTGAACAGGCTGCTAATACGCCTACACAAGGCTCATGAGTCTGAAATTTGACTAAGTGTAGGGTAATAAGTCCAAACAGTGCTCATGAGTCCAAACAGTGCTCATGTGTCTGAATTCCGACTTAGAAAAAAAAAACTAAGTGCAGGCTAATAAGTCTAAACAGTGCACATAAGTCCGAAAATAAGTTAAGTATAAGGTGATAAGTCCAAATAGTGCTCATAAGTCTAAACAGTGCTCATATGTCTGAAATAATAACTAAGTATAAGGTGATAAGTCTAAACAGTGCTCATAAGTCTAAACAGTGCTCATATGTCTGAAATAATGACTAAGTATAAGGTGATAAGTCTAAACAGTGGTATAAAGTCCAAACAGTGCTCATGCTTCCCAACAGTGCTCATGTGTCCAACACTTAGAATTTTTTTTCAGAAATTTTCTGGGAATCGGGATTTCAGGGATTTGACCGAGGTTGACCAAGGGCCATTTAATGATGATGTTTTGTGCACACAATGATGATTATTGTTACTGATTTTATTATCAGTATTTTATTATTGTTAACAATATTATTATTTTAATATTGTTAACTATGTACTGGCATGATGAAGAATGACTAAAATTTAACGAAGAGCATAATCATTAATAAGTAAAATATTAATGATAAAGGGAAATGGAACGTAAAGTGGAAGATAATGAAAGAGGAACATGATGAATAAATGCATGCATTAATAAATGAACGAATGAATGTAAGAAAGGCTTGCAAGCAAATGAATGTAGGTGCACACCCCTAGCAGGTGTTAGCTCAACTGTGATGCGGTTAGCTACCCCGAAGGATGCACACAGGGTCAATCTTTGAGATTGATAATGAGGTTAGCAACTACGTGTTGCAACGGACTCGGTTAGCAGGCAATCATGAGATTGCCACTGAGGTGAGCAGCCGTGTGCTGCAACAGACTTGGCTAACGTACGATAGAATGAAAGTTAAAGATAAGTGGTGCATGTACTTACCTCAGGTGACTGGATCAGCTTCGTGCACAATGTTCGGTTGATCACCACAGGTCCAGCACCAGCTTCGTGCACAATGTTCGGGGTATTGTACATGTTACCGGAAGTAATGAAATGAACGTACGAAAGAATGTAATGAATGTATGAATGAAAGGAATGATCGTACGTATGTAATGAATGAATGAATGAAATGAATGTACGAACGTATGTAGTGTACGAATGAATGAAAGTGAGATACGTACGAATGAAAGAAAGAATATGAAGAATATGAATGTTAATGATGAACGGCACATGAACGGAAGCTAATGAATGAACGATGAAGATAATAATAATATTATCTAAGTGTACGTATGTTGTATGATCGCATGTATGTAAGAACGGTTATAATAAATGAAAAGTATGTTTTATTACAAAACTAGAACTCACTCAGCAACGCTGACGTTTTATGTATTTCTAGTTGACAGGTAGTGTTGCTGAGGATGGCGCGAGGCGGCTACTCAGCTCTTTTGGGATGGCGTTCTTTTGTTAGATGCTTTTGTGATGTAATACAACAATAGATATTTTGTAATTGATGTACGTTGTATTAACCGGAAAAAGTATTACTTTAAATTGAAAGTAAAAATTTAATGTTTCCGCTGCATGGTTTTTAATAAGTTAATGTAAATATATGTTTTATGTGCGATGATAGGCCAGCTATGAGGTGCCCGGGAACGGGGCCTTACATCAATCGCAATTACAAACGATAACATAAAAGCTAACGATTGTTTAGAGTTAACAAGTAATACAAACAAATATCCAAAATGTTTCAAAATATTCATAACAAACATCAAATCAAAATGATTTTTGCGGTTTGCCTTGGTGGAGTGAAATTGTGGAGTGAAATTGTGAAACAGATATGAAAAAACCCGACTTAAGAAGATGATAAAACCTTTTGCGGCGACTTTTCGCCGCAAGAAAGCTTTTGCGGCGAAACGTTTATTAATTAAATACTAATTAATTATTTAATAAAAAATATCATTTGCGACGATAATGTCGCCGCAAATAAATAAGCGGGAAAATTCCCGCCTTGAAAATAAATACTTAATTACAAAAAAAATTAAAAATGTTTTTTGCGACGAAAAGTTATCGCCGCAAAAGTTATTTATATTAAAAAAACAAAAGTAAATTATTTTTAGTTTTTTGCGACGAAAATATCGCCGCAAAACACTAACTCTTACTAAAAAAGTCAAAAAACGCTTGATTTTTGTCTTTTAGTGCATTATTTGCGACGAAACTAGTATCGCCGCAAATAATTTTGACACAAAAAATGATTTTTCTCGTAGTGTGTTATATTAACATTGTTCGACAAACAAGAATTTATATTGCTATAAAGTTAAGAATGCAATTTTGGGATAGTCACTTTGATAAATACATGCTTAAGATTGAGAAAAATACTATCTACAATAGGTGATGCACTTTAGACTTTCGTTTAATCTTTTCAATTCTACACACATGTATCTATGTAAATCTATTATAATAAAAGAGTAACTTGGTATGACACGTGTCACCACCACAATCCTCCTCACCAAAATTTTCCCGCCTCTCTCTCCTATTAAATAATTACCTTAATTACTAATAATATTATTTAATATTTTTTTAGATTAAAATATTTTTTTATAAATTAAGAAAAATATTTGTTATTAATGTTATTTCAAATAAATAAATTTTTATAAGTAATATTTTTTTCTAAAATATCAAACTTTGTTAAAATATGATATATTATAAAACTACTATTTTTAAAAAGTAAATTATTTAAAAACCAAAAATAATTTAGTTTAGGAGTTATGATAATAAAATATTTTAAAAAATGATATTTTTATAAGGTTTGTTTTAAAACAAAATATTATTTAAAAAAATTAAAAACAAAGTTATAAAATGTTGATATCACTGTTTTATTACTTATATCACTTACTTATACGTAATTTCAGTCATATCATATTTTAAAATATCATTTTATTTTCCATAAGTTTTATTATATTAATATTTTATTTATTCAACCCGTGTAATACATGGGTTTTCTAAAACTAGTAGTTAATAAACTGATATAATATTATAAATATAAGTTTAAGATATGCTTGATGGTTGAACTTACCTATTTATAGGTCTTCAAATAAACAAACTTTGGACAAGATTCTTATCAATCTTTGCCTATTTAAAAAGTTTTACTTTACCTTAAACAAATTTATTAACACCCCTTTATCTAATTCTATAAGTACAACTCCTGATATTGTTGCTGCTAAAATGATAATTGTCATCCTCAAAGGTTTATTTAATCTAGGCCTTTGGTATCCAAATGGTCCTTTTGAACTTATGGTATTTCTAGATGCATACTATACATGATGTGCTTTGAATATGGAGTCTACAAAATAGTATGTTTGTTTCTATGTGGAAAGCTTGTGTCATGTAAAAGCAAGAAGAAAACAATAGCACTAACTCTTATTGTTAATGCTGAATACATTACTATCTGCATTTGTTGTCTTCAACTCTTAAGTTATATGGATTCACAACTACATGAGAAATTATGGGGTTGACTTCCAAAAGACCCATGTTATGGTGGGCTACACAAGTGCAACTTCCATCATTAATATTCATGTTCAATATTCTAACACTAAACACATTGACATTCGATATTATTTTCTTAGAAATGCTATGGTAAGCTAGAAGTTTAGTACATTCATACCAATAACCAGTTAGCCAACCTTTTATCAAAGTATTTAATCCTTAAAAATTTAGGTATCTGGTTTCATCAATAGGAATGGTTAATTTCAATTGAAATTTGTGATTTAAGGCCAGTTATTAGAGTGCCACTTATGTGTTTGACATGTTTTATTTCTAACAATGTAAATATTTGCCATTTATGAGTTTGACAACAACTTAGATTCTTTCTGATCACACGGTAACGATCAATGTTGATATGGCACCTAATAACATAGCATTAGCAACTCATGTACCTAGTGATACCTTGTAACTTTTTTTTTAATCATAGCAATCAATATTAAATTACTTTTCAGTCAACACCTCAATACCGTCAGCAACCACTTCGATTACCAATGATTCTTTATAAACAAATGTAATTCCAAAATTAAGTTTTTAGACGGTAATAAATTACGTTGATAACGATCCTTTGTTAAAATACTATAATTATATTATTTTGATCTACACTTACAAAACCTGTATAACCTTTTTTAATTACCATACAACCCCCATTCTTTCTTGAACCCAAGCTCCTTTACTACTTTTCAATTAATATCTTGTAAAATAACTATTCCAATGACCTATTCTTTTTAGCCCTAAGCATGTATGAGCGCATGTCTAGACAAACTTAGAAAGAAATTTGAATTTCATGGCATGATCAACTTTTTGCTCAATTGTGTGGTCACCCATGCCATCATTTACAATCCTACTATCTATAAAACTTTGATTTAGAAGTTACGAACAACTTTCGAGGTTCAGGGTGCTAACATTCTTATTTATCTAGCTTGACACGATCATGCTAGCAGGCAACACAGTCATGTCGATCATATGATAAGCATGGATACCGACGTTAGAAGTCTTTTTTAGATAAAATAAGTCAAAAGGACCTTGTCTATGGTTGACATGGTTGCGCCACCTTGATGTGCATTTTGACATGTCATTTCCACGCTTTGCCACCTAGTTCAACCTCTACACTTCATATACAAAACTCTCTCCATCCTCCCTCTATCTCTAGAATCCCTCTTCAAACATCAAAATTTTTTCAAGTGCATGCTTGGATTCAAGTTCTGGGAAGTATTAGCAAAACTCATGAAGTTAATCCAAGTGAGGACCATCTTTGGATCACTTGTGATAAGTGGTTGAACTTTGAACTATAAAAATAATATTTTTTAAGAATTTAATGTAAACTGTGATGGGTATAAGTTTATTTTGTTGAAGACTGATGCTAACTATTCCTTTCTCTCCATCATTAGTAACATTTGAAAGATTGAATTGATCTAAGCCTTGAATGTAAGTTCAAAACATAATAAGATCATCAAATATGGGAGACTTCACAGAAAGGGGTTCTCATCACAATATCCGGACATATAAGTGTCAAATACACATTTAAAAATGGTTTATGAATTACACTCGTAAGATCCGCTAAATGAAAAAAAAACATCTTTTTATATCTTTCTCACTTCTGTTTGTAAACTAAATATAAAAACAATAAAAACACAAACAAAATAAACACACCGAATAAAATTACACTTAAGTTCAAAAGAATACAAATCTTTCCTCGATGCTCAAGATAAAAGAACGAAGAAACAAGAGCCATAAATCATAAATTATTGACTCTCTTTAAAAGTGGATCATAATGTTCTGTTACGTGGCTCCACTATCACCGGGTGAATGTTCGAAAGGACGATTCGATTGCACCCATCACCACCAGGTAAACTCCCAAAATCTTTGTTTTTAATCTTCAAAATCACAGCGGATAGGTATGCATATATACACAACTAGTAAGGAACCCGCGCGATGCGGCGGCGACAACATCGACATATTTCACAATGCGATATTGACGACATCGACATATTTCACAATGCGATATTTGTTTTCTGAATGCATGCGTGGCTTCTATTGTATAGTCTATTTATGTCATGAGTATCACAAAACTCAATTAAATAATAGCACACGAATTAGAAAATGTTTTTCATAAACATAATACGTTAAAACTAAATATCTGAGCACACGAATAAGAGAATACAAGTCATAAATATAGTATGTTAAAATTAAATATCCGCATGTCAACTACTTGGATTTGATGAGATCATTTTTTGTCATAAGCCTTACACATCTCAATGACCTCATCAATATGCTTAGACCACCATTCTTCATCGTTGTCCAAACTGGAAGTTTCTTGTGTCACTTCCTTTTTTACCGCAACTAATTCTTGATGCGGACTTTCCTGCATTTTCTCCTGTTTGACTGAAACAGGCACTGAAAAATCAATGTTAGTAGTGTTTTATTAAGACCAGGAAGGTATATAGATTAAACTATTAAACTATAGTATAGATATGTTAAATTGATACCATGCATGTCTTGAAGTTCCTTCTTTGATTCATCCATAATAGATTTCTACTTTATGTAAGAGAAAATGAACAAGTCTGTATGTTATAAAGTATATATATTTGATAAACGAAATCATGTCTTAACTTATATTTTTAATTTGGTTAGCAATTAATATAGAGTAATATGTAATTAGCATACATTCAGAATATAAAAAACTTAAGGCACACAAATCTATTAACTTACTTTCATTTATATACACATGCAACTCATTCATCACGTAACACTTCCCGATAGACAACATTTGAGGTGTATACTCCGTCTCGTCTAAAATTCTTTGAAGGATGCACTAACACCTTTGTATTTTCATGTAATATCCCTCTTGACAATGCCACATAAAGTTGTCCATGTGAAAACACAGATTCCGGTAGATAAACGCCAACGTGCGAAATTGTTTGACCTTGAGCTTTATTAATTGTCATTGAAAAAGTAAGTCGAATGAGAAACTGTTTTCTTTTTAGTTTGAAAGGGAACATGTCGTCTTCAGAAAGACATAGAGGGATTCTTGGCAAAAAGACCCTTTTCACAATATGTTGGCCAACAACTATTTCCGCATCAATAACATTGTGTTGGAAACCTTTACATATCAATCTTGTGCCATTACATAGACCATGTGATGGATCGATATTCCGCAACAATATTATAGGATATCCAATTTTTAGTCGAAGCTTATGAGGCGGCAAACCACTCACAGTTAGTGAGTTTTAGTAGCATTTGAAAGATTGAATTGATCTAAGCCTTGAATGTAAGTTCAAAACATAATAAGATCATCAAATATGGGAGACTTCACAGAAAGGGGTTCTCATCACAATATCCGGACATATAAGTGTCAAATACACATTTAAAAATGGTTTATGAATTACACTCGTAAGATCCGCTAAATGAAAAAAAAACATCTTTTTATATCTTTCTCACTTCTGTTTGTAAACTAAATATAAAAACAATAAAAAATACAAACAAAATAAACACACCGAATAAAATTACACTTAAGTTCAAAAGAATACAAATCTTTCCTCGATGCTCAAGATAAAAGAACGAAGAAACAAGAGCCATAAATCATAAATTATTGACTATCTCTTTAAAGGTGGATCATAATGTTCTGTTACGGGCTCCACTATCACCGGGTGAATGTTCGAAAGGACGATTCGATTGCACCCATCACCACTAGGTAAACTCCCAAAATCTTTGTTTTTTAATCTTCAAAATCACAGCGGATAGGTATGCATATATACACAATAAAACAAACAAACAAAAATACCCAGTGTATCCCGCTGAAGAGCAGAGTCTGGGAGGGGCATGTGGTGGCAAGTCTTTCCTCTATCCTGAGAGATAGAGAGACCGCTTCCGAAGAGACCCCCGACTCGTTAACAAAGGCAGTAGCCATAACAATCATAAGACATATCACATATTACATATCACATACATATCATATATTACATATCATATATATCACATATCATTCAACACATAGGTAAATATCACATGCAGAATTAGATAGTGCGCACATCATAAAAAGCAACATGTAACACCCAAAAAGGTTATATGACAAAAAAACTACACCTGACGCGGGAGGTCCCGCCACATGTAACCGTAACCCGTCCCACTCATAAATCCCACTAAAAGTCCTTAATTTTTATTCTACGCCTCCACTCACTCCTATCCTCGATCATGTGCTCAGAGAGGTGCAAGTCTATCATATCTCGCCTAATAATCTCATCCCAAGTCAACCTAGGTCTACCTCTACTCCTCTTACCCTCTACCCTTATGTTCTCTACTACTCTAACAGGTGCTGCCATCGTTCTCCTCTTCACGTACCCAAACCATCTTAGTCTTCCCTCTCGTATTTTATCTGTGATACATGCCACCTCTAGCCTCCGGCGAAAGACGTAGTTTCTGATCCTATCCAATCTTGTGTATCCACACATCCACCTCAGCATTCGCATTTCTGCGACCTCTATTTGTCTCTCTTGCGATTTCTTTATAGCCCAACAGTCTGTGCCGTATAGCATAGCTGGCCGTACTGCTATTCTGTATAGTTTTCCCTTTAGTTTTGGTGGGAACCTCTTATCACACAGAATCCCTGATGCTGCTCTCCACTTGCACCATCGCTGTGTATCTCTCCGTCTTCTTGTATATACGAGCCAAGGTATTTGAACCTACACGTCTGGGGGACCGCCATGCCCTGTATACTGATTTGGGTGTCCTCTTCGGCCTCACCACTAAAGTTACAATGTATGTATTCTGTCTTAGAGCGACTTATCCTTAAGCCCCTGTGTTCTAGTGCTGCTCTCCACTATTCTAATCTCTCGTTAAGCACCGTCTTAGATTCTGATATTAAGAAGACGGAGACACAATATTATTATAAATTATTATATTATATCTCAATCGCCTTCAAGATTCTGTTCTATCTAAAAAAATCTTGGGTCCACTTGCTTTGCACTTTTGCCAATTCTTAATTTCATACGACCTTTTACCCAAAGTTGCAGTTAATTTCCATGGTATTCCGATCGAATTACAGCCCTACACAACACCCACATCTTTTCTCTCTAGAATCATCATCAGTTTCTGTTGTCTCTTTCTCTTCATCTTCTTCTTTCTTCGTTCAACAATTGCTTCACTTTGTTGATTACTAGGGTTTTTTTTGTTGATTTCTTGCTGTATTTGGTTGTTTATCCTTGTTTCTTCATCTGGGTCGAACTCAGATTTCTTGATTTTGTGAAAAAATTGATTTTGCTTATTGGGGTTTCTTGATTCTGCTTATCTGAAGTGAATTTGATTCGATTTTTTTCGCCGGAGGAGAAATTTCAATCTCCTCCGAAGGGGTTTGTTTTGGGTCGGTGTTGAATCTCCAATTTGGGGGAAATATTTGGCGGTTATCGGTCTGTGCAGAAGTGGAACAATTTAGGGTTCTTGAGAAATCAATGCTCTGTTCAGTTCATATTTGGGATCTTTAAGGTATGTATGTGTAACTCTATATGCTTTCTGCAGCTGATGTATGTTCTATTTTGTGGATTTTGATTTCAAACTTGTTGGTTCTCAAGTGCAATAATTGATATTGATTTATAGCATATTCTGCTCCAATATTGTTCTATCTATCATGCTTGTTATGAATTTTATTATATCTAGTTAAAAATATCTGGACAAGATAAAAATTGATATCAATTTTGGGATTGAAATGATTCTCTTTGACTTCAGAGGTCAAAGTGTAGCTCCTTAACAAGATTATGATAGGAATAATGAATTGTTGTGAAGTTTGTTTAGTTTTTCCTGATTGTGTGGTTAAATTTTGAAAGGTAAGAGAAGATGAAAAGAGGAAAAGATGACGATAAAACAATGGGTCCAATGTTTCCAAGGCTTCATGTGAATGATACCGAAAAAGGAGGTCCAAGGGCGCCTCCTCGGAACAAAATGGCTCTTTATGAACAGCTTAGTATTCCTTCGCAGAGGTTCAATGGTGGGGTGGCCTCATCTTCGACCAGGGTGAGTTAAAAATGAGTAATTTATGTATGATTTGGTGCTATGCATGACTTCACATGTAGGATGTTATATAAGGTTTGACTATTTGATCTAAATCACCTTTAAAACAAACAAACAAACATACCCAGTGTATCCCGCTGAAAAGCAGGGTCTGGGAAACTTTGTGAAAAATGAAATTGATGAACAATGAGAGTATAAGCTATGTTTCCGACATGGACAGACCTAAGTTAGGATATGAACATGCTTAACCTGATTTTTTGTATTCTTAAAAAAGTAGAGGTGGCAACTGGCATGAGATTGAGTCAGATAGGTTGGGTGACAGGTGACTTGTCAAAAGTAGTCATTTTTTGTACATGTCGAAGCAAGTTGGTTTCTTTTCTAGCACGGGTTAGTTCTGATTGAACCAGTAACAACCTTCTGTCCATTTTTATAAATTTTAATTAATAGGTAATGTATTGCATATGATTTCAAAGACAAAATTATTACTGTAACAATTTAAATCTTTGAATACAGTTTATTTTGGAGATTGTATGCATAAAGATACATTCTCTTTTTAGCTATTTTTTACTAATCGACCCATTCATAAGCAATGGGTAGAAATTTCCACCTCTAAAAACCAAAAAAATAAAAAGTTGGATATAGTAGTATATATTCTGGTTAAAATCGTGAATCTGTCAGTTAGCTGATAGCGTTGGAACATAACATTTTACATGACGAGTGTTGGTGATTCATCACAATTTAGAATGACCGTGACTCTGGAAGCTGTTGCATTGTATTTGAAATTATGAAGTGTGTACTTTTAGTGTTCATTTATGTCAAGTTAACAATTACATTCTGGCTGCACATGTTGGGATAACTTTTATCGTTTTATATACCTTGAATGATAAATTTATAACTGATAAACCTATTATCATATAATTTTTAGGCAACTATGAATGAAAGGGGTACATTTTCGCCACACCAACAATCTTCTTCAGTTCACCCAACCAGGAAGCCAGATACTCGTCATTCTGATCCCAACCATCAACGCGTGCAACAAGAACATAGAAAGAGACAAGAAGAAGATGACTTTAGAGTCCCAGTATTTGACCAACAATCTGGAACAAATCAAAATCGTAGTGTAAACCATCAAAATAGAGAAAATGAAGGTATCACCCCTTTTGGTGCAACCCTATCAGGTCGATTAGCTAATGTTCACAATGCCATACAGCAGACGAGTAAATTCCAAAAAGAGAACTCCCAAGGCTTTGCTAGATCTGCCTCAAATCAGTCGTCCCGACAAAATGTCAAAACTCCATTGAAGGAGACTAACGAGTCTTCAAGTTTTAACCTCAGAAATACTTCAAATAATGGGAATGTAAGGGATTATAAAGTTGACACACAAACAGATAACACTCTGTGGGGGGACAGTCTTTTAAATGAGGCATCTAAAGCTAGTGGTTATGGAAATAACTCAGTGCCATTAAGAGAAATTCAAGAAGAAGCTGTAAGAAGCCCTAATGATCCGACCAATGGTGATGCCGTTTCAGAAAATTCAATGGTTGATTCGATTTGCGGAGTTGATATTTCTCCTGATGATGTTGTGGGGATTATTGGTCAAAAACATTTTTGGAAGGCAAGAAGAGCTATTGTGAAGTAAGTTCTTTTATTAATCGAATGTTTATGCAACTGATTATCTAGGGGTCAAATATTCAGCTTCATATGGTTGCAAGTCTTTTAGTGAGTGGAGGCGTAGAATTAAAATCAAGGACTTTTAGTGGGTTTTGTGGGTGGGAAGGGTATACGGTAATATATGGCCGGACCACACTCGCTAGGTGTAGTTTTCCTCATATACCCTCTTTGGGTGTTACATGCCGTTTTTACTACGATTGTTATTGTTATTGACTGGGTTATATCTTTGTGTGATATATATCTTTGTGATATATATCTCTGTGTTGTATGCTTTATCTAATTCTTTATGTGATATATATCTGTGTGTTGTATGCTTTGTATTATGATTGTTATTATTATTGACTTTGTTAACGAGTCGGGGGTCTCTTCGGAAGCGGTCTCTCTATCTCTCTAGATAGAGGAAAGACATGCCACCATATACCCCTCCCAGACCCCGCTCTCCAGCGGGATACACTGGGTATGTTTGTTTGTTTGTTTGTTTATATGGTTGCAAGTCTGTAACAACAATATCATCCATGGAAAAACCAAATTCCATATTTACCCTTCTTTCAAACCTAATTTTGTAGAGTTTTGCTTCCATTCTGCAAAATGGTCTTCTTTTTGGTTGTAAAATGACCTTTTTGGTCAATGGATGTAGGGGCAAATTGTATAAAAGGTTATTAATGTTGGTATAATTTTTGTAACGCGTAACCAATTTATTCTGCCTGAAAA
This sequence comes from Flaveria linearis, assembly GCA_024085815.1. NCBI lineage: Eukaryota > Viridiplantae > Streptophyta > Magnoliopsida > Asterales > Asteraceae > Flaveria > Flaveria linearis. The sequence goes on from CM044011.1 coordinate 25,299,111, forward strand.
GACCGTCAAAGTTTTAATTTAAGATAATTATAACCTAAGATAATCGGTTTTCAGGTGCCGTAAGCGCCCAAAAGAGTACATATGATCAAAAGTTACTGACTAAGTCAATCGCCATGTCTTTATATTTTGACTGGTTACCAGGTCACTTGACCTTAAATTGAAATATCTGAAAGTTGGTTGTGTAAGATTAAAGTTTTTGAAAATTTAATGGTTTTGGGGCCTAAAAAGTGCTGGTTACCAGAAATAGAAACAGGATCAAAGTTAATTACCTCGTTATGTAATTAACCTTTTAATTTATTGAGTAATCAGAATTCGCTAAACACTAAAAATAGTTATGTTATTATTACAACTTCAGAGAGCAAAATCACATTTGTATGATCTCCTACATTCAGTTTTATTACTACTGATCTTATCTGGGTTGCTCAATAGTAAACATCACATAGTCACTTTCAAACACACATCCAACCACACTTCAATCCACTTAGTTTCATGTTGCTGACTGTAAAAAGAAATTTGTTATTGTATATCTATCTAAAGTTTTTGAGCTGAGCTTGGCTCAACTCGTCTGCATCTGCACTGCAGATTTAATAAACGAGACAGCCTTATAGTGTTTGAGCTTTTCTCATTTATATTCATTTGCTGACAGCCAACAAAGAGTATTTGCTGTTCAAGTGTTTGAGCTCCACAGATTGATTAAGGTTAGTCGAGTCAACTGCCTATACGCCATACGGCCCTACATGGTCTTCAACTAAAGGTCGCAATGGGTGATATATGGTTCAGGTCAGGTTGGGTTGACCCAAGACACACTGCTTCCAAAAAATTGTTTTTCTGTAAAAACTTGGTTAACTTATATTATTTCAGAAATCTTTTTTGAAGTAAATTTAGTAACATTAGGAGCTTATATGCATTAAGAATACAGTTTGTCTTTTGACCTGTTCAAACAGTTTCCTTTTTACTAATCTTTATTTTACATCTAAACCAAAGTGATTAAAACTTGATTATGTAAAACAGGTTCAGAGATTAATAGCTGGATCACCACAGCTTTTGGCTGAAGAACATGGGTATCCAGTAAAACCACCAAACGTTTCTCCAATCAAGAAACATCCTCTCGAGTACGTTATGAAACCTACTGTGAATCATCCTAAGCAGAAAAACGACACGGAGAAACCGAACGATGACATGGAGTTCTCATCCGAGAATGCTGTTGGTAAGGCCTCTCTATCTGCTGTGCAAAATGGCAGTCAGACGACAAACTGCAGACCGTTTGGCGGGACACCAATGCCACCATCTGAACAAAATATGGGCTCTTGGAATTTTACTGGGCCGCCCGGACACCAGTGGCTGATTCCTGTCATGTCTCCATCTGAAGGACTTGTTTACAAGCCTTACCCTGCTGGAGGGTATATGAACCCTGTTTATGGTGGTTGCGGACCTCCTGGATCCATGCCCATGATCGGTAAGCCCCTTTTGACATCTTAGTGGTCTCGTAATTTCAAGTTTTTACCCATAAGGTCGTTATAATCACTTAAAAAACGCACATCCAAACACTCCTATAGTATCATTTAAGATCTTGAATGTTTTGAATGTTAAACAGGTCATAACTTTGCAAACTATGGTGCACCACCTCAACCTCATCAGTATGAAGGGTTCATGGGGGTTAACCCTTCACTCCTTCACTTCCCTCTAGTCATGGCTACTTCCCCTCTTACAGTATGCAAATGGCTAACCCCTCGGTCACAAGCTCCACCTGGTTCGAACCATCCAACCCACACAACCAAGGCTCACCAACGTCCCAGTTGAGAAAATTGAACCCGTGGCTCCAAAAGTGATCAAGCCTAACAATAATAACAATAACAATAATGCTTCTAAAGATACCGAGGTGCAAGCTAGTACAGCAAGCAGTCGAAGCGACAAAACAAAAGACCAAAACGCCCTTCCTCTTTTTCCAACCTCTCCACCCGCTCCCGCCCCTGCTCCTGATCCTGAACCAGCTCGAGTCGAAACAGCAGGCCCCACTCGTGTTATTAAAGTTGTACCTCATAACGCGTGGTCAGCAACTGCATCCGTAGCTCGGATCTTCAAGTCCATACAAGAAAAAGGAAGCAATATGGTTCGGGTTAGCTTGCCTTTGTGTCCTGAAGGTTTATTCTGGTTTGTACTATGTGCTTCTGTGATTGTAACTTTTGCCTGAATGTCTTGATTGTTGAATACACTAGAAAGTGTATATATGCAAATATATGATGTAATGCAAACCAATGCCTAATCACAGGAACTAGTGTTTTATGTATTATGATTTTTTTTTGATGTATTGATAATAAGTTATCATTATTAAAACAATTTTATGTTTTCAAAGAAGCATTTTAATATTAGGTGGACAATTGTGGTAAAAATCATTCATTTATTGTGTTTTGTTACGTTAGTATTATTGATTGATACATGTGAGTTTATATGTGTTGGGTTTGTGAAGGCTTTGGGCTTGGGCCCATGTTTAGTTTTCTTGTTAATTAAATAGTTAACCCTAATTAGTCTCTATATATACCCATGTCATGTATTGTAATCTTTTGTACTAAGCAAATAAATAAAACCCTAGTTGCAGCCCGTGGACGTAGGTCACACCGACCGAACCACGTTAAATCCTTGTGTCGTTTATTGTTCTATTTCTTCTGCGTGATATTCGTTTGTGCGTGTTCGTGTGTTGGTTCCGCTGCGCCGCTTGATTCCTAACAAGTGGTATAAGAGCTTTGGCTCGTTGTACACACGGAAGGCACTGAAGAAACGATCGCAGATTGTTGGTTAATTATCTCGGAGATCTTATTTGAAGCTATCTAGGGTTTCTGCCGCCGCTACCCTACCTAGGGTTCCTCCGCAGCCGCCCCACAATACAGAGCGTGAACAGTGTTTTCCGGCGTGAACAATGTTTTCCCCGGCGTGAACAGTGTTAACCGCGTGAACAGTGTTTTCCTGGCGTGAACAGTGTTTTCCCGGCCGTGAATAGTACTGACAGAATTTTTTTCTGTTTTTTCGCTGTTGTTCGGGTCTGTTTGCTACTGTTGTTTTGGGTTGTTTTTTGAGTGATTTTTGCGATTAGAGTTCCGGCTGGGATCTCTTGGAGTTGCTGGTTTCGCTCAGGTTTTGCAGGTGAAGCGCCGGGTTCGTTGTTTCGGGTTCTAGGGTTTTGGTTGAAGTACGATCTGGTGTGTCTATCCTTTGTTGACTGGTTATCAACTGTCAGCGTGCCTGTTTCGTTTGTTTTGTCTCCGGTTTGCTACTATGGCTGAAGACGGGAAGACTGTGATCGAAAAGTTCAATGGCACTAATTTTGGTTGGTGGAAAATGCAAATAGAGCATTACTGTGTCAAAAGGATTTGGATATGGTACTGGAAGAAAAACCTGCGAAAATAGAACAAGCTGATTGGGAATCAAAGGACAAGAAGGCTCGTGCGGTTATTACATTGGCTTGAGACGAAGAATGTTGCTTTTAATGTCATTAAGGAAACCACAGCTCGTGGTATGATGACTGCTTTGTCAAATATGTATGAAAAACCGTTTGCAGCGAATAAGGTTCTTGATTCGAGAGCTGGTGAACACAGGATGAAAGAAGGAAGCTCAGTGATTGCTCCATTAACAATCTAAATTCAATCTTAACAGACTTGTATCTGTTGGAATTAAGTTTGATGATGAAGTTCAGGCTCTACTGCTGTTGTCGTCTCTTCTCTGCCTGATAGTTGGTCTGGAACTGTGACTGCAATTTCAAGTTCTGTGGGGACTAAGGGTTTCACTCTTAATAGTATTCGAGATCTGATTATGGGTGAAGAAGTCAGAAGAAAGAACTCTCGGTGAATCATCTAATAGTGAACTACTAATGTTGGGCAGGGTTCAGGGTAATAACAGGACAGTGGGAGTCGGGGAAGAAGTTCATCTAAAACTAGGAAAATGTGAAGTGTTGGAGCTGCAATGAGGTGGGACATGTTAAGAGTCAATGTCCGAATAAGAAAGAATTGAACCTGCTGCTGGGGATGTTTCTGATGATGATGCATTGATACTCAGTGTGGAAAACAGGTGGACTCTTGGGTCATGGATTCAGTGGCTTCGTTTCACGCATGGACACGGGGAAACGATGGTGAATCTGAAATATGGTGATTTTGGAAAGGTACGATTAGCCAATGACGAGATACTTGAGGTAACGGTTTAGGTGATATTGATCTGGTTACTTTCATTGGGTACTACATGAACCTAAAGAATGTCAGGGTGATTCCGGGGCTGAAGAAGAAACTGATTTCAGTTGTCAGCTGGATGAACAAGGACTGAAATGAGGTTTGGCAGTGGTAAATGGAGGGTGATCATATGGTAATCTGGTTATTGCTCGTGTATGAAGCGTAGGTCATTTATATGGTTGAGGGTACCTGCTGAGGATGTATGACCGTCCCGGTTAAGCACGACAAAATCCGGTTCACTAAATCTAGTGCTAAGAGAGTTCATTTTGCAAACATGAAGTCTGGAGCAGGGATGTTAGGTGAACGAGTTCAGAAGTCTAAACCATTCAGGGGATTCGGTGACAGTGGGAGCATGGGACGTGTTCCGGGTACAGTTACAAAGAACCGTTGGGTTTAAAAGACTGCGACTGAAAATTCTCTCCTGGTTATTGTTTGCTGAATTTGGAGAGTGATGGTGATCCTTGGTGTGTCTTTGAATCCGGTGGAATGTCCAAACCGGTTAAGATGGAGGATGAGTCATTGGCAGGCACTAGCCAAGACTGAGTTGGAGCTCGGGGAGCTTCAACTGACCCTTCTGGTACTTGATGATGAGGGGTCGCTGCAACTAGGAGATGTGATAAGTCTTAGCTTGTTCTCAGGGAACTGGAGGCTTGGAAGACTTGTTTAAAGATACTGAAGTTACTGGACCGACTGGGTTGCTTTGTACTTGAATGGCAGGCTAGAATTTATCACAAAGCCTTCAAGTGGGAGATTGTTGGGTTTGTGAAGGCTTTGGGCTTGGGCCCATGTTTAGTTTTCTTGTTAATTAATAGTTAACCCTAATTAGTCTCTATATATACCCATGTCATGTATTGTAATCTTTTGTACTGAGCAAATAAATAAAACCCTAGTTGCAGCCGTGGACGTAGGTCACACCGACCGAACCATGTTAAATCCTTGTGTCGTTTTATTGTTCTATTTCTTCTGCGTGATATTCGTTTGTGCGTGTTCGTGGTGTTGGTTCCGCTGCGCCGCTTGATTCCTAACAATATGTACTCTTACATCATAAGCATTTACATACATAAGTTTAGTATGTAAGTTTACTATGGTATGTAAGGAAGCCTTGATCTTCAGTGGGGTGTAAGCCTTGATCTTCAGTGGGGTGTGATAGTGTGTATAATGTCGACCTTTTAGTTAATTAAGTTTCTTTTGCTGCTTAAGTTTCTTACATCATAAGCATTTCCATCCCACACACACCAAACCAGTAAACCAAGGCCTCGGCCGCGGTTAAAACCCCACTTTTAATTTATTTAAACTTTAACTCAGTAATCCCAAATCACCAAGAAAACCCCAGGTTCGATCCTCAACCAAATCGAAAGCCAAATCGATTTCGATTGCTTCTGATTTCATGGGGTTATTGATCCTCTTGTAAAAACGAACACAATGGGGTGTTAAATTACCTGTTTCGAAGCTCTACAGAGGGTACACGACCGGTTGCAGGTCCGCGCAGAGGGGTATTCGGATTTCTTGATTTCGAGTGTTAAGATGGGTGTGAGTGTTTCATTAGCTTAGGACCGCTTATATAGCCATTCCAGCTCGTTTAATTTGATTAAAATAAATCGATGGTGCGTTTTTGATAAGTGGGTCGGCCGAACTTTCGGTCGAAGTGGGGGACATACCAAACCGACTTGAATTATCAAATTGAAATGGTCCCCGAGTTCGGTCCATCCTCTAGAAGGTGTCGGTATAGTTGGATTTCATTATAATCGCGATATAGATGGCTTCTGGGGCTGCCGGAGAGTCGCCGGAGAGCGGCCGGAAAAATCGAAGGGGATACGGCGCGGGTTGGGTTTTAAAACAATTTACACAATGCCCCCCTGTAGTTTGGAATGTTTATTATTTCATGTGTATAGTTTTAAAATAAGTTTCAAATATACAAATTCAGTCCCTGGACTTATTTAATTAATTATATTAATTTTGTAAATAATAATATTTTCATTATTATTATTATTTTCATTTTTAACATTATTAGTTTTAATAATAATATTATTATTATTATCATTGTCATTATTTTTATTATTATTAATACTATTACTAAATAATAATAAAATATAAAAATAAATTGTAAATTCACATTAAATCACGAAATTTTTCGGTTGTCACATCATCCCCCTGTTAGAGGAATTTTCGTCCCGAAAATTAAGATGTACTGGCAACATCCTTGAACAGGTTAGGATACTTGCGCATCATCTCGTCCTCTCTTTCCAAGTGAACTCAGGACCACGCCGGGAATTCCACGGACTTTGACAATAGGGATACGACGCTGTGTTTAAGTGTCTTGACCTCTCGGTCCATAATTTCCACTGGTTCCTCGATGAAGCGTAGTTGTTCGTCAACATGTACCTCGTCTAACGGAACGATGAGAGTTTCGTCAGCAAGGCATTTCCTCAGGTTTGAAACATGAAACACATTATGAATTCCACTCAGTGATTCAGGTAAAGCCAGTCGATAGGCCACTGGACCTATTCTTTCCAATATCTCAAATGGTCCAACATACCTCGGATTCAGCTTTCCTCGTTTGCCAAACCGAACTACGCCTTTCCACGGTGAGACTTTCAATAACACTTTGTCACCAATTTGGAACTCTAGAGGTTTCCGTCTCTTGTCGGCATAACTTTTCTGTCTATCTCGCGCTGCTGCCACGATTCCGTATCTGCACGATCTTCTCAGTCGTCTCGTGCACGAGTTCAGGACCGGTAAGTTGACTTTCCCCAACTTCTGCCCAACAAATAGGTGACCGGCACTTACGCCCATACAATGCCTCAAATGGAGCTGCCTTGATTGAGGTATGGTAACTGTTATTATAGGAGAACTCACCAATGGTAAATGTTTTTCCAGCTGCTGCCAAAATCAATTACACAGGCACGCAACAGTCTTCCAGTGTCTGGATCGTACGCTCACTTTGACCATCGATTTGCGGGTGATACGCGGTACTCATATCCAGCCGTGTTCCCAATGATCGTTGTAATGATTGCCAGAAATGAGAAGTGAACCGAGCGTCACGATCAGAAATGATAGATATCGGCACGCCATGCCGAGAGACTATTTCCTTAAATAGATACTGTCAGCTTCTCCATTCGATCAGTTTCTTGGATTGCCAGCAGGACCACCAACGTGTACTTACAAGTCTTTCATGGACTGTAAGCCTCACACCTACAGTGGAACCGAGGGAGCTGTAGGGTTAGTGAGATGGTTTGAGAAGACGGAGTCCGTATTCTCAAAATGTAACTGTCTGCCTGCTGACCAGGTGAAATACGCTACGGGGACGTTGGATGGTGCAGCATTGTCTTGGTGGAATGCGCAAGTGCAAATGCTAGGGCAAGCCATGGCAGATCAACTCCCGTGGAGCGAGTTCAAAGATATGATGATTGAGGAATACTGTCCACGAAGCGAAGTACAAAAACTTGAAGTGGAATTCTGGCAGCTGAAGATGCAAGGATCAGAATTGAGACTTATACCACAAGAACTCATGAGCTGGCCACTCTATGTCCAGGAATGGTAAACGAGATGCACAAGAGAGTGGAACACTACATCCGAGGATTGGTGCCAGAGATTAGGAGTATGGTCTTCCTCAAACCCGACTACTATCCAGCAAGCTATCCGCCTAGCCCACAAATTAACTGATGAAGCTGTGGAGAAGGACGGTTACCAAAACGGGGCGCTGCGGCGAGCGTGTCCGACAACAAAAGGAATTGGATACCTCTAATACACCAACAACAACAATAGAACATCATCGTCCGGTGGTCAACATCAGCACAAACACCACAACAACACACAGGAGGTTCGACAACAATCGTAACTTCAACCAGTCAGCCTCGAACAATCAAGGATCGAGCAGTTATGGTGGTAAACAGCCGAGGTGCCCACGGTGCAACTATCATCATGTTGGAAGATGTGACAATTACAAGTGTCAGCGGTGTGGTAAAATGGGACACTTGGCTAAGGATTGCCGTGGTGAGTTGGTTAGGAAGCCACAGCAACTCAGGAGACTCGAAAGGGTTGCTTTGAGTGTGGGAAAGAAGGGCACTACAGGAACACAACTGCCCGCAGCTGAGGAAGAACGGAAATGGCAATGGCCAAACAACAACAATCAAGGCAACAACAACAACAACAATGATGGAAGAGGCAATGGAAATGGTGGTAATAATAATGGAGCCAAAGGGAGAGCCTTCGTCATTGGCTCAGGTGAGGCTCTAAATGACCTACAACTATTACTGGTAGGTTTTCTGTCAATGGATGTTTTGCTACAATACTGTTTGATACTGGAGCCGATAGGAGTTTCATATCCTTAAAATTCTGTAGTCTTCTAAGTGATATTCCTTCTGCCTTAGAATCCAAATATACCGTAGAATTGGCTGACGGTAAACAAATCCATGTAACACATATCTTAGAGATTGTAAGATAGAACTCGCTGGTCATACTTTCTCTATAGATCTTATGCCTGTTACACTAGGAAGTTTCGACGTTGTGGTAGGCATGGATTGGCTCTCTAATAAGCAAGCGGAAGTCATATGCCATGAGAAGATCATACGAATCCCTGTTGGTGATGAAATTCTTACAGTCCGAGGCGATAGGAGTGGTGCAGTAATGGGTATTATCTCTTACATGAAGGCGCAAAAGTTGTTACAAAAGGGCGTGTGGCTATTCTGGCACTCGTCACCGACAAGCAGTCCGAGGAAAGGAAAATAGAAGACATTCCCGTGGTAAGAGATTTTCCAGAGGTGTTTCCAGAGGATCTTCCTGGACTACCACCTCATCGCCAAGTGGAATTTCAAATCGAACTGACTCCCGGTGCAGCCCCGATTGCTAGAGCACCTTATCGATTAGCACCAAACGAACTACAGGAGTTGTCATCACAACTCCAGGAGCTTTTAGATAAGGGCTTTATCCGACCTAGCTCATCACCTTGGGGAGCCCCTGTTCTCTTTGTTAAGAAGAAGGATGGCACTTTCCGAATGTGCATCGATTATAGAGAATTAAACAAAGTCACAGTCAAGAACCGATATCCTCTACCTCGTATCGACGACTTGTTTGATCAGCTTCAGGGATCGAGCTATTATTCGAAGATCGATTTGAGGTCTGGTTATCATCAACTCCGAGTCCGTGAGGAGGACATCTCCAAAACCGCATTCCGTACTCGTTATGGTCATTACGAGTTCTTGGTCATGCTTTTTGGATTGACTAATGCACCTGCGGTATTCATGGACCTCATGAATCGCGTGTGCAAACCCTATCTCGATCAGTTTGTTATTGTGTTTATCGATGACATACTGATATACTCTAAGACCAAGGAGGACCACGAAGAACATCTACGATTGATCTTGGAATTATTGAAGAAGGAGCAACTGTACGCCAAGTTCTCTAAGTGTGACTTCTGGAAACGTGAAGTGCAATTCCTAGGTCATATCGTTAATGAGAAGGGAATACATGTTGATCCTGCAAAGATTGTGGCGATAAAGAATTGGGCTACACCGAAGACACCGACTGAGATAAGGCAATTCCTGGTTAGCAGGATATTACCGACGATTCATAGAGGGATTCTCTAAGATTGCACAACCTCTCACCCTTTGACCCACAAAGGAACGACATACAAATGGGGTGAAAGTCAAGAGGCGGCTTTTCAGCTATTGAAACAGAAACTCTGTAGTGCACCGATATTGGCACTACCAGAGGGGACAGATGATTTCGTGGTGTATTGTGACGCATCCATTCAAGGATTGGGTTGTGTCCTGATGCAACGTGACAAGGTGATAGCTTACGCCTCGAGACAACTGAAGGTTCACGAGAAGAACTATACCACCCATGATCTGGAATTGGCGCAGTGATTTTTGCCTTGAAGATTTGGAGACATTACTTGTATGGTACCAAATGCACTATTTACACCGATCACAAGAGTCTTCAGCACATCTTTGAGCAAAAGGAGTTAAATATGCGGCAACGACGGTGGTTAGAGTTACTCAATGATTATGACTGTGCAATCAAGTATCATCCGGGTAAGGCTAATGTGGTAGCCGATGCCCTTAGTCGTAAGGAAACCCTAAAGCCTCGTCGAGTGCGCGCATTACAAATGACTATCCATTCTGACCTACCCACAAATCAAAGCTGCTCAATCTGAGGCCTTGAAGACGGAGAATCTCAAAGCGGAATACATGCGAGGCATGGAGAAACAGTTGGAGGTTAAAGCTGATGGATCCGTTATTTTATGAAACGATCTGGGTACCACAGTACGGGAATTTGCGAGAGCTGATAATGGATGAAGCTCATAAGTCACGTTACTCTATTCATCCCGGTTCAGACAAGATGTATCAGGACCTGAAAGAATTCTACTGGTGGCCAAAAATGAAAGCGGAGATAGCCATGTATGTAAGTAGATGCTTAACTTGTTCCAAGGTTAAGGTGGAATACCAGAGACCATCCGGTTTACTTCAACAACCGGAAATTCCAGTGTGGAAATGGGAGCAGATCTCCATGGACTTTATCACGAAGTTACCTAGGACTCCCAGCGGATGCGACACCATTTGGGTTATAGTAGATCGCTTAACAAAATCCGCACACTTTCTGGCAATCCGAGAAACTGATCGAATGGAGAAGCTGACACGTATCTATTTAAGGGAATAGTCTCTCGGCATGGCGTGCCGATATCTATCATTTCTGATCGTGACGCTCGGTTCACTTCTCATTCTGGCAATCATTACAACGATCATTGGGAACACGGCTGGATATGAGTACCGCGTATCACCCGCAAACCGATGGTCAAAGTGAGCGTACGATCCAGACACTGGAAGACATGTTGCGTGCCTGTGTAATTGATTTTGGCAGCAGCTGGGAAACACATTTACCATTGGTTGAGTTCTCCTATAATAACAGTTACCATACCTCAATCAAGGCAGCTCCATTTGAGGCATTGTATGGGCGTAAGTGCCGGTCACCTATTTGTTGGGCAGAAGTTGGGGAAAGTCAACTTACCGGTCCTGAACTCGTGCACGAGACGACTGAGAAGATCGTGCAGATACGGAATCGTATGGCAGCAGCGCGAGATAGACAGAAAGTTATGCCGACAAGAGACGGAAACCTCTAGAGTTCCAAATTGGTGACAAAGTGTTATTGAAAGTCTCACCGTGGAAAGGCGTAGTTCGGTTTGGCAAACGAGGAAAGCTGAATCCGAGGTATGTTGGACCATTTGAGATATTGGAAAGAATAGGTCCAGTGGCCTATCGACTGGCTTTACCTGAATCACTGAGTGGAATTCATAATGTGTTTCATGTTTCAAACCTGAGGAAATGCCTTGCTGACGAAACTCTCATCGTTCCGTTAGACGAGGTACATGTTGACGAACAACTACGCTTCATCGAGGAACCAGTGGAAATTATGGACCGAGAGGTCAAGACACTTAAACACAGTCGTATCCCTATTGTCAAAGTCCGGTGGAATTCCCGGCGTGGTCCTGAGTTCACTTGGGAAAGAGAGGACGAGATGATGCGCAAGTATCCTAACCTGTTCAAGGATGTTGCCAGTACATCTTAATTTTCGGGACGAAAATTCCTCTAACAGGGGGATGATGTGACAACCCGAAAATTTTCGTGATTTAATGTGAATTTACAATTTATTTTTATTTTTTATTATTATTTAGTATAGTATTAATATAATAAAAATAATGACAATGATAATAATAATAATATTATTATTAAAACTAATAATGTTAAAAATGAAAATAATAATAATAATGAAAATATTATTATTTACAAAATTAATATAATTAATTAAATAAGTCCGGGACTGAATTTGTAATATTTGAAACTTATTTAAAACTATACACATGAAATAATAAACATTCCAAACTACAGGGGGCATTGTGTAATTGTTTTAAAACCCAACCCGCCGCCCGTATCCCCTTCGATTTTTCCGGCCGGCTCTCCGGCGACTCTCCGGCAGCCCCAGAAGCCATCTATATCGCGATTATAATGAAATCCAACTATACCGACACCTTCTAGAGGATGGACCGAACTCGGGGACCATTTCAATTTGATAATTCAAGTCGGTTTGGTATGTCCCCCACTTCGACCGAAAGTTCGGCCGACCCACTTATCAAAAACGCACCATCGATTTATTTTAATCAAATTAAACGAGCTGGAATGGCTATATAAGCGGTCCTAAGCTAATGAAACACTCACACCCATCTTAAACACTCGAAATCAAGAAATCCGAATACCCCTCTGCCGCGGACCTGCAACCGGTCGTGTACCCTCTGTAGAGCTTCGAAACAGTAATTTAACACCCCATTGTGTTCGTTTTTACAAGAGGATCATAACCCCATGAAATCAGAAGCAATCGAAATCGATTTGGCTTTCGATTTGGTTGAGGATCGAACCTGGGGTTTTCTTGGTGATTTGGATTACTGAGTTAAAGTTTAAATAAATTAAAAGTGGGGTTTTAACCGCGGCCGAGCCTTGGTTTACTGGTTTGGTGTGTGTGGGATGGAACCGGGGGTCGCGGGTTCGAACCCGGCCCCCAACATTTTTTTTAAAATAATCTTTTTAAGCCTTTTTAAAATACTGAAAAATTGTAAAAATTATAAAAATAATTTTTATAAGCTTTAATTATTTTAGAAAATAAATAATTATTTTCTGGAAATTTATTTCTTTAAAACCTTATTTATTTATTTATTTAAATAAATAAAAACATATGTAATAAATTGTAATTTTATAAAAATAGATCATTGAATCATTATTGGACACCATATTCTTTTTAAATTATAATAATTGTGGAGATTTAATTCTTTAAAAACCTTATTTATTTATTTATTTGTATAAATGATACAAATGGTTACTTTTATAAAAAAAAATGGATTTTAAATGATGATTTAAATCATCAAGTTATTAATAAGAATTATATTATTTTAATTATGAATTTATTATAATAAATGAAGGAATTATATTAATAAATTTCATAAATTATTTACAAATACAAATATTATCATTATAATTACGATCACGACATTGTTATTATTAATATCAACATTGGTAGTATTATTAAGACATGGTGTGTTGTATACCAAATCGTGTACGTCAAACCGAACCGACCCGAATCCGACCAAATATATTTATTCGCGTTGAACACGTTTTAAAACTTAATTACAATTAATAATAGGTGTTGATCGTGTTTGATCGAGCATTGCCCTATTCTTTGAAGTTCTTGTTCATTCATTACATCAAATCAAGGTGAGTTCAAGCCCCACTATTTTACCAAATCTCTTTTGAGTAAGTTCATTTTATTAAAACTCTTTTGGGGGAGATAGCATACTGGTAATGTTACAAACGTTTTCATTATATATTAAGATGTGTATGATATTAAAGATAGTGCTGTTGATCATTATAAAAGTCCTCACACTTTCGAATTGTTAATATTGGATAGCGGGGAAAGTTGGGTAGTACTACTGGGGGTGACGTCCCCACCTGTATGACTCGAGGTCAGTCGGGTGCAATTTGTCCTATGATTATTTGTCACGATATGGCGACGTCGTGGCAGGAGGCAAACATAACACAGTCAGCTTCAATGTCGAAATCACTATTTAATATCGTTTGTGAATGGACTAGCTAGCCATTACAATGCACATGCTTATATATACGCTGTTGTTAAACTGGGATGTTTAACTGTGAACTCTTGAACTGATCAACCATTGGATTGATACACGCTATTGTTAAACTGTGATGTTTAACTGTAAACTTTTGAACTGATCAACCATAGGGTTGATACACGCTATTGTTAAACGGTTAAGATTTAACGCAAACTCGGTATACACTTTTAAACTGTTATGTTTAAACATCAAACTCTTGAACTCACCAACCATGTGTTGACTTTTAGTATGCTATTCTCAGGTCACTAATCTGGAACTGCTGATAGGAGCACCACACGGGTCAGCATGCATGTTAGAGACTTAAACTTAAACCATATTTACTTGTCTGTTATTTATGGTTTCAAACACTTGTTTGGCACTTGTCTTGCCATATGTTACTTTCATATATTTTGGAATGTTTTGTTTTCTTTATGCTTCCGCGCATAATTTAAAAGTTTGAAGTTTGGTTTGTTAAACGTTGCATATAGAGTCGTTCCGAGTAACTATTGACTGTGATCCTGGTTTGTTCACACCCCTTCGTGATAGATTCCAGAGACCATCCGGTTTACTTCAACAACCGGAAATTCCAGTGTGGAAATGGGAGCAGATCTCCATGGACTTTATCACGAAGTTACCTAGGACTCCCAGCGGATGCGACACCATTTGGGTTATAGTAGATCGCTTAACAAAATCCGCACACTTTCTGGCAATACGAGAAACTGATCGAATGGAGAAGCTGACACGTATCTATTTAAGGGAAATAGTCTCTCGGCATGGCGTGCGATATCTATCATTTCTGATCGTGACGCTCGGTTCACTTCTCATTTCTGGCAATCATTACAACGATCATTGGGAACACGGCTGGATATGAGTACCGCGTATCACCCGCAAACCGATGGTCAAAGTGAGCGTACGATCCAGACACTGGAAGACATGTGCGTGCCTGTGTAATTGATTTTGGCAGCAGCTGGGAAACACATTTACCATTGGTTGAGTTCTCCTATAATAACAGTTACCATACCTCAATCAAGGCAGCTCCATTTGAGGCATTGTATGGGCGTAAGTGCCGGTCACCTATTTGTTGGGCAGAAGTTGGGGAAAGTCAACTTACCGGTCCTGAACTCGTGCACGAGACGACTGAGAAGATCGTGCAGATACGGAATCGTATGGCAGCAGCGCGAGATAGACAGAAAAGTTATGCCGACAAGAGACGGAAACCTCTAGAGTTCCAAATTGGTGACAAAGTGTTATTGAAAGTCTCACCGTGGAAAGGCGTAGTTCGGTTTGGCAAACGAGGAAAGCTGAATTCCACGACGGAAACCTGAGTTCACTTTTAAATTATGCGCGGAAGTTTAAGTGAACTCAGGTCCTGACATACCTCGGATTCAGCTTTCCTCGTTTGCCAAACCGAACTACGCCTTTCCACGGTGAGACTTTCAATAACACTTTGTCACCAATTTGGAACTCTAGAGGTTTCCGTCTCTTGTCGGCATAACTTTTCTGTCTATCTCGCGCTGCTGCCATACGATTCCGTATCTGCACGATCTTCTCAGTCGTCTCGTGCACGAGTTCAGGACCGGTAAGTTGACTTTCCCCAACTTCTGCCCAACAAATAGGTGACGGCACTTACGCCCATACAATGCCTCAAATGGAGCTGCCTTGATTGAGGTATGGTAACTGTTATTATAGGAGAACTCAACCAATGGTAAATGTGTTTCCCAGCTGCTGCCAAAATCAATTACACAGGCACGCAACATGTCTTCCAGTGTCTGGATCGTACGCTCACTTTGACCATCGGTTTGCGGGTGATACGCGGTACTCATATCCAGCCGTGTTCCCAATGATCGTTGTAATGATTGCCAGAAATGAGAAGTGAACCGAGCGTCACGATCAGAAATGATAGATATCGGCACGCCATGCCGAGAGACTATTTCCCTTAAATAGATACGTGTCAGCTTCTCCATTCGATCAGTTTCTCGTATTGCCAGAAAGTGTGCGGATTTTGTTAAGCGATCTACTATAACCCAAATGGTGTCGCATCCGCTGGGAGTCCTAGGTAACTTCGTGATAAAGTCCATGGAGATCTGCTCCCATTTCCACACTGGAATTTCCGGTTGTTGAAGTAAACCGGATGGTCTCTGGAATCTATCACGAAGGGGTGTGAACAAAC
Source organism: Flaveria linearis (assembly GCA_024085815.1). NCBI lineage: Eukaryota > Viridiplantae > Streptophyta > Magnoliopsida > Asterales > Asteraceae > Flaveria > Flaveria linearis. The sequence goes on from CM044011.1 coordinate 25,315,147, forward strand.
CAGGATCACAGTCAATAGTTACTCGGAACGACTCTATATGCAACGTTTAACAAACCAAACTTCAAACTTTTAAATTATGCGCGGAAGCATAAAGAAAACAAAACATTCCAAAATATATGAAAGTAACATATGGCAAGACAAGTGCCAAACAAGTGTTTGAAACCATAAATAACAGACAAGTAAATATGGTTTAAGTTTAAGTCTCTAACATGCATGCTGACCCGTGTGGTGCTCCTATCAGCAGTTCCAGATTAGTGACCTGAGAATAGCATACTAAAAGTCAACACATGGTTGGTGAGTTCAAGAGTTTGATGTTTAAACATAACAGTTTAAAAGTGTATACCGAGTTTGCGTTAAATCTTAACCGTTTAACAATAGCGTGTATCAACCTATGGTTGATCAGTTCAAAAGTTTACAGTTAAACATCACAGTTTAACAATAGCGTGTATCAATCCAATGGTGATCAGTTCAAGAGTTCACAGTTAAACATCCCAGTTTAACAACAGCGTATATATAAGCATGTGCATTGTAATGGCTAGCTAGTCCATTCACAAACGATATTAAATAGTGATTTCGACATTGAAGCTGACTGTGTTATGTTTGCCTCCTGCCACGACGTCGCCATATCGTGACAAATAATCATAGGACAAATTGCACCCGACTGACCTCGAGTCATACAGGTGGGGACGTCACCCCCAGTAGTACTACCCAACTTTCCCCGCTATCCAATATTAACAATTCGAAAGTGTGAGGACTTTTATAATGATCAACAGCACTATCTTTAATATCATACACATCTTAATATATAATGAAACGTTTGTAACATTACCAGTATGCTATCTCCCCCAACATTTTTTTTAAAATAATCTTTTTAAGCCTTTTTAAAATACTGAAAAATTTGTAAAAATTATAAAAATATCCAGGGATGGGTGACCTCCCTGGGAAGTTTTCACCCGGGCAACCAAAAGCAAATCCGTGAGCTCCTCGTGGGCGAAGCGGACAATATTGTTGGTGTGAGAGGCCGGGTGTGACAGAATGGTATCAGAGCCACTCCTGTGTCGTTCGGGGTGTGGGACATACCTCACCAAGGATGGTGACTTCTCGGGCTCATGGAGGACGATGAGTCCAAACAGGGGGTGCTTGTGACACCCTACACATATCCCACATCGGCCGTGGACAGGAGAGATTCCTGGTTCATAAGGAATGTCTGGCCTCTAATATCAACAACGCGTTTTGGGCGTATTGGCTGTGGATGAGAGGAGAACTCCACAGTTAATCGTGCTCAGGTGGGAGCAATCCAGGGATGGGTGACCTCCCTGGGAAGTTTTCACCCGGGCAACCAAAAGCAAATCCGTGAGCTCCTCGTGGGCGAAGCGGACAATATTGTTGGTGTGAGAGGCCGGGTGTGACACACACCGACCGAACCATGTTAAATCCTTGTGTCGTTTATTGTTCTATTTCTTCTGCGTGATATTCGTTTGTGCGTGTTCGTGTGTTGGTTCCGCTGCGCCGCTTGATTCCTAACAATATGTACTCTTACATCATAAGCATTTACATACATGTAAGTTTAGTATGTAAGTTTACTATAGGTATGTAAGGAAGCCTTGATCTTCAGTGGGGTGTAAGCCTTGATCTTCAGTGGGGTGTGATAGTGTGTATAATGTCGACCTTTTAGTTAAATTAAGTTTCTTTTGCTGCTTAAGTGTATATCAATGGCTCACTCTTTACTTTGATCTTTGATGGGGTGTGATAACGTGTAAATTTATTTGTTTATTAGTTAAAGAGAAATATCATTTTGTCTTCTGTGATTATACGCTTCTTGTTTAAATTTTAGTGATCGATGAATTATGTAGATTGATTCTATAAGTTCTTGTAATATTTGTGGTTTCGTAAAGAACCATCCCATGTATGTAACCGAATAATTGGCTGATTAGTCACAAACCCACAATTGAGGTGGCGACCCTTCGATTATGATTAGTCGTTGATTAATCGGCCGCATTTGCTGATTTTTACGACACAAATATAGCATAATGAATATCATTTAAGTTTTCATCATCATTATATGCATTTATTATAAGTTATTATGTAACTAAATTATACAAATTACTTGAACACTATTATAGTTTTTTTATAAAATGAACACACCACGTTAGTCTAATCAAGTTGTATTGCTTAGCAAATAAACATTAGTTTAAAGTTTGGATTCGTCTAATTTTTATCGATTCAAGCTTTTAGCAAAAGAAATTTGAAAGCTTGATTTTAATATTTCACCGGTTATTAATACATACGATGATTTTTGAAGATGAATTACACTCAACACTAGACTCTAGAGATATAAATTCAAATTAAGGAAAAGAATGCCAATTTGATGATTTAGAAGGTGAATCATGCTTAACTACACCTCACAATGCTTTATATAATCAATCAAATTCCTTCATTTTATTTCCTTCACAAAACTCACTTTTGTGTCTTTAATAAATCATTCATTCTCTCTTTCACACACACCTGAAGTCATACAGTAAATGGGAGTAAAGTGGAGGGTAATTTTGTCATTTGGCATATGCTTTTGTTCCATAACTTGTGGTGGAGTGGATGACACGTCTACCTCAAGAAGCAAGACTTTGAATGATACTACTACCACAAAAACAACATATTCTATAAATCATAAAGCCAAAAGCATTTTGGTAAGTTCTAAACCTTTTATTATATTCTAATAATAATATTGTAGATAACATTTGGTAGAAAGTTTGAGATCACATGATCTATTTCTATAATCGACATACCATAATATTCTATAAACTGCTTCAACAGGATTATATATATTTAGAAGTATTAATATTTAAAAGTTTAATATAATGTTATGTCTATTAACATGTGAAAGATTATAAAATTTACTTAAAAGACATGACAAGTGTTTGTGTGAGTATTGTTTTGAACTATCAACTAAACAAAAACAATGGTCGTACATATAGAGTGCAGACGGAGACGTAATTGATTGTGTTGACGTCTACAAGCAACCGGCGTTTAACCATCCGGCTCTAAGGAATCATATTGTTCAGGCATGTATTATTTTTTTTTAAAATTTTCTAATGAATTTTTCTATGATGGATAAGGTTTCTATCTGTTTATTAACTTTTCATTGTCGTAGTGTAATACAAAATGTCGACATCATCAATAATTCTTATCAAAGTTAAAAATACGAAATTGAAATAATAAACATACACAGGTTATAGAAACAAGAAGAAGAACACAATGCTATAATGTTATCATTGACTTCACGTAGTAAAATATTATCCGTAACGTGCAATGTTACATATACACCAATGTTATACATTACACTAGACGCTCCACCAAATGTTGATCGATTTTCAAGGTAAACATATGGCTAACACCAACTTAGGCTACCTTGCTCTTCATGCAAATTGATATAGCCTATTTCACCTCTATATACATGTATCTAAGATGATAAATTCATTTCCATTGTGAAGACTTTTAACATAGTTTGATTGAAATACTTTTAGGATATAACTACACCTTTTTGCATAGATTCATGATAGTCATTGGTCTAGACTATAAAATGACAAATACTAATTCACATCACTAGTGACATCCATTCTATTAAACTAAATATTCCCCGGTGTATCTCGAGTACTTTAGTAATCACACCATGATTTTCGAATGCTCAAAACTTTGATCGCTAGCAATATTTACTTATCATGTTAACCGCATATGTTAGATCAAATGATCTATGATTCTTGAGTATCATAGTTGATTAACACCACTTGGTGTATTTTTAGACCTATATATGTTGAGTGGGTCTAATTGGTTTTCTAGCTATACTATGAATCTTGTTCACATATATACCTCACTTAATTAACACAAGTGTGTCATTGGCATTAAAAAATTAGATTGCACCTAAAAGATTTTGAAGGGAGCATTAATTAGCATGTGCATAAATAATATATACTAAGACAAATTAACAATTGAAAAATGAAAAGTTAAAACTTTCATTCACTAAAGTTCCATTGGCATTTCTTAGATGGCACCTACAAAGGTTTTGAAGAGCAATGCGACTATAATGAAAAAAGAGCTTGATGGTACAAAAAAGAAAGGCATTGCAACGACGATAACATCACAATTATGGCAAAGAAGCGGAAGTTGTCCTAAAGGAACAATCCCCATTCGACGAATTCAACAGAAGTTTATAAATAACAACGGTCATGCCTACGGGAGAAAGAAACCTAGTGAACTAAAGAATCAAGAGACAACAATGGAGAACACTACAAACTCCTTGGCGAACCATTCGGTTTGTAATCAAACTTTAACTCACTTCCATTGGTTATCTCGGATAATTATTGGATTGACTTGTTTTAGATGCTGCATTTGTTTACAGAAAGTAAATACATATGTTGATGTAACATGTAGTATCTATATATATCTCGGTTGATGGGCAGGTGGCTGAGGTATTGACCGAGGGATACAGTTACTCGGGGGCCAAAGTCGACATAAAAGTATGGACTCCTTATGTAGAGAAGGAAGACGAGTATAGTACCTCTCGTGTCCTTATACAGAACGGCGGTTTCTATGATTTTGAACTTGTTGAAACCGGATGGGCAGTAAGTCACTATTGATCATCTCCTAGTTAATGAGAATTACAATGTTTGATAGTTTAGTAAAAGTAGTATTAATTTTGGTTGATTTAATTTTGAATGCTGGTTTTTAAAGAAAACAAATGGTGTGTTATGTAGGAAAGTGAAATGTATTAGTTAAAGGAGCCGTTCTAACTCCACATGCTATAATCTAATTGAATTTTTGAAGTTATAGTACACATCTTAACTGCACGTACTATATATATACATATGTAGTGTTACATCATGATTTTTAATGTTTAGGTTTATATTTTTTGCCTCTCTAACATAAGTACGTACGTTGTCTGTGCTTAAATAATTAGGTAAATCCAAGCGTTTACAATGATCATGAAACTCGCTTATATGTTTATTGGACGGTAAGTAACATTTTACTCTCATGTATAGGTAGACAGTAAAAAGTTAAAACATATATAAACAAACTAGTTTGATCATTGATGGTTTTCACATACATAATGCACCTAACCTACATTTGTGCATGTAAGAAGCATATTAGATTTGTTCTTTTTGTTCTCGTAACAATTTAGTATATCATAACGATTTTGGTTTTCAATTATCTCTGCAGGCTGATGGTTCGAGAACAACAGGGTGCTTTGACCTAACATGCCCCGGGTTCGTTCAAGTGAACCATGAGATAGCCCTTGGTGCAGCCATTTATCCCATCTCTAACCCCACTGGTCTTCCCTACCAAATCACTCTTCACATTTACAAGGTTCTTGATTAATTATTAAAGAGGAAATTCTTAAAATGTCCATTTGACTATATTTTTCCCTCAAGATGTCTATTTAATCTTTAAAAATGTTATCATCCAACAGAGTTGCCTCCGATCATAGAACATGGTCGTCTGAACTCAAGATGAGTGGTTTGGATGAAGACACATGTCTAAATAGGGTCACTATGAAGGACTTGTTTACGTTCGTCCGAACAAACTTACGGTCGCTCGAACATTTGTAAGTTCGTCCAAACGAACTTACGATCGCTCGAACCTTGGTAAGTTCGTCCGATCCTTCGTAACGACCCTATATTAGAGACGTAGCTTCATTTAAACCGCTCATCGTGGGTTGGGGTGGGGAAAATATTTAGAGATGAGCTGGTCAAATGAACATTGCAAAGGAAAAACTCAAAAAGTTGGTCAAATGGAATTCCCCCAGTACTCTTTGATAACTCAATATCCAAACACCACCTTAACACATATATTTACATTAAATTTGTTAACATATAGGATCCAAAAACAAACAACTGGTGGGTGAACTATGGCGAGTCAATCGACATAGGGTACTGGCCCGGTGAGCTATTTGAGTTGTTGAAGTACCAAGGGCTCATGGTGAAGTGGGGTGGTGAGGTCTACAGCACAAGGGTCAAGACACATCCCCACACGGCCACACACATGGGCAACGGCTACACTCCACCGGCCATCTTTGACAATTGTGGTACCATGACACGCATGCGGGTTGAACAAAACTCTGGGCCGTTGATGATGCCCGAATGGACTGATGTCGCGGTAGACGAGTATAGGTGTTATGATATTTTGTATATGGTTGATTATGTTGCTGATCCTGTATTTTATTATGGTGGCCCGGGTAGAAGTGCATGGTGCCCATAAGGTTTACTAGTGGATTGAGTTTTGTTGTAGTGAATTTAAATCATTACATAAGTATTGTTAATTAGTGACCATAGAGTGCTAAATCATATGTTGGTTACATAACTTGTTTAAAGGAAGTTGCTAGACTTGGTGTCTTTGTGTAAAAATAAAAAAAACAGCTCTTTATGACTTTCAAATCCTTTAATCAAAATAAAAAAAAATTAGATTATAGGATATACCAGCAGCTATACCAGCAGCTATACCACGCTTCGCAATGAGATCATAGTTTTGTTAAATTGTATTGAATGCAATAACACGCTAATTAATATTACCTGATGAAAATACTAACTAAAACACACAATTAAGTTTAATTTATCACGCAAATTTAATTAACAATAAATAAGTAAATAAAAAATGATTTAAACAGGTCAACCGACGAACTTGTCGAGTTGAACCTGAACCCGATCTTGTTTAGCTAAGCGGGATCTCGACCCGTTTATAGTTAACTTAAACCCGTAATTTCGTTTTAGATTCGTTCAAGTTTTTGTGTTGTATCATAAATTCACACCCTACTCTTAATCATTATGCTATGGGCCAATTTTGTTATTATACTAACAAATGTTATGAATTGAGAAGAAAAACTGAAAATTAAAAGAGTGGAACGGAAAAAAAAATAAGCTTTAACCTGCCATGTGGCAGGGTCTAATTGGGCCAAGCGGACCACTAAGTGATATCACTGTTCACGCAAGTGTCAAGAAGTCGATACTATGTATGAAGGTGTGTTGTGGTTTCGATGCTTATGAAGAGGTGTACAAACCGGGTTTTTTTTAAAGGGAAAATGTCACAGAATAGTAACCAAGTTTCAAAAGTGTTCTAATTTAGTCACTCATACATATTTTTCTCTAATTGGACCATCAAATGATCAAATCGAGTCATCATTAAATTTTCTTATGTCAAGTAAGTAACGTTGGAGAAGACGTGGTGGTCAGAATTTGTAATATATAAAATTATATTAAAAAATAAAAAAAACATGTTAATTATGAAAAAATAAAAAAAAATACCTAAAATTTACGTCAGCGTTCCATATCAGTATCAAAAGATAGAAAAAAATATTTTCTAATTGAAACCAAAAGTATAACATGTTAAAAAACATGTTAAGGCTTTTAATTTATATAAAATATAAAAACTGAGTGACCTAATTAGAACACTTTTAAAACTTGAGTTACCTAATTGGAACACTTTTGAAACTTGGTTACTATTTTACAAAGTTACCCCTTTTTTAAACCATTAGTTAGTAAATAGTTAGTAAATTGATCGATAGGAACCTTTTAACTAGTAGTAATTGTTATATCAATGGGAATGCTTGTACGTGTTGATGAACATTTATCGGTAACAATTTAGTTCGTACCTACAAAGTCAAGTCATCAATAGATTTCTAGTAAAATTTACTTTTTACTAATTATAAGGGGTTGTTGTTGATGACAAATGTAGTTTGTATCTGGTTTTTAAGAACAACTTTTAATGCATTTTCATTACCATTTATATAAGCATCTTACAAGATTTAAACCATCAACTTCTTCACTCGATAGAATAGATTTATCATCATAATGTTTTATCAAAACTAGTTTAGCAGTTTGTACCTACTAAACAAAAATATCCGTCAATGATTTATTGGTTTAGTGATTAAGGGGGAGGTGTAAGAATTTGTCTTTCTTAAAAGTTTAAGGTTTAAGTTTTAAACTTTAGCATGAACAAATATTAATAACTAGTTGATACTATCAAGTAATCACTATCCCATTAATATGCTGTTTAAAAAAACAAAAGAACAAAAATATACGGACAATATAAAATCTAAACATTATGACACAAAATGTTAACTGCCCCAAAAGGAACTTAAAAGAAGATAAAATAACCCCTAAAAAACAAGGGAAAGTGGGAAACTGCCCTTGGCAAGTGGCATGTCGTGGGCAGAATCATAAAGAATTGTTGAAACATCAGATGACGACAGACCACATTTCTTGGATCTCTTCGCCCCTTCATACCTGCTTTCATGCTCTTCTTTTTATAACTCACGAATCATCTCCATCATTGCAGAAAGACAACTTCATCATGGTATCTTCTTCTTCATTTCTCTTTCTTTTAACTCCAAATTTTATTCATCTTGTGTATGAACTTCTAGTGTATCAATGATCTTTATGCTTATGAACCTTTTGTTTTGTTTCAATTTGTTCTTCATTTGAAGTTGTTTTTGTCCATATCCTGTTCTTCAATTGGCTTCTGGTTTTGATTGTCCTTTTCTAAACAGTTAATTTTTATTAACTTTTTGAGAAAATTTGGATTCCAATCACTTGTTGGCCTTCCGTTAAATTTTTATTAACTTTTTGGAGAAAATTTGGATTCCAATCACTTGTTGGCCTTCCGTTATAATGGTGGTTTTCTAAAAAGTCTTCATTTTGATGGTTCTTTAAGAATTTTTGAAGATTCCCATCACTTGGTTTATGGTCTTTATGACTTTTCTTCAACAAGTATTGATTTTGTGTTTACTGACCAAAAGTCAATACTCCCATGTTATGAATCTTTATAACCTGAAATTTGAACTTCTTTAATTGTTGTATGGTTTCAGGCTGCAGGAAGGGTGTCAAAGGGTTTAAGGAGCTATAATTCAACATACCCACAAGCCAAACCTGATAATTTTGTGTTATCAAGATACAAGTTGTGATTATTGGTCATCAATGGAAGATGGTAAAGACCCAACTGCTGTAACTGTAAGCAAACCAAATCAGTCTAGGGTTTTACCACCAAGGCTGATTCAGTTGCTGTTCTTGTTTCTGGTTTTATGCTTTTCAATCTGTTTATTTGTCATATATATGATTCGTAAAACCGAAGTTACGAATACACTAGCTTTATCATTTCCCACTTTACAACCATGTGTTGAAGAACATTCAAAGTTGAATCTTGATCACTGGATCAAACCTTCTTCCACGTTGTTGCATACAATGAGTGATGAAGAACTCTTTTGGAGGGCTTCTTTTGTGCCACTGTTGAAGAGTTATCCATTTACAAGAGTCCCAAAGATTGCTTTTATGTTCTTGACTAAAGGCCCGTTGCCATTGGCTCCTTTGTGGGAGAGGTTCTTCAAGGGTCATGATGACTTATATTCGATTTACATTCATTCACTTCCTTCATATGAGGCTAAATTTTCATCAAAATCTGTTTTTTATGGGAGACAAATCCCAAGTCAGGTACTTTATTAACTTCCTGTATTCATAATCTTGATTCATATATCGTTGATCCCACCGTTATATAAGCATAGCTACCTTGGTTTATGAAATGCACCCCTTAGGCGTGAGACAGTTGTGAAAGCGCGTCTGATGCAAGTAGTTTTTCCGAACGCCTTGAAGTGCCTCATGCTTTTTAAAACCAAAATAGCCATTTCATTTATTCACATATATTTGATCATGGTGTTATATTGCATAACTACTTCATTTTAACTGGATTTGACATTTGCAGGTAGCACAATGGGGTCGAATGAGCATGTGTGATGCTGAGAGACGACTGCTTGCCAACGCCCTTCTTGATTTCTCAAATGAATATTTTGTTCTTGTATCCGAATCTTGCATTCCACTCTACAACTTCACTCTAACCTATCATTACATTACCAACTCCAGATACAGCTTCATGGGAGCCTTTGATGACCCGAGTCCTGTTGGTAGAGGACGCTACAACCACCACATGTTACCAGAAGTCAACCTCTCACAATGGAGAAAAGGGTCACAGTGGTTTGAAGTTGACCGGAATCTTGCATTAGTCATCATCTCAGACACCAATTATTATCCTAAATTTGAAGCATTTTGCAGGCCGGCTTGTTATGTGGATGAGCATTATTTCCCGACCCTGTTGACCATTCAGGCTCCCAGTTTGATAGCAAATCGGAGCTTGACTTGGGTCGATTGGTCTAGAGGTGGACCTCACCCTGCTACATTTGGGAAGTCTGATATAACAGAGGAATTCTTGAAGAAACTTCTCCACCATCAAAACTGTGTTATAACGGAGAACCTTCTTCGATCTGTCATCTGTTTGCGAGGAAGTTTTCTCCAGGGTGTTTAGAGCCTTTGCTTCTTCTTGCTCCTAAGTTTTTGGGTTATTGAGATGATCAAAATCGAAAGTTGCAGTGGTGGAAGCCTGGAAGGTGAACATGCTGATTTGGTTTGTGCCATTGATTGTTCATGAATGCTGCAAGTCACACTATATGATAGTCAAATGTAGTTTTCTGGTTCTAATAAATACCAAATGTTAAATAGTTTTCTTTATTATTGTCATTAAACCGAAATCAACTCTCTATCTCCTTCCCCCTCTTCGACTCCTTATCATTGAACCGAACCGAACCGGTTAAAACTGGCCAACAAACCGAGGTGGTCCTTGTTTGCACTTTTAGAAGACTTGCGCCTTGAGTTTGTCCAAGGCGCCTACGCCTCACCTCACATGAGAACCTAGACACGTGCCTTTTGATTACCAAGGTTAATATGTTATACTCCCCGTTGCTTCACTGTAACAATTCACCAATCACCCAAAGCACACGAGTCAAAAAAGAGAGGTGAAATTGCATTAAGGACAGAGCATACAAGCCTTTAAGTAACAAGTAAGCATTATAGAGTGGTTGATGGTAAAATTGGAATATGAAAACATATAAGTAAACAATGTTATTAATTTCTAATATACAGATGCAAGTACATGATTTGCATATCACTGGTTATAACATTACATACACATGAGATATATATATATATATAAGACGTTTTGTGGACCTAAAAAATACCATAAGGAGAAGCTTCAAGCTTTATATACAATGAAGCTATATTTTGTTGGAAGGCTGATTCAGAAACCGCATAATATGATATTTGGACGACTACAGGTCCACGCTGTTTGATGAATGAAGAGCGTTATGCTGTGAAACCATTGCTAAGTGAACTCCATGGGTTTGAGGGGAAGGTGGGGCATGCTTGCGATGATGCTTCAGCCATCTGATCATTTGTGACTCCAGAGTTGCACAGATTAGCAATGGATCGCATGTGTTTCATGCCATATTGTGATAAAGATCCACAATGTGTCTCGAACGTCCTCACCTGAAGATAAAAAGGAATATACAAGCAGTCAATTTTTAATCTTCGGGAAAGCACTTTTGTGATTAGTGTTTTAAGGGTCTATGTTATAAGTTTTATAAGGAAGATTTAAAGGGCTTACAAATGTTTTAAGGCAGGTCCAGTCATCAACAAGAGGTTTCCCTGCAGATCGAACGGTATTTAGCACCTCGGGACCCTTCTCCAATCCAAACAAAACCTTTCCAATGAGTTGCATACTGCTGTCTATGTGCATTCTATGAGACATGGCTTCAGCAAACTTTTTCTGAGCTTCAATTTTCCTGTCAGAACCTTCTGGTGCCTTCTGATACTGTCAGGAGAAAAGTATTTATCAGGGATGTCATGACAGGCAAGTTGTGCTGTTGGTTAATGGGTCAAAATGAATTGGTTTGAGTTGTGCCAGCCCTTAAACACATACTAATCAGATTTCTTGAATTTCATAATGTGCTAAAGACAAACCTTATGCCAAAAATGTAGAAGATCAGCATCACGCTGGTTAACGGCTTTTGGTGGTGGTGATAGGGAGTTATCTTCAATAAAAGTGAAGTTGTCATTTGCAGGGTTTGTACCCATATATAAGTAAAGATGATCTTTGTTTAGTGGCAAGTCCCCATATTGCATCACATGGGATCCATAATAAGAGTTGTCACTTGAGGTTCTCTCCTTAACCTGCAGAAATCAAAAAACCAATGACCCAAAGTTATTATTTACCAAAAAAGGTACACCATACGTTGGTGGTCTTACTCTTTACCAATGATTGAAAAGATTAAGATGTTACGTCGGTCTGTAGTTCTTACCAGTTTATACTGCTGCTTGATAGTTTCTGTTCGTAGGTTGTGTACATCACTGTAAGCAAGAATACATATCGATCAAAAACAAGAGGGATATGTTTGTCACACTGATTATAAAGATTTAAAAAATAAATTACTAAAAGAGATCTTATTAATTGCAACTAAAATGACTTTAGTGAGTTTCTAGTCTTGAATTAATAGACTTTATGTTCAGTTGTAATTTTTATTTCCAAGGGTATGATAGTAATTTAACATACCAGTCTTCCATCCAAGAAACACTGTACAAGTCACCCAAACATGTATCATACTCAAGTGGTGGGCTAGGATACTCCCCAGGGCAATAAGTACCCCAGCTGCTCTCATCTGGGCCAGAGGCTGTGGTTGCATAGATATTTAAACCTTGAGGAAGAAGACCCTCAAATATACTTCCAGCCTCACAAGCTTCGAGGTAAATACCTAGAGATAACATGTATATCCATCCAGAATCAGCACATATATAGAGGACGTTCAATACATAATCAATTTTGAGTAGATAACTGTGAGAACTGCATAAACATGTGTACATATTGTTTTAACTGCATAGTTCATTATGTTTCTCTCTTCCATTATATAAGGACAGCACTATGTGCAAGTACTTGTATTGTTCTCAGAGTCTTGTACTTCAAACTTTATTTTGTATTGAATCTAACGAAAACTAAAAGTTCATAAAAATTACCAAGCTTTTGTATGATCCAGAAGCATGTTTTTGTTTCAAGACCTCAATAAGATCATTTGCATACAGATAAGGATATGTTGGCATCCCTGATAACATTTACAAAATTACCACATATCAGTTGCATGAACATGGAATCCAATACTTAAATGTTAAAACAAGATATTTGGTTTGCATGCATGGATATATTCAATGTGTATACTCTGTTTTCTAGAGTCATTGAATTAATAAATAACAAGGCTTTTTTGTATTATAATTTCGAAGAAGCCGGTCACTAACCAAGCACACCAGGACCACCATGATCAGTGTAGTAAATGAAAATGCGATCATCTGGCCCGCTATCCACAACCTTCCCACTTCCACCTTTGACTTTAGTTTTATCTCCAAGCAAAACAGCAAAAAGTTGTCAACATTAACCTCCTCCCCGGTGTAATCCTGTTTCAAGCAATGTGATGCATCAAGAAACAAATTTTATTCATAACATATACAAAAATGACAATTTAGCAAGCCATTAGGTTGTTTTCTTCATGTCGAATGTTAGATCATGAAACACAAACCTTTGGCACTCCATGATACACATCACTGCCTTCTGGGTGGTTAATAATAACACCTTTCCTGGGATTCTCCCAGCTATATGCAATGTCATCATACATGAATACAACAATATTTTCCTCCTTGACACCACCAGATTTCAAGATTTGATATGCATGACACACATCCGCCTGAAAAGAACAAAGAACGGATCTTTAGTAAATTGAGCACAATCAAGAACAGACCAAATCATGAATCATTGAACTGCTTTCAGCTACATCAATTAACATAGGACTCATTAAACTATTCACATCAGGTGTCTTCAGGTCGATCCATAGCCACAGGTGATGTGCAGGTGTGAATAACCTTAAAAAATCCAGACTTCTTTAATAATGAAGGCAAGAACACAATTCGTCCTAATACACTCAGATTTGATTTCCTAAATCAATACATGTTCTAAGTTACAAAGATAATAACCTGAGTCAGTGATCAAATAATTTACTCCCCAAATTCTTTTTTTTTTTAATTCATCATAACCTCTATCAAGAAGCAGCAATATGCATAAGCTGACAAAACACATAAAATAAGCTTTTCAGAAGTACAGTAAACTCAAATTCATAAAACTTATCAGACGTGAAGACAAGACAATAAACAATCAAAACAAAATTTGATTAAATATTCTCTCTCCAAAACTACGAGAACCCGTCCTAGTAAACTCATATGTCCCACATCAATACCCTACTAACGAATAAGATCAGATAAAACATAACTTGCACTCCTTTTGAACGCGATAAATCACAGGAATATGGATTCGAACCTGATCAAATTTTCTTTCAAAGAGTCGTTACCTTTCAAATTCAAATCAAATGATTTCCCTTACAAAAAATTACTATCACACGATCTAACAAGTACCTAATTCAGCAACGAATTGAATGATTTTCATCCTAATCTCCTATTCTTTTATCCAAATATATTATTCTTAAAATTCGCACAATTGTTTCTAGACATAAACAAAATAACCAAATTAAACCCTAAATAAACAAAATACGACGATACTCTATTCATAAATCATAACTCATAACCTATCTGTACACAAACAACACTTCAAAAATCAAGCATATGACATCGTTTACAGCAATTATCACCTGATGCCTATAGTTCCAATAGCCATTAGATCCAGCAATCAACACGGCCCATCTGGTACCGACGGAGTCATCGCCGGAGAATTCAAGTTTTTCCGACGGCAACCGGAGAACATCATCGGTCAACTCACGGCCGTTGACTACTCCGACGATCAACAGAGCAAATAGAGTGATTAAACAACGATTCATTTTGATCATCGCCGAAGATAATAATATTATTTGATAGTGTAGTTACAATGTTCTTCAGAGGATGTGAGGGTGTATATATAGATGTGTGGACGCTACTGCACCCAATCAGAGCTCTGATATGAATTTACAGCGTGCTGTGAGTGGCGGCTAATGTACAAGCACTCAATGCGTATGGTACTATTAAGGATCTAAGGGTGTTTGATATGTTGAAATTTACTGTGGAGGGTCTTGTTTATTGGTTTATGACAGTTTGGTCCCTCGTGTTGTGGCAAAAGTTGAAAGGTGTGGGACACCATGAATATTCATTTCATTGACAACTTGATTTTAGGGAAAATGAATGTTTTCGGATAATAGGAAAAGTACAATCTGTTAAGTTATCGTGAGGTGTGAAGGGTTTTGATCCTTTTGTTTTTGGATAAATAGACTCTTATCATATAACGATAGGGACTTGGACATACTTGCAGGTTTATTAGATCTTAGCATTTGCTTTTTGTAATATTATTTAAGTGAACTATAGAATGCGTTGATACAATTATTTTTACTATTTTTGAAAACTTACTTTATTTTTTTATTAATTCAAGTGGTTTTTAAACAATTAAAAATAAGTATCATGCTTTTTTAAAACTTTAACCAACCTTGAAATAAGCTAAAAACAAGTACTTGTATTGTGAAGAAGATAAAAAAGAGTTAGGTTTAAGAGTATTTTTATGTTAAATTAAAAATCTACGTAAATTAATGGATTTGATGTGTAAAAATTGTATATATTGTTTTGTGTTTCAACAATTATATTCATGAATGTAATAAAGAATAAAACAGCGAACAGAACTCTCAAAATATTTAGTAAACCACTATAAGCATTTTGTTCATATATCAGATTGGTGGTTTGAATGATTGATTATATGATATATGTATATGAAGGACTAAATTGTCATAAATTGAAGATGAAGGGGTAAAGTTGACCTTGTTTGACCATGAATGTTTCTTTTTGTTGATGTTGAGTTGTAGGCTATTAATGTCCGTGAAGCAAAAGATATTTTGTATTTTGTAATGTTTTTGGGGGACCCGCTTGTAGTGGATGCTTGTACATTATAACTTCAACATAAATAGTAAGAAGTGATCTTATACATGATAGAGTTGGCCGATTATTCTAGATTAACTGGTTTAGACGAGACATTTTATGATTTTTTAAAGTGAAGGTCATGTGTTATAGTCTTACTAGATAAAATATGTTTTAAGTGAGTCAAGGGTTTTATCACAATAGGCCTTTGAGTGGTGGATTTCCCTTGAAATGGTGGGCGAGCCTGGTCACCAGCACTGTCTGTGTTCGCGGGTGTGGGAGGCCTTTCGCCAATGGGTTTACCTGGATGACCGGGCTTAAAATTATTCGTTAGCCGTTCAAAACAAAAATACATGATAAAGCAGATAACTTAAAAATTATAAAAGAAATGATGTTAATGCAAGATAAAATTAAAGAAAAATGTTACGAAATAGTTAATGAAGTTTTAAAGATATTTTAATTTGATTACTTATGTATAATTTTCTTAAGCTGAATTAATAAATAATTAAATCGAGTCATTATAGAATTTTCTTAGATAAAGAACGTAACGAAAGAGAAGATGTAAGGTTCAGAATTTTCAAACATGATAGTATATTAAAAAATAAAAAGTGTGTTAATTATATTAGAAAATATAAAAACTAAACTAAAATTTACGCCATCGTTGCACATTCATAAAATACATTTTTTTAACTAAAACAAAAAGGAAAACATGCTCAAGCCATGTTAAAACTTATAATTTAAATAAAACATAAAAACTAAATGAGTTAAATTAAATATTTTAAACTTGAGTTAGCCAAATGAAACATTTTACTTGGTTAATATTTGGCAAAGTTACCCCTAAAATCAATTGTGAATGATAATCTACATCTATACTATTTAACCGCATCTTTTTCTTATTAAATGAAATTGATTTTAAATAAGTAAACTAAATAAATAAATATCCAAAATATAAATTTTTTATTTCAATAAGTTATTAAAAGTTCTAAACTAAAACATTTCTTTTGTATCTTATTTTATAATATAATTTTATAATTTTATCTCTATTATTTGTTATTTATAGTCTTTTTAATTTTACTTATTTATAATTTTATTAATTACTAATGATATATAACATATAAAATATCAATAAAGCCTGATGATTTTTATATGTTAAATTTTTCTATCCATTTAATACATAAATTTCTAAACTAGCATGATATATACGAAGGACTAAACGGTCACAAACTAAAGATAAGGGGTTAAAGTGAAGCATGTTTGATGATAAATGTTCTTTTTCTTGATGTTGAGTTGTGGGTAATTAAGGTTCGCTA
Source organism: Flaveria linearis (assembly GCA_024085815.1). NCBI lineage: Eukaryota > Viridiplantae > Streptophyta > Magnoliopsida > Asterales > Asteraceae > Flaveria > Flaveria linearis. Next base: position 25,332,245 of record CM044011.1, read on the forward strand.
ATAGCAAAAGATATTTATATTTTGTAACATCTTTTCGGGACCTACTTGTAGTGGTTGCTTGTACATTATGACTTTAACATAAATTGTACGAAATGATCTTATTGGTGTTTCTAACAAGTAGTTCACATACAAATTAGAAATGATATTAATAGTTGGATTTTTTATGCCCAAGACACATAAAATATTGATGAGTTTAGTACGTCATGATTCAAGTCGGGTCATACCTAATAACAAGCTTAGCAAACACCAATTATTATTTAATTGATGATATGATCATACAATTAAATAATTACACCAATTTAGAAAATGAGTTTTCTAAATAAGTTGCATATGAGATGGATCAACTTACTAGGATATTTTGTCCATGATTATTATTTATAATGTTATTTGTTTTGATCAAATGACATCAAATAATAAGATAGCGTAAGAGTTATATATAATTAATAGGTTAATTACATAAGTCATAAAATAACTTTATAAACATTTGTGTTTTAAAAGTTTTAGGGGGAACCCTTTTGAAGGGACCAAATTCGGCCGCCCCTTTTATGGGGTTTGGGGATTTCTTTTGTCTTGGAATAAGACACTCTTAGAATAGACCACCACTCCACATCTCACTCTCTCTCTCATGCAAGAACCTCAAGGCAAAAACCTCTCCATCTTGAAGAGAATCTCGGCTGAAAAACGGGTTTTTCAGCAGCCTTGTTGGTTCATTTTGGTGTTAAAATCCTAGCAAAACAAGTGCTTGCTTGATGCTTGTACATATGGAAGCTTGAGGATACCTATCCTTGGTGCTTTGGCCATTCAAGAGCAGCCCCATCTTCATCAAAATCGTTTTTTCTTGCAGCTCTACAAAGGTTGTATGTTTTGCATCTTTATGGTTGTTTTATACTTCTTGATAGCTAGTCCATTCACATATATTTGATCCTATGATTTTAGGTTTGTTAAAACAAAGTTATGAGCTTTATATTTCAGATTATATAACATGATATTAAGCCTTTAATCCGCTGCGTTTTTCTTGTTTAAATTGTTAAACAACTATGTATATGGACCAACAAACCCAACATTGGCATCTAGAGCCGGATATGTGGATGACTAGTTTTAATTATCCTTGTAAAATTGGTTTTATAGGGTTTTAACAACCAAATTAGGGCTGTTTTGTGATGATATAATGAATCCCTAATCTTTCAAGGTTATATCTTACGTGCTTGTGATTAAACCTTGAAAGAAAGATGTCAAATGGTTGATTATTATGCTTGGACAAAAACCCTAGATTTTGGGTTTGTGTTGGCTAAAAATTTAGGGTTAAAAGGGGATTTATTTTGTTCTTGAAATGATGTATATGGATACATATTTTAGTGCATAATATAGCCTTGACCATGTGTGTTTTGGATTTGGTTGATTGAGATTTTGTCATGTTGGTTGATTTCATTCATAAAGGGTTGTAATATTATTCTTTTGTGTTTGTATTTGGGTTGTAATTTATTTATTCATTTGGTTATGTAATAAATAGAATAGGTGTATTTCTTTATTAGAAAATTGTATTAGGATATGATTTTGTAAAAGAAGATGCACAAGATGAAGACCCAAAAGGAAGGACACAAGAGACGTGGACACTTGAAGTATTGGATGTGGAAACAAGTGGGAGTTCATGGACACATATGATGTGTCATTGTAACCCTTAGGAAAGACCTTATGACAACACTTGTGATGGCAAACAAATGTGGTCAACTTAGTGGCTATGGTTATGCACATATGTTTGTATGATTATGCTTGTTTCGTTGTTTGTTGTATGATTGTGTTTTGATATTTGGATATGCATAACAAACTCATTAGCAAACTTAACAAGCTGAAAATTTATGGTTCTTAATCATTAATATGTTAATAAAAGTTATTAAAATGATTAATGATTTAAATAAAAGAGGTTTTATGGAAAAAAAATGAACCATAGGATACCTTGTATTTGAAAGCATACAAATACAAGGTACATAGAGTTTTCAAAACTAGAATTAATGAAAAATAAAATCCCTTTGGAAACAAGTTTAACACCATCCTTTTACACGACACTCGAATCACTTGAGAACTATTTATGGGATAAAGGTCACCTAACCACTTTTAGGGAACTTGTGTTTTGAGGTGGGCTTAACATATTTGTGGGATATAGGTCATCTAACCACTTGTATGTGTAAACTCACACATGTGTGTAAGTAGGACGACTTGAATTGGAAACCATGTGCATAGGGTCACCGAAGCATGGCGTACAATGGTGTTGATGGGATTAAACATGCCAACTAAACATAAGATGTCTAACCGATCCCATAAAGGCTAATAGTTGCAAAAGGTTGCAATTGTCAAATGTTAACTACCTTGTTAATTTAAATAATGGGATAAAGGTCACCTAACCATTATTTGAATGTAACGTTGGATTCTAGATTTTAATTATTAATTATCTATGAGACACAAAAGGGTATTAATAATTAAAATAAAATTTTTCAGAAATACTAATAAGAACTTCGTAAATTTTGTAGAATGGCCACAAACAATAATGCTACCACCCCGATCGTCTATACCCTATCACTGAGAACTATTTTAGAGAGGGATCGTCTGAACCATACAAACTTTATGGATTGGTTTTGAAACTTGAGAATTGTTCTCAAGCAAGAGAAAATGGCCTATGTCCTTGACGATCCTATTCCTGACCAACCCGACCCTGAGGATGTTAAGGCCTATAACGATTGGCTTCAGTATACTGAGGATTCCATGCAGGTATCCTGCCCCTTGTTGGGAACTATATTTCCGAACTCCAAAAGGACTTGGAGCATTATGGGGCATATGACATGATTACCCAATTGAAGGAAATATTCCTTCAACGAGCTAGGGTAAAGCGATTTGAAACGGTTCGAGCGCTCCATGCATGTCACATGGAAGAAACCCAATCGGTATCATCTTATGTACTTAAGATGAAAAGCCACATTGATCGCCTCGAGAGGCTTAACTGACCCGTCTCAAAGGAGTTGGCCACGGATTTGATCCTAAATGGCCTAACTAAAGGTTTGAGACGTTCATAATGAATTACAATATGAACGGATGGGACAAGAGCATTGGTGAGTTTCACGCAATGCTCAAAACAGCTGAGACGGGGATGGATGGAAAGGTCCTACCTGTTCTCTCGATCAATAATGGAGGCAATGGGAAAAGGCCATTCCCGATCCCCAAGGAAAATGTTGCCAAAGGATAGGAGCACATCAAAGGCAAAGGGAAAGGGAAGGTTAAAACGGAACCTCCAAAACCTAAGCTTATGAAGCCTAGGGTAACGGAAAACGATCCATGCTTTAAGTGTGGTGAGATAGGACATTTGAAAGGGAATTATCCAACCTATCTCAAAGAGTTGAGAAATAAGAGGCATGCTGGGCAGACCTCAGGTACAACTTTCATGATCCATATTGACTTAAATGTTATTTCTTCAAACACATGGGTATTGGATACCGGGTGTGGAACTCACATTTGCAATCTGTTGCAAGGGTTCAAAAGAAATAAGCACTTTAAGAAAGAAGACTATGTTTTGAAACTTTCAAATGGTTTGGAAGTTGTTCTTAAAAACATTTTGTATGCTCCTAGTTTGACTAGGAACATATTTTCAGTTTCCATTTTAAAACAATATGGTTATGATTTAAAAGTTGTAAACGATGGTATTTATGTTTATATGGATGATGTATTTCATTTCAAGGCTATGCCTTTTAATGGTATTTATGAATTGGTTTATGATGATTCATCCTATAATAACACATTATACCAATTGTTGCTACAAGAAAACTCGATCGAGTGATCAAGGATCGTGAATCAGTGCTTAATGGTGATTATGCTGGGAACTCCGGGTTTAAGAATGTCTATCAGTAATACAAGTTTTTGAATTATGAGTAGTGGCTGTTTTTCTGGATGGCTTGGCAAAGGAAACTATTGGGGTTTTTATACTAGCCTTACTTTGCAATCTGGTTCCATCTTTAGTATGCTTCAGAGAGTATTTCAGAGTGAATCTTCCTTGGACAGAAAATCCTCTCTTATTTTATGCAAAGGGTTTCTGTACTTAGAATTAATGTATTTTGTCACTATAGTTGACTTTGGACTGGTTGTTCCCTAGGTTTGTCTTATGCGTTTTGGTGCTATTTGTTTGGTCTTTGCTTCTCTTCGTATCCTTGCAGAAGTTCCCCTTATTAATAACTTGGTTTGTAAGTCTACTCGTCCTGCGAGAATGAGAAAGAGAGGCTGTGCCGCGGCCAAGGCTGTGCCAGCCGCGGCCGGTTATAGTTTTGGTATGCCAGCCGCGGCTCTGGCCGAGGTATGCCAGCCGCGGCCCGCGCCTTTGGTCACGATCGTCAAGCGTGTTTCGTGTGGTACCCAATCATGTCCCCCTAGTCCAATATTATGACGAGAGTCATTGTTTTGGACTATTTATTTCTCGCGTTTTATCTAAAATGACACCCTTTTCCAATTTTTCCAATTTCGTGTACATGACAAATCGATTTGACTTGATGTGAAATAACCTTTTGAGCCGTCCTAGTGATGTCTACTTTATTAGGCCGCGGCTCCAGTCTTGTCGCCGCGCTATAGATGTTTTAATTCCTAGTTTGTTAATTGATGTATTGGGGGCCGAGACTTTCTTGGAGGCTGAGCCTCATCCATCTTGTCGCCGCCTTTTCACATTGATGTGATGGGGCCGAGATCCTCTTGGAGGCCGAGCCTCATCCATCTTGTCGCCACCCTTTCATAGCCATCGACTGATGTGACGGGGCCGAGATTGGGCCGAGATCCTCTTGGAGGCCGCGCCTCCCTCCCTTCTATAAATACAAGGCTTTTGGCCTTCATTTTGCCTCACAAACTTTTCTTTCTTTTGGGAAGGAGCTCTAGCCAGGTCACGGGTCGTTCACTTTCGAGGTTAGTTTCTTTATCTTCTATCTAAAATCATGGAGTGTAGGAATGATATGTGTCTGCAAAAGTCGCTCGTTTCCCAAGATTTCCTTAACAATTTCGTCATCCGGTACGGTATAGGATCTGACCTTAAACCTATCGTTCCTCCTACGAATTCTACTGTTAGGGACGCACCTCCTGGTACTGTTGCCTTATATACCTCGTTTTTTAGTCTTGCCAACTTCCGTGTTCCCGTTAGTCGCTTTCTGTGTTCGCTTTTGCACCATTATGCTATACATTTGTCTCAAGTTGTCCCCTAGGCTTGACTAAAGTTTATCATTTTGAAATATGTTGTCGTGCCCATAAGTTGGAGCCTCAAGTTAATCTTTTCCGAGTCTTTATAAGCTTACTCATGTGGAGATTGGGTTACTTTCAAGAAGCGCAAAGCGCCTTCTCCTCCTATCTTTTCTCGGTCTTTGACTAGTTTAAAACATTGGAAGGATCACTTTTTCTTTGTGTCTTCAAGTATCATTCCTTTTCCTATGAAATGGTTGAATCCTCAAGACAAGATCTGTGACCCGGTTCCTAAGGCTAAAGACTATGATGTTTCTGCCTACGATACTTTGAAAGCTACTCCTACTGCACTACAACCTTTTTCTGAACACTTTCTCGTTATGGTTGGTGTTAGTCGTAATTGGGTTGATCCCCAACTTGTTCCGTGTATGACCTTTCAAGGAAAAAGTAAGCAGATTACTTTTTTTTTGGTACGTTCCCGTATGTTCGTGTCCGTGGCTTATGATTTGTCGTTTTTCTTTCTTAGGGATGGGGCTTTTTGATCGTATGAAACTCTCTGCTAAGGAGGTCGTGACGGAGCATACGGAGCCCCTGGCCGCGGGTGCGTCGCCTATTTTGGAAACTACTGCTAGTTTCGTTGTTCAACCCGGGGAGAGCATGGACTTCGCGCAGAAACGAAAAGCCAGTGAAGATGCAAGCTCTTCTAAGAAGTCTGCTAGGGTCGTGAAAGAGAGGAAAGGCCTTGGTGCACCTGGTCTGAAGCCGCCACAGCCTGCACCTACCGCGGCTGGCAAGGTGAAGGCCGCGGCTGACCCCTCGTCGGGGGCCGCGGCTGGTACGTCCTCTGGGTCGTTTACTTTGGGTAATCGTATATATACATTCCTTCTCTATTTATTATTATCATCACGCTATTAATTCATGATGTTTCTGTGAATCATATGTTGCAGGTAGTCATTCGGGTTCTGATGGCTCAACTGAGGGGGAAGAGCCGAATCCGCTAGAGAAGTTTATGCCCGACTGGAACCTGACTAACAATGCTCTACTAGATACTCCCGAGCTCTGTAGGGAGTTTCTCTTTTCTGTGCGTCCACCAACTGAGGTTTCTAGACTCGAAGATTGTACGAAACGACAGTTATCCGATTCAGGTTGTTCTGCCATTGTTGACGGTCTCCTTTCTTTTGTGGAGATTCACAATCGTTGGCTCGAGAGTAATAAGGAAGTTCGCGAGTTGAAGAGACAGGTTTCGTCATTGCAGAACGAGAATGCCTCACTCTTGTCTCGTTGTGAAAAAGCTGAAAATGAGAAAAAGGTTCTTGACAAGAAACTTGCCGTTCTGAATACTGAGTTAAAGAATCATAAGGCGTCATCATCTGAACGTATTTCTGAGCTTGAGGCTCTGACAGCCTCACATGTATCTGAGAAAAAATGGCTTATTTCTCACGGGATTGAGTTAGCTTTTAACAAGGTTCGTGAGAGTAATGAATTCCTTGATCTACTGGCCGAGATTGATTCATTAGCGGATAAAGTTGGTTACAATTCGGGTCTTGTGGATGGTGTTCAACTGGCGGCTGAAGGTAAGAGAGCTGAAGAAACAAAGAACTTCTATCCCGATGCCTTGGATGAATTGCGGGAACGGTCAAAGGTTTTTGACGAGACTTCCTTTCCTATGTCGCAGACCATTGCTGCTTTTGCTGATTCTGAGTTTGGCGACCTGAAAACGTTTCTCTGCCCTCCTCCCCCTACCGGAGGACCTAATGGGCCTAATCCTTCTACTAGTTAGGTTGATGGTGTTTGCTATCTTGGTCTTTTGATGATGTATTTGGGTTGCTAGTTGTTTTTTCCTTATGGACCTTTATTATGTACTTGTTATCGTATTCGCTTATGTAGCGACTTTGTTTTATCTTTTCGCTTTGCGTGTTTATTGTGCCCCCCTTTTTTTTTGTGTGTTGACTTGTGATTGTTCATTTGGCCATGAGTCGACTATGGCTTGTTCTTGCTTCCACGGATGTGCCGCGGCCTGGTGTTGCGTTCATGGATGTGCCGCGGCTTGATGCTGCATTTATGGGTGTGCCGCGGCTCGATGCTGCATTTATGGGTGTGCCGCGGCTTGATGCTGCATTTATGGATGTGCCGCGGCTTGATGCTGCATTTATGGATGCGCCGCGGCTTGGTGAATGGTTTGTTTTGTTTCTTTGGACGTGCCGCGGCTTGGTATTGCTGCCATGGGAGCCGCGGCTGGCGTCTTATGTTGATCATGGACTGGTTGCAACGTCGCATCTTTTAATTGCTTTGAGCTTTGGCAACTTGCTCATGTAATAAACAAACTTGGTTGCTCATTATTTATAGTTTCGAGCTTGGTTACTTGCTCGTTGAATAAATAAGCTTGGTTGTTCGTCGTTTATACGTTTCGAGCTTGGTTACTTGTTCGTCTATTATACAAACTTGGTTGCTCATTATTTATACGTTTCGAGCTTGGTTACTTGCTCGTCTATTAAACAAACTTGGTTTCTCATTATTTATACGTTTCGAGCTTGGTTACTTGCTCGTTGAATAAATAAGCTTGGTTGTTCGTCGTTTATACGTTTCGAGCTTGGTTACTTGCTCTCGCTTGATGCTTGCGTGCATCTTTTTATCATTGCTATGCTTATACTATCTTTTATTTCCCCCTCCCTGAGTGTTTGTTAGGAGCATGTATAGTGCTTGTATGAATGCAACTGCTGGTGCTCGCTCGCACATTCTTTAACCAAAAATTGAGTTACAAACAGGGTAATAGACTAAGCTACATGTAACATTTACGGAGCTGTGCTCCGTTCCAGGTTCGTGGGATGGCTGTTCCATCCAAATGGGCTAACTCGTACGCCCCGTTTTTTCCGGCTTTTACCACTAAGTATGGGCCTTCCCAGCGTGGCCCTAACTTCCCTTGTTCCTCTACTCGGCTGGCCTCATTGCTTCGCAGCACATAATCTCCTTCCCTGAAGGTTTGTTTCCTAACACGCGAGTTGTAGTATCGTTCAACTTCTTGTTTGTGCCTGGCCTCTCTTATCGCTGCGATCATCCTTCGTTCCTCCAGTAAGTCCAAGTTGAGTCGCAGCTCCGCTTCATTGTCTGTCGCTCGAGCTTGTGTGACTCTAGCTGTTGGCATTCCTATTTCCGCTGGGATCATTGCTTCTGACCCGTATGTTAAGCTAAAAGGGGTTTCCCCGTGACTTGTTTTTGGCATGGTTCGGTGAGCCCATAAGACATTTGGCAGCTCTTCCACCCAGTTTCTTCCCTCCAGCCCTAACCTTGTCTTGATGCCTTCAACGATGCTTCGGTTAATCCTTTCTACCTGCCCGTTACCCTGCGGGTGAGCTACTGAAGTGAAAATCTGAGTGATCATCAATTCTTTGCACCATGACTTGAACGGGTTGTCTGCGAACTGCTTCCCGTTATCTGTTACAATAAAAAGTGGTAATCCGAAACGACATATGATGTTTTCCCATACGAACTTCTTCACCTGCTGCCCTGAAATGTTCTTTAAAGCCTTCGCTTCTGTCCACTTGGTGAAATAATCTACTGCGACCAAAAGAAACTTCACTCCCGCTGTTGAGGTCGGGAATGGGCCAACAATGTCCATGGCCCATTTCTGGAATGGCCAAGCAGTAGTGACCGGTATCATGTTGTTTTTAGGCCTATAGCAAGCAGGGGCGTGTCTCTGGCAGCTCTCGCATTTTTGAATTTCTTCTACTGCGCTCCTGTGCATCCCTGGCCAGTAATATCCAGCTCCCATAGCCTTTGCCACCACCATTCGTGGTCCGGCATGTATACCGCAAATACCCTCATGTATTTCTCGAATCACGTAGTTGGCCTCTTCAGGGGTTAAACATCTTAGGAGCGGGCCCAGGTAGGACCTGCGGTAGAGTATCCCGTGTCGCAGTTCGTAGTGCAGCGCCTTTGCTTGCAAAGCTCTTGCTTCTGCTTTCTCATCCGGAAGGTCACCATCCTGCAGAAAACGTACGATTGGTTGCATCCAGCTGGTTTCCCCTTCATTTCTGACTGTGGTTACTTCTTTTGTTTCTACTGATGGTGTTTGAAGTACCTCCACTCTTACTTCCTTGGCGAGATGGCTAAAGGTTATAGATGCCAGTTTGCTTAGAGCATCCGCTTTCTTGTTCTTGCTGCGCGGGATGTGTGAGACCTCACACTTTTCAAAATCGCCCATTATTTCCCTCGTTTTACTCAAGTACAACTTCATTGTGTTTTCTTTCGTATCGTAGGATCCGTTAACCTGATTTGCGACCAGTAGTGAGTCCACGTGGGCGTGCAATCTTCTAATCTTCATTTGCCTTGCCAACCTGAGACCTGCTATTAATGCTTCGTATTCTGCTTCGTTGTTAGAACTTCTAAAGGCCAACCTGAGTGCATAGGTTACTTCTTCCCCACCTTTCCCACCAGTATCAATCCTGCCCCTGACCCTTCGTCATTTAACGCTCCATCTGTGTGTAGACGCCATTCTTTTTCTTTCTCGTGATCACCTGGTATTGCATCAGTGCCCAAGTCATTATCTCCGTCGTGTGGTATTTCTGTTAAAAAATCGGCCACAACCTGGCCCTTCATTGCGACCCTTGGTTTGTACTGAATCCCGAAAACTCCTAACTCGATTGCCCATTTTGCTAATCTGCCCGATATTTCTGGTTTCCTCAGGATTTGCTGTATTGGGTGGCTCGTTCGTACTTCGATCGCATGGGCTTGAAAGTATCGTCGTAGTCTTCTAGACGCGTGTACTAGAGATAGCACAAGTTTTTCCATTGGGGAGTATCGTGTCTCTGCATCTTTTAATGCTCTGCTGATAAAGTATATTGGTGTTTGGTCTCCTCCTCTGTCAGTCATCAGCACAGCGCTTACGGCCTCGTTCCCGGCCGATAAATATACGATTAGTGTTTCGTCCGGGAATGGGGCCACGAGTGTTGGTAAACTGCTTAGGTAACTTTTCATTTGTTGAAAAGCGTCCTCCGCCTCTTGAGACCATGCGAAATTCTTCTTCCCCAGACAGTTCTTTAATACAGTCATGAACGGGAGAGCCCGCTCCGCATGCTTTGATAGGAACCTGTTGGGCGCCACCAAACGTCCATTGAGCGCTTGCACTTCTCTGATTGATTTTGGTGACGGCATTTTGAGCACGGCTGTTACCTTTTCTGGGTTAGCTTCGAACCCCTTTTTGGTCACGATTACACCCAAAAACTTTCCTTCCTCCACCCCAAAAGAGCACTTTTGGGGATTCAACTTCATATTCATCCTTCGTAATGTTCCAAAAGTCTCTGCTATATCCCCCAACAAGGACTCTTCACTGTGGCTTTTGATTACTATATCGTCAACATAAACCTCAATGTTTCTTCCAATTTGGCTTTTGAACTCCCTATCCATTAGTCGTTGGTATGTTGCACCGGCGTTCTTTAATCCGAACGGCATTTTAGTAAAGCAGAAAATACCTACATCCGTATAGAACGCGGTTTTGTCTTCATCTTCCCGAGCCATTTGCACCTGATGGTATCCCTTGTATGCATCCAAAAAACATTTTAAAGGAAAGAGGCTAGGGAGTCTACCTTTGAGTCTATCTCCGGTAGCGGATAACAGTCCTTGGGGCATGCGTTGTTGAGATCCTTGAAGTCGATGCACATCCTCCAGGTTCCGTCTCCTTTTTTCACCATCACTGGGTTAGCCACCCAGGTCTGGTATCGTACCTCCCTGATGATCCCTGCGCATAACAATTTTTTTGCTTCTTCAATAACGGCCTTGCTTCTTTCTTCCCCCATGTGTCTTCGCTTTTGCACTACGGGCTCCTTGGATTTGTACGTCTTCAATTCATGTTCTACGACATTTCGTGGGGCCCCCGCCATGTCTGATGGTTCCCACGCGAAGACGTCTAGGTTACTTTGCAGCAAATGCCTGAGCCGATCCTTAGTTGCGTCTCCCAGCTGTCCTCCAATCGTGATCTTTTGCTCAGGGAATTTTGGATTGACTACCCACTTTTCCTGCGTTGGGTGTATGGTGTCTTCCACCGTGTTTTGACCCTTCATTTTTAGTGCCCTTACATCCTTGCACTCTCGGCTGGAGTAGATGGTAACTACCCCTGTGGGAGTGGGAAACTTGATTGCTGCATGAACTGTAGATATAACGGCCCCTAACGTGCACAAACCGGGTCTTCCCAAGATCACATTATGCGATGATTCTGATCGAACCACCAGAAAGGTCATCACCACCTCACGCCAGCCAGCATGGTTTCCAATAATAACTGGCAGCTGAAGTTGACCCAATGGTTGAACCAACTCCCCTGTGAATCCTGTTAACATGTGAGTCCTGGTGTCAATGTTCTTCCTGATCTCTTCATCCAACTGCAAGAAACAATGTTCATACATGATCTCTGCGCTGCTTCCACTATCTACATATACTCGATGCACTTGGTGGCCTGCGATAATGGATGAGATGGTGACCGGGCCGCTAGCAAAACTTCCGCCATGGATTGGGGGGAACGATATTTCTTGAGCCATCCATGATTCCATGTGATCGGCAGCCCTCTTGCCAGCATGACTGAGAGGTTGGATCATAAATATTTCCTTTCTTTGCTCTCCGGTTTGCGGTGTCTTCTTCAATTCCTTCAAGAGGTGGGCCAGTTTTCCTGTTTTGATGGCTAGTTCGATCTGTCTCTTTAACGAGAAACAGTCGTCCGTGGTATGCCCATGTTCCCCGTGGAACTCACAATATCTACTCGCGTCTCGCTTTACCCCTGGCTTTAATGGAGTTGGTTTGGCGAACTTCACATTTTAGTGGCCAAGATTTCGCTTGGTGTTTTGGTCAGAGGGGGGAGTGTTATCTGAGGACCAGATGAGCTTCGGGTGGGTAGGCGGGTACGGGGATGCAAGATTGAGTTTGGTTGAGCAAAGCAAGGTTGGAAACGTGGTCTCTCCCAGATCTTGGGTCCCGCAGACCTTCTCTATAGATCCCATGGTGGGAGTGCTGGTTTCTTGAGAACTTTCTCACGCAACTGCTCACAGGCTCTCTTCCCACGCACGAATGCCTTCGCGCGTTCTAGCATTTCGTCTACTGTTTTGGGGAGGATTTCGTGGAACCTTTCGACGAGTTGATCGTTTCTTACACCGTGAATGAAAGCTGATATTCGTATGGTTTCATCAGCCCCTCTTACCTGCATGCTTTCCTTAGAGAACCTGGTGATGAAGTTCTCTATTGATTCCCCCTCTCCCCTCTTGATATTGTGTAATTCTGTAGGGTCTTTTGATGACAATCTTTGTTGGCTGAAGTTTTTCAAGAAACGGCTTTCTAATTCTTCAAAGTCGTGGATCCCGCCAGCGGGGAGGCCGTCAAACCAAACCCGGGCTGCCCCGGTGAGAGTCTGGGCGAACATGTGACACCAGACCGGCACGGACCATTGTTCTACCTCAGCTGCTCCCACAAAAATGGCCAAATGATCCTCTGGGTCTCCTGTCCCATTATACTTTCCAACATTTGAAGGCATCTTCAGCTTTGGCGGGAAGACAAATTCTGCTATCTTTGGAATGAATTTCGACCGGGCTCTCGCGGTCGAGGGACGATAAGGTTTGCTGAAGTCATCTTGCGAGCACGTCCCTTTGGGGGGTGTAATTCCACCCTGCTTTGTTACTACCTTGTGTTCTTCTTCCTCCTCCTCATGTGGCCTTCCACCGTCATTGTGTTCCTCCTCCTCTTCATGTTCTATCCTTGGTGCGTCTTCGTACTCCAGTCGAGTCCGAACATCCCTCAGTCGGTGTTCCTTCTCTTCCTGCTGCAGTAGCAGCAAAATTTGCTCTCGATTCTGATTAAGGAACTCGGGAGTAATGACCGTGTTGTTTGGTGTGGGGGTGGTTATGGTGTTGAGGTTGTTTCCTCCCTCCGAACCAGCGTTTGCTACCCCCGAGGGAGAGGAAGTAATATGCGGGTTCGCCCTTCTGTTGGCGATATCGTGGTGGGGAGTTAATTGGTCGGAGTCCATGATAATCACCTTTTGGGGTAAAATCAGAGGGTCCCACGGATGGCGCCAAATGTTGCTACAAGAAAACTCGATCGAGTGATCAAGGATCGTGAAGCAGTGCTTAATGGTGATTATGCTGGGAACTCCGGGTTTAAGAATGTCTATCAGTAATACAAGTTTTGAATTATGAGTAGTGGCTGTTTTTCTGGATGGCTTGGCAAAGGAAACTATTGGGGTTTTTATACTAGCCTTACTTTGCAATCTGGTTCCATCTTTAGTATGCTTCAGAGAGTATTTCAGAGTGAATCTTCCTTGGACAGAAAATCCTCTCTTATTTTATGCAAAGGGTTTCTGTACTTAGAATTAATGTATTTTGTCACTATAGTTGACTTTGGACTGGTTGTTCCCTAGGTTTGTCTTATGCGTTTTGGTGCTATTATGTTTGGTCTTTGCTTCTCTTCATATCCTTGCAGAAGTTCCCCTAATTAATAACTTGGTTTGTAAGTCTACTCGTCCTGCGAGAATGAGAAAGAGAGGCTGTGCCAGCCGCGGCTCCGGTTATAGTTTTGGTATGCCAGCCGCGGCTCTGGCCGAGGTATGCCAGCCGCGGCCCGCGCCTTTGGTCACGATCGTCAAGCGCGTTTCGTGTGGTACCCAATCACCAATCAAGCACCAAGAAACTTAAAATGGGTTTAAGTGATTCTTACCTTTGGCATTGTCGTCTTGGTCACATAAACAAGAATCGGATTCAAACACTTCAAAAGAATGGTCTTTTGAAATCAAATGAAAATTGTTCATTTGATAAGTGTGAATCTTGTTTACAAGGTAAGATGACCAAGTCGCCCTTTAGTGGTACTAACGAGATGGCAAAAGACTTATTAGGAATCATACATTTGCATGTATGTGGTTCCTTTAAGACAATGACAAAGAATGGTGAAAGATACTTCATTACCTTTACCGACGGTTACAGTCGCTATGGTTATGAGTACTTGATGACACATAAACATGAAGCTTTTGAAATGTTCAAAATCTTCAAGAATGAAGTAGAAAATTAACTCGATAGAACTATCAAAGTTCTCTGTTTAGATAGAGGAGGTGAATACCTAAGTGAGGCTTTTCAGGATCATCTAAGAAGTTATAAGATTGTCTCACAACTTACTTCTACCGGAACACCACAACATAATGGTGTGTTTGAAAGGAGGAACCGAACCCTATTGGATATGGTTCGATCTATGATGGCTATAAGCTCACTACCTCTATCATTTTGGGGTTTCGCACTACTCTCCGCGGCTCGTATTTTGAATATGGCCCAACCAAGAAAGTGGATTCGACACCTTTGAAATGTGGCATGGAAGAGTTCCATCCTATCATATTTAAAGGCATGGGGTAGTGAAGCTTATGTTAAGCTTAACACCCAAAACAAACTGGAAAGTCGATCCACTAAGTGTACACTTGTTGGATATCCAAAAGACTATATAGGATACTACTTTTTTGATCCAACAGAGCAAAAGGTATTTATTGCTCGAAAGGCAGAGTTCTTGGAAGCCAAGTTCCTTATGGAAGGAATGACGTATAGAACAGTGGAATTTGATGAGGATCAAGATCCACAAGCCAAAACACGTTTGGTTGACACTAGCTATTAACAAGAGGTTGTTGATGATGATCAAGAGGTTAATCAATACACACAAAACGTTCACAAATATGGTAGAATTAGCACTCTACCTAAAAGATATGGATTTTTCATGGATGGATGCTATGTGGTTGACTCTGATGAGCCAACTACATACCATGATGCAATGTCCAATTCGGATTGTGACAAATGGCTGGAAGCCATGAACGTAGAGATGCAATCCATGTATGACAACCAAGTTTAGGAATTGGTTGACCCTCCACTTAACTCCAAACTGGTTGGATGCAAGTGGGTTTTCAAGAAGAAAACAGATATGCATGGAAACTTGGATACTTACAAAACAAGACTTGTAGCAAAAGGTTTCACTCAAACTCAAGGGGTTGATTAAGATGAAACCTTTTCGCCTGTGGCAATGCTAAAGTCTATTAGGATATTATTTGCAATTGCTGCTCATTATGATTATGAGATTTGGCAAATGGACGTCAAAACCGCTTTTCTTAATGGACATCTCGAAGAGACTGTCCATATGGTTCAGCCTGAAGGCTTTGTCGATCCAAAGCATCCTAATAAAGTATGCAAGTTAAAGAGATCAATCTATGGATTGAAACAAGCATCAAGAAGTTGAAATCAACATTTTGATGAAGAGATCAAGAAATTTAGTTGAATGCTGATGAGACTTGTGTGTATAAAAAGGGCTAGTGGGAGTGTAATCACATTCTTAGTATAGTATGTTGATGACATACTACTATTTGGAAATGATGTTCCAACCATGGAAGGTGTTAAAACCTGGCTTGGAAATTGTTTTTCCATAAAAGATCTCGGTGAAGACCGCCTATATTTTGGGAATAAAGATCTATAGGGATAGATCGAGGCGGTTGATAAGTCTAAACCAAAGTGCATACATTGATAAAATCTTGAAAAGGTTCAAGATGGAAAACTCTAAGAAAGGTATAGTACCTATTCAAAGAAGGACAATATTAAGTGCATCTCAATGTCTAAGCTCAAAGGATGAGCAAGATCGTATGAAGAACATCCCATATGCGTCTGCTATAGGATCCATCATGTATGCGATGATACGCACTAGACCGGATGTGTCATGCGCGTTAAGCATGACAAGCAGATATCAGCAGAATCCAGGTAATAGCCATTGGATGGCTATTAAAAGTATATAGAAATACCTTAGGAGGACTAAGGATATGTTTCTAATATACGGATCTGATGAAGACGAACTCGTTGTAAAAGGTTACACGAATGCGAGTTTCCAAATTGATCGAGATGATTCTCGATCACAATCGGGATATGTCTCCATTATGAGTAGGGTAGCATTGTCCACTACAGAATACGAATACATAGCCGCCTCATTAGCAGCTTGGGAAGCTGCATGAATAAAGAAGTTTATCGCCGATCTAAGGGTGGTCTCTACCATTCAAGACACCTTAGAAATCTTTTGTGATAACGAGGGTACGATTGCTCAAATCAAGGAACCCCGTGCACATCAAAAGATTAGGCACAATGAGCGGAGATTCAACTACATAAGGGATGAAGTTAAAAAGGGAAAGATATGTATTCACAAAGTTCACTTTGATCAAAACATTGCAGATCCACTCACGAAGCTCCTTGAAAAGGAAAAGCATGAAAGTCATACTTGTGCCTTAGGACTTCGATATTCTAGTGATCGGAATTGATCTGTTTAGTATAAATATGGAACAATTGTAATATTTAACTCATCTATATATTTACGATATTTTGAGTTATGTTCCTTTTAGCATGTTTACATCCATGAATATGTTTATTATTCTAAATGTCCGTAGTCAGTCATATTTATAGGAACAAATATGAACGTAAGACTATTATGAACTTGGATTGGTGGATATTCATAAGGCACGAATATAGAGCAATTGATTGCTGCCAAGGTTCATAGATATTTGTGGGATACAAATATTGGACTGACCCGCATCTCAATTTTACTACATGGAATCTTCTAGATTGATCATAAGTAAATTTGAGTAAAGGCGAATATCATTTGGTATCCTCTGACCTGAGATACATATTGGGTTTTGATATTCACCAAGTGTTATACTTTGAGCTAGTTCTTCGCTGCTCTGAAATAATGGTCCGTACATAAGGCTATGTTTAGGTATGACATAAGGTGATTGTGAGAAACGTATGTAGTCAAGATGGAATTTGTTCCTCTTATTCGTTGAGAGCAAGATGTTTAAGACCTGATTAAGTTAAATCAACAAGGAATGATCATTCTATGTCCTTTGATTTAACATGACATCTGTAATAAAAAGATAAATTATTGATTCACCTAAATCATTTCAAGTTGGATACTTGAAGGGGATGATGTTATTGAATGGCTTCTAAGTCATGCATATTAAGGGTAGTAAACCGTTGTTAGGCGGTATTTACTGCTTGCATCAATCTTCTATGAATCTTGTGCAAGTGGGAGATTGTTGGATTCTTTATGCCCAAGACACATAGAATATTGATGTGGTTAGTACGTCATGATCCAAGTCGGGTCATACCCAATAACAAGCTTAGCAAACACCAATTATTATTTAATTATTGATATGATCATACAATTAAATAATTACACCAATTTAGAAAATGGGTTTTCTAAATAAGATGCATATGAGATGGATCAACTTATTAGGATATTTTGTCCATGATTATTATTTGTAATGTTATTTGTTTTGATCAAATGACATCAAATAATAAGAGAGTGTAAGAGTTATATATAATTAATAGGTTAATTACATAACTCATAAAATAACTTATAAACATTTGTGTTTTAAAGGTTTTGGGGGGAACCCTTTTGAAGGGACCATACTCGGCCGCCCCTTTTATGGGGTTTGGGGATTTCTTTTGTCTTGGAATGAGACACTCTTAGAATAGACCACCACTCCACATCTCACTCTCTCTCTCATGCAAGAACCTCAAGGCAAAAATCTCTCCATCTTGAAGAGAATCTCGGCTGAAAAATGGGTTTTTCAACAGCCTTGTTTATCTCGGCTGAAAATGGGTTTTCAACAGCCTTGTTGGTTCATTTTGGTGTTAAAATCCTAGCAAAATAAGTGCTTGCTTGATGCTTGTGAGTATGGAAGCGTGAGGACACCTATCCTTGGTGTTTTGGCCATTCAAGAGCAGCCCCATCTTCATCAAAATCGTTTTTTCTTGCAGCTCTACAAAGGTTGTATGTTTTGCATCTTTATGGTTATTTTATACTTCTTGATAGCTAGTCCATTCACATATATTTGATCCTATGATTTTGGGTTTGTTAAAACAAAGTTATTAGCTTTATATTTCAGATTATATAACATGATATTAAGCCTTTAATCTGATGCGTTTTTCTTGTTTAAATGGCTAAACAACTATGTATATGATCCAACAAACCCAATAATTAGAAGTCGTTTTAATAACTTATAATCTTTTGATTGAAGTCATTATTCTTTTAGAAACAGATAAACATTAACTGGAGTTGTTTTCTTAGAAACTAATTTCTATTATTAGTGGAAAACACATTATAATTTTTATCACTTTTTCTAATTTTTAAAGTTGAATATTGAAATACATTTGGAAAGGTTATTAGCTGTTTTTCAGTTTCTTTTAGAAATTTATAATGTACTATACTCTATGGACAATCACTAGGAATGACCTCATGATAAAAATGCATGCATCTTATAAAATGATATTGGGTTCATGCTTCACTTGAGACGTGAAGCAGTGACGGAGTTTGAACATCCCCGTAGGGGGGCGGGGACGAAATTATTTTTTTAGGGGGGACGAACTCGATATTTATATAAAAATTTATATTACCGGACCAAAAAATTACACTACCGGACCAAAAAATTACACTACCGACGAAAAAAAGAGGGCCCCCCCCCGGTCTCCTCTATCCTCCGCCCCTGATGTGAAGGATACTTAAGTTGAAGTACAATAGGATTAGATTAGGATTGTTAAAAAAGTACCATACTCTATGTAGATACTAAATAAAATTAGATGTTTAAATTTTGTTCAACACTCTTTGCCTCGATTTTATACGCACGTTATGATTGACGCACAATACAATAGTAACATCAAACATAGTGTTTTTGTCCAAAATTTCTTATATAATATGAACATACAAGTGATTATATGTGACATATCTATTAAACAAGCATAGTTTATTTTCATCGAAATAAAGAGTATTCATTTTATGACGCATCATCATGTAAGTATTTACACTAACAATCAATATACCACCTTATACCTCCTAAAGACATGGCTTCAACAACTTATGGTTGGGATGTCATGTCACTCTAGGCTATAGGGGACCATATTCGTGGACGAACAACATAACTTGAGTTTAGAATGCATGTAGAATGTAAGGACTAACGACCCATTATACCATGAGGCAAGGAGTGTGATTGTGGGTACCATATGATTCTATAACTAACTGTAGTGATTGAAAATAGTATTATTGAGGTGATGGTGGTGAAATACAAAGGGTCGAACATAATGGCGATGACATGTATCATGGACAAGAGTAATCTAACAGTCAGTTTACACTTGATTAAGATCGCGAACCAGAATTATTTTGTAATTCTATAAAGATGATCATAGTGATTGGATCTACGATTTGATACTCATATGTTGTATCATGATGGATTAATATTTATGGTTATCAATTGTAAACTATTTTAATATATATTTTCAAATTAAGAGTGATAAAAATAAATTTTTAATAAAGATCTATTTAATATATATTTCAAATTATCGTTTTATTAAATAAGTTTTCTTTTTTGAACGGCGTTTGTAACTACCCTCAATGTTCGAGTGAAATTTCCTTAGATAAAACGTTAGTTATCCACATTGATTTTGATGCTTCGGGTCTGACTCGTCTATAAACATCATTAAAGAGGAAACTCATAATTATGAAACTCTCTTGAGTCACGTTAAAACTTCAGACCTTGAAGATTTTAAACTCAAACTATCACCTTCACCAGAATATCTTTGACATTAAAGAAGTTTTCTACATGTACTTATTTAGAAAAACGTACCAAATCCATCTAATTATTTCCATGACCTTTAGAATCTTTAAAACTTTTAAATTGCCATTGTAAACAACAAGAAAACCAAAATAGGTACAAAAACCAAAATAGGTGCAAGAAGGTTATAAAGAGTTCCTTCTATTCATCATAATTAAGCTCTTCAAGAAACAAAACCAACAATATGTAAGCTTTGATATTGGTGATGTCACAACTCCTATTGGTAGAATTCATAAACGTTAGATGGCCAAACAATACTTCATTTTTGTTGTTTTACCTAAATCATTTTTTCAATATAAATAAAAATTCTTGTATCCGTCACCGCTAATTACTACATCTAGTTAACCTTTATATTATTTACATTATGGGTGGTGGTGAAAAGTGAAAACGACATATAGGCAAGACGAATGGGTGATAGCTACGGTGACGGGACAATAGCGATAAAATATAACGATAGTGATGGCAATGACATTTTGATACCACATTTCTTCATTGTGAATGTTTCAAAATTAATTAATAACTTGCTTTTAAGTTACCGTTATATATAATACTCTTGCTTAAATCTCATCCACATATGTAATATGTATCTTATTTTAGTCAGAGATGTTTATATATTCGTTGTTTCATCTTTAGCCAATACAATAATATATTTAGTTTTTAGTTTTAAGTAGATTTTAACTTGATTGGAATTTTTAACTGAAATACACTATCTATATTTAGACATGAAAATCACTTTCATTTGTCATGTTATATTAAAACCGGGTGTCAAAAGATTGGTTTAAAAGATAAGTTCGCAAAAAATAATTAGTGATCATTATAACTTTGGGCCAAAATAAAGTTTAGAAATGCATTAATATAATAAATTTTTGAATTTTAATCTCAGAGTTTTCTTTAGGACTTTTAATATTATTCCATAGGACGTATTAAGCATGAGTTTTTAATAAAAGTAGTTATTAAGCTCGCCTCTTGTTGCGGCAGTGGTGACGTAACGTGATAATATATAAACTACAATCGATTCGATAACGTGATAATGTATAGACTACAATCGATTCGATTTGTTTTTGAACTAAATTTACATAGAAATATATAGTAACTCGAATTTGTGTCGCCGAATAAAAACATTTTATATTTGACACGACTTGTTTTCAATCAAGATTTAGATTGAAACATAGACCAACACAATCCATTATGGTTTCTTCTTTCTCTCTTGTTTGATCAAAATTTTAGGTGATGGTTTTGAGGTTATAAAACTTGCACATGCATTAAGACGGTACACAAAGCACAACTTGTCACTTACTGTTCATTTTGTTCTAAAATTAACTATATGATAGAAATATCTATAATAAACGAGAGAGGTCTATATAATCTGCTTTTTCTTTCATTTATTTCATTTTGTTTTTGAAAATTATATGTTACATATAAAAAGATATATGAAGAGAGAACACCGGATAGGTATTGTACTTCCAGTGAATATTAAAAATCCATGATACGTCCACTCCTTGATCTTTAATAGAGTATTTGTCTTCACGAAGAACTTCCCTATAAGACAGTAGTGATCACATGTACATCGTCTTACGAAGAAGGTAATGATCATCTTTCTCTCGTCTTACTATTAAGATAATGATACCCTTTGAACATCTCACTAATCGGGTACTAATTACCCCTTGATCATCTTACTCTTTAATCAAATAGTAAACACCCTTATAACATCTCACTAAACAAAGGTTTTTACCACCAAACGAATAGTGACAACATCTCTCTAATCTTTATAGTGTTTACCATTTTAAACCACATGGGTCCCGAGTAAAAATATTACATTGATCCTCACAAACATCCCTCCTAAATACACATAAGAGCCATTACTTTTCAATTGCAAAATGTTAATTAACAAAAATATAATATAAAAAATTATAAAATAAAAAATAACAAAAATAAAAAATAAAAACACAAAAATGCTTCCCTTGTTTCACTTTTCATTAAAAAATAAAAAAATTCTCGTTTTTTTACGAAATTCGTCACACATGTGTAATAGTGGATTTACACATGTGTAAATCCGATGTTAAATCCGGTATTACATATGTGTATAACCAGATTTACACATATGTAAATAACGGGTGAACGTTTCTTTATAAAAATATATATCTATATGGTAGGTGTTGGAAAGATATAAAATACTGAAATTAATGGTGAATTTTTTTAAAAAAATAAAGTCGTGAAAAAAAATTATGAACATTAAAAAAAGGTGGAAATAACATGTGAAGTGCATGTGATTGAAAAATGTGGCTCGTATTGGTTCCTAAAGTTTCAAAAAAAAAAGTGGTTCTCAAAATAACTCTACCCCCCCACACACACACATATATATATATATATATATTATTTACTCGAGATATGTTGATAAAATTTCATTCTTTCATTGCAAAATGTTAATTAACAAAAATATAATATAAAAAATTATAAAATTAAAAATAAATAAAAATAAAAAATAAAAAAAAACACAAAAATGCTTCCCTTGTTTCACTCTTTCATTAAAAAATAAAAAAAATCTCGTTTTTTTACGAAATTCGTTTCACACATGTGTAATAGTGGATTTACACATGTGTAAATCCGATGTTAAATCCGGTATTACACATGTGTATAATCAGATTTACACATATGTAAATAACGGGTGAACGTTTTTATATAAAATATATATATCTATATGGTAGGTGTTGAAAATATATAAAAATACTAAAATTAATGGTGAATTTTTTTGAAAAAATAACGTCGTGAAAAAAAATTATGAACATTAAAAAATGGTGGAAATAAATGTGAGGTGCATGTGATTGAAAAGTGTGACTCATATTGGTTCCTAAAGTTTCACAAAAAAAGTGGTTCTCAAAATAACTCTACCCCCCCCCCCCACACATATATATATATATATATATATATATATATATATATATATATATATATATTATATATTATTTACTCGAGATATGTTGATAAAATTTCATTCTTCATTGCTTGCTTCATGTACTTGCATGTGACTGAAAGGTGTGACTCATATTGGTTCCTAAAGTTTCACAAAAAAATGTTTCTTAAAATAACTTTACCCCACACACACATATATATATATACACTATATTTACTCTAGATATGTTAGACAAAATTTCATTCTCATTGCTTGCTTCTAGTATATATGGTGATTTAGATTATTTGTTTTCAATGTATATATTTCAAAGAGCAACAGAATGGTAAACTTGGTTTTTCTATGCACTGAAAGAATGCCCTCTTTACCATGACGTCACAAGGTATTTATAGTTAGTACAACTCTATTAGAAAGCCTTAGGGGCTGTTTGAAATGGCTGACCTGGCTTCTGACCACTGACTGGCTGACTCGGTCAGCCAGTCAGCGCGTTTGTTGTTGCTGACCGCATCGTCTGACCCGGCCTATTCATCTGACCGAGTCTATTTTATTGGCATCGCTGACCAAGCTTCGTGCTCGCATACGAAAAACAGCGCATACGAAAAACAGCGGCATCAACATCAACAAGCTTCGTGCTGAGATTCACAAAGTCAGCATAATCTCGGTTAATCAGCTCCACGAGTTCGTGTTTGAGAGACGAAAGATGTGACTCAAGCTCCAATCTTAGGGTTTCAAAGGGGACGAACGTTCGCAGATCGGAGATGTAGGATTCGGAGTCGAAATCGGGGCTGAGGAATGAGGATTGCTTGAACCACAAGGGGTGTGAGTCGATTGGATCGCCGAAGAGGTCGGCGGTGGCGGTATTTCGGATAAACTATGGGTTATTTCGGAGCTTCGATTGCCTTTGCACAATCACAAACTGGGTTATTTCAGATCCCCATATATATATATATATATATATATATATATATATATATATATATATATATATATATATATATATATATATATATATATATATATATATATATATATATGATTGTTTGTTTAGTAGTTGATTTAAGATTGTTAATTATTCTACTTGATTAGAAAATATACGGTTTTTGAGTCAGTCAGATACTGAATCAAACAGCCAAGTTTCAGTAAGATGCTTACCCAGTCAGAACTTCTAACTGGGTTAGCTCCTGACTCAGTCAGATCTTACCTAATCAGTGTAATCAAACAGCCCCTTATTCTATTTAACTGATGCTAACATCTCCTCTGCTATAGATATGATTGAATTCTCAACACAGTTTTCATGTTTGACGCCAGGTGTCCTCGATGTCCCCTTTTTTATAGCCTAATCTCTTCTAGAAAGGTTTTTCACGTCCCTTTTTGTTTTTAGGGTGAGGTTATAGTAAAAAAAATATTTAATATAAAAAGTTTAAGAATGATCCTGGACTTGATATGTATTCTTCTATTATTTTTAAATAGAAAGACATTTTGATCATTTTGTCATATATATCAGGTCATTGTGTCTACTACATCATGTCACCGTGTCATGTATTTTTCATCACTTGTTATATGTGTTTACCGTTGTGTTTTACGTTTTAAATCATTTTATTTTATTTTCGTCATTGTTTTTTAATATTATATAAATTTATTGTTATTTTATCGTTGTTTTTACAATTAAAAATATATAATAATAATAATATTTCACCAATGTGTTTTTTAAAACTCACAATTTTCAAGAAAACGCAATGACAAGCATAAAAAACATAGTGACACATTTATCATGATCTTATATATGTTATATTATTTTATGTTATTTTATCAATATTTTTAATGTATTAGATTAATGTTGTTATTTTATCATTGTATGTCATATAGTAGGAGTACACGGCAATGTTATTTCATAATTATATTTTTTTTAGAATTCATCGTTTTAGAAAAAAGATAATAGTATTTGGAAAAACACAATAACAAAACAAAAGACATGATGAATTGCAAAGACACAATAACGGGCACAAATCATATGAGTTAAAAGCGTAATTTTCTTAATCTTTTTATGTAACGATATTGTACTAGTTTAAATATAGAAAACACTCGTTTGTATGGTGTAACTTTTATAAAAAAAATATCGTATATAAAATATATGAATGTTTAAAAAATGAAGGGGGTTCAAAATAGTCAACAAAAGTGATGATGCCTAAAATCATGTTTAATAAACTTTTTTCATATAATTTGATCTCAACCTTTAATTAAAAAAATATATATTATTAAGATTACTTTTTATAACTTTTAACTTAAAAAATCTTATTATTTGAACCTTATCTTATTTTTATTGGTTGTTATGATTTTTTCATGATTCTTGATCTTGAAGCTATTATGCACACTCTTTCCATAATTTGATTGTGATGTAGGATGCGGCGCTTCCATTCACTTTTTTGTGAACATGATTTAATAGATAATATGATTTGTACAATTTAGTATATATATTAGATTACTTTTATAATAACTTAAAAAATCTTATTATTTGAACCTTATCTTATTTTTATTGGTTGTTATGATTTTTTCATGATTCTTGATCTTGAAGCTATTATGCACACTCTTTCCATAATTGATTGTGATGTAGGATGCGGCGCTTCCATTCACTTTTTGTGAACATTGATTTAATAGATAATATCAAAATGTATGATTTGTACAATTTTAGTATTGTCATCAATGGACGAAGCTTGAACATTCTTGTAGAAGGGGCGGGGATAAAATTAAATTTTTTATGTGGGGCGAACTCGAGTTTTATATAAAAATTTACAGGTAAAAAATTAAACTACTGGACTAAAGTTTAACATTACCGACGAAAAAAAGAGGGCCCCCCAATCCTCCGCCATTCATCATGATAATAAATTAATAATTACTATTTAGGCGTGTATGGATCAACAATATTGTTTTGCTTTGATGATTTTTGGTTAAGATCTTAAGATTTTAAGTCCTAAGTAGTTTGATATGCAAATAGAGACATAATGAAACATCTTATTACGAGAGAACGAAAAAAGATGGTATTTGATTAGTTAATGAAATTAAATCATTTATTACACAAGGATTTTAATTCCCTTTAATCATTCTAAAATCATTTTATTATGAGCAAATAGTTGAAAAATCAATCTATATGTGTCTTTTCTTTTGAAGATTTTAATGAGAGTTCAAGACTCGTGACGGAGACAAAGCAAAAATGAAACTTATTCAAGCCATTGTAATGACGGCTTGTTGGTGTATCTGGAAAGCGATAAATGATCAGGTTTTTAATGACAAACATTCCTCGAATTTGAAGATGTCAAGTCAATTTCTTATTTATGAATCAACAATTGTTTGCATAATATCAAGATGGAATGGAACAAATGACGCTCTTTTAACATTAATATGTTGTTTTTTTCTTCCTTTGATTTCTTTTATTTGTATTGTTTATATAGCTTCCGGTTAGTTTTTGAATTTCATCTTGCTGTTAAATACATAAAAAAATTACCCGCCCCTTTGTTTTTCCCATTTCATCATCACCCCTCAATTACTATAAGAGTCTGTTATTTGAATTATATGTCTCTTCTAAACACTATATTCAAACCTATAATTATTTTTTGGTTATCATCTTAGAATTAATTATGCAAGTGGTCATATTGAAATAAATAGTTTCATTACCATTCTAAAAAATGCCTTCCATTCACATGTTACAAATTATTAATTTCATTATAACTAGTTGAATTCTACCTCGCGCGCTGCGCGAGTATTTTAAAACTGATAATCATCGGTACAACCTAGTTTCAACCCTTGGCTCAGATCCGACTTCTCATTGTGGCTGCAAACCAAACGTGATTGCCACGCCAAAACAACGATTTTTTTTTCGAAATCATCACAGCCATCCTATTATATACTCAAACCAGAAAAATCAGACCAAACCACAAAACCAACTACTCATTACATCAGCTTTTTAAACATGTTGGTTCATATAAGTGGACTCTATATTTATTAAAAAAATTCCACTACCGGACCGAAAATTTACACCATCGAGCCGAAAATTTACACTACTGACGAAAAAAAGAGGGGGGCGGGGGCCCCCTGGCCCCTATAAAGCTTCGCCTCTGAGGACAACAACATGTTTTTGGTTTGACCATCATTGCCAACGAATTGAAGCCAACACGATGCAGCATAACGACAAACATAGCTTTGGTTCAGACCTGATCATTGCTTCTAGCTGCAGACCATCTACCAATGGTTGCCACGCCAGAACAATAACATATTTTTGGTTAGATCATCACAGCCAACAAACAGCCTAAAATAAAGCAACAATGTGTGATCCAATGAATCAAAGCCACCAACATCAGGCAGATTCATGAACACATGGAAACCCAAATCAACATCAAACATTAAAGGTCTGTAAGAATCAAAAAACGGAAACCCTAGATGAAGAACCAGAACCGAATCACCGATTACATACGGATCATTGTCACCTACAGAGCGATAACTACTGTGCATGCAGGACATCGGGAATGATTAGAGAAATAGCAAGTACAACAACGACAGCGCGGACCGAGAATCGACGGCATCGGCC
Source organism: Flaveria linearis (assembly GCA_024085815.1). NCBI lineage: Eukaryota > Viridiplantae > Streptophyta > Magnoliopsida > Asterales > Asteraceae > Flaveria > Flaveria linearis. The sequence goes on from CM044011.1 coordinate 25,359,569, forward strand.
GGCCAGCCATCGCCACCTAGGGTTTTGGAAAATAGAGCAGAGATGACCGTAGGTAGCTCCGGCTGCAATGGCAGCATCGGCCGCACCCACACCATCGTCGGACGTCCATCGCCGCCTAGGGTTTGTAAAACAAAGCACAGATGACCAAGAACCTTCACGAAGAACGCACCTGCTACACCAGCTACACCAGCCACACCAGTCGAGAACCTTCACGAAGAACGCACCTGCTACACCAGCTACACCAGCCACACCGGTCGAGAACCTTCACGAAGAGGTACTCTAGAAGAACAGACACGACGAAACACAACCGCCCTACACCACCGGCCGTCCGTCGCCGCCTACTGCCGCCTCCAGCTATCGGAAATATCTGAGACAGAAGGGCGACGACATCGGTGGCGGAGACAACCATCACACATCTGAGAAAATGAGGGCATTTCCCCTTATAAACAGGTAGAGGCCAGAGGGTGTAAAACGCAAAAGAGAAAAGATGTATGGCCAAAATCAGAAAACCACAAAACCAACTGCTCATTCCATCTGGTCTTTAAATATATAGGGTAATTTAGGGTCCTTATAGTTTTTGGGTTTAATATTATTATATTAAAAGGGTGTTTCTGAACTAATGCAAATATTTGTGGATTTGCATATATATATATATATATATATATATATATATATATATATATATATATATATATATATATATATATATATATGGGAAAGTTCCCCTAAGAAATATATATTCCCTAAGAAATCTAAGAAACATTTTCAGCCACTAATTACATGTTAATGGCATTCTTAGTAATTAAATCAAAAATAGGAATAAAAGGACATTATGGTAATTTGACAATATAAAATAAAAAAGCACAAATATACGGTTTCGAAACCATCTTCTTCTGTCTATTCCTCTCCTGCATCGTCATTCTACAATCCAAATCAAGTAAGTTCTTTAAATCATTTGTGAAATCTATTAAATTATAGAAGTTATAGTACTGATTCTATGATTTTTTGTTGAAAAACAGAATCAAAACGACCTAAAATGAAGAAGAAATCGACGATTCATAGCGACGGTAAGTGTCTTGAATTCAATTACAAATTCGATTAATATGTGTAGTGAATACTAAATTTCAAACCGAGGTTCATATATATACTGCATTCTAAACTTGATTTGTTGCATTGTTTGTTTATATAAGATTATTAGGTTAGTTACAAAGTCTATTTTCATATATGTACTATATTCTATAACTTGCTTAATGTAGTATTTTCAAACGAAATCAAATGGATATGTTGTGATATTCATATATGTACTGCATTTTATCCTTCATTATAACATTAAAATATATTGAAATTGGGTTATTATGTTTCCAAGTCGATGCATCTATCATCAATGTACTGCATTATAATTTCAAATGGATTTTAATATATGTACTGTATTCTAAACTTGATTTGTAATTTTATAAGTATGAACATGGATTTTCTATCATTAATGTACTGCATTATAATTTCAACAGATATGGTGCTGTATTTCAACAGATATGCACTGCATTCTAAACTTGATTTGTAATTTTATAAGTATGAACATAGGTTTATCATAGATGTGCTGTATTCTTGGTATTATAAAATTGGTTGTACCTGTACATGCATGAAAACCATTATGTACTTGTACATCACATTTTGTGCTGTATTTCAACAGATATGTACACTATAGCCATATGTTGTGCTGTATTTCAACAGATATGTACTGCATTATAAACTTGATTTGCAATTTTATAATGCAGTACATAGGTTTGTCATGAATGTGCTGTATTCTTGGTATTATAAAATTGGTTGTACCTGTACATGCATGAACACCATTATGTACTTGTACATCACATTTTGCACATGTTGTGTTGTATTTCAACAGATATGTACTATATTCTAAACATCACATGCATATATAATGTTATATGCACTATATGCATTATAACATTGATATTTGTAGAGGTTGTGTTATTATGTTTCAAGATAGTACAAAGTATGAACATGGATTTATTACACTATATGCACATGTTGTGCTGTATTTCAACAGATATGTAGTATATTCTAAAATCTTATGCACATCTTGTTATCGTGTGCTGTATTTCAACAGATATGTAGTATACTTTTAGGTAGGTTTTAATGTTATAGGTTAGATTTCTGTGTTGCACATGTACTATATTATTTACAAAAACAGTGATGTAATTGCTAATGTTATAAACTATCTACAACTATTGTGATATCACAGCCGACTGTTTCTGATGTTGATTTTCAAAAACCATTGAAATCAATAAAAGACTCTGTATCTAAGAAAAGCCTCAAGAATACAAACAAGGCATTAAAACCATTTGTGGAATTTGAAGAAAACAATAGGCTGCGGATACGAAACCCACCAAAAAGCCTTTGTGATTTAATTGGGAGCCTAACGGAGCACAACAAAAGGTTGTTGAAGCTATGGGATTTGGGAGCATAAACTCCTACTGCATAAAATGTCTACCTTCTAACCTAGCATTTTGGTTGATATCAAACTATGATCCGGACACAAACAACTTGAATGTCGATTCACACGTTATAAAGATAACACGAGAACTAATTCATGAAGTTGTTGGAATCCCAATGGGAAACATAAAAGTGACTGAAATAAATAAGCCTACAGGAAGAGATCCTGTTGTAGCAGAATTTAAAAGTCAATTTCATGGAATTCGTTTGCCTTCTGTAGCTGAAGTTATTAAAAAAGTCAAATCATCAAATGATTCAGGATGGTTATATCAAATCAACTTCCTAGTAGTTTTTGTTACAGTTTTGTTGAGGATGACACAAGGATCAAAAGTAAACATGGAGTTTCTCACATCATTAGTAAAAGGAAGAGACATTAAATCATTGGATTGGTGTTCATATATAATAACATGTTTGAACAAAACAAAAAGAAAATGGAATGGAATTCAGCACTACAATGGACCTGCTACAATTCTTACGGTACGTCATACTATATACACCTATCATTTTTGAATCTAGTACAGTGTACTAACATATAAATAATCTTTTAACAGTTGGTATATGCATATGACTCGTACAAAAGAAGCAACCGTAAAGAGAAAAGGATCCCCGTAATATCATATAATACATCTGAAACTCTTATGGATCTTGCTGAGAAACAAGGTTTACAAAATAACATGGTAGCAAGGGTGGTGAAGGACAAAGAAGAACAAAGAAAAGTTATAAAAGTAGGAAAAAGGTTGAGGGATGAAGAAGATCCAGCACATGTGCAACAAGAGTCTAAAAGAAGAAAAGAAGTGAGCAACCAGAAAAAATGAAATTGAGCATCGTTAAATCTGTACCAAACGAAAGGCTGAAGCTCAAGATAAAGCTAGCTAAAAAGAAAGATGTTGAGCTGAACTCTGATAAAATATCAGAGGTTGAAGAAGAAATAAAACTGGGTGATGATGATCAATTGTTCCCATCTCCAACACAACAGAAGATTGATAATATAGCAAGTAATGAACTGGATGACATAATACCAACTAATGATGATTAGGAGAAACAGTCATTCTTTCAAGAAACAACTGGTTCCCTAGAAGGATTGTCTGCTTATGCATCACTTCAGTTACGCAGCCAACCAGTACATCCAAGGAATGAAAAGGTATATGTATTCTTATGAAAACTATCTATTATTTTTATTAACATTTTATATGATAATCTAATAATATGTACATTGTGCCGCATTATGATATGTACATTGTGATGCATTTACAATTGCAGCACATTTGAAATGTGCTGCATGTGTAACACACTACTATATTAAACAACATGTGCTGCATTATTAAATTGAAATATAATGCACATTGTACTGCATTTAAATATTCAGTATTATAAGCCACGATTTACATTGTTATCAGAGCTGCATTTTGTTCATTCTACTAGGTTTACAAAAACACAACTCTTCTGTAAAAGAGTATAAGGATTTAACAAAACATTTATAATATGTATATTGTGCTGCATTATAATATGTACATTATCTTGGATTATAATATGTACATTGTGCCGCATTATGATATGTACATTGTGTTGCATTTACAATTGCAGCACATTTGAAATGTGCTGCATGTGTAACACACTACTATATTAAACAACATGTGCTGCATTATTAAATTGAAATAGAATGTACATTGTACTGCATTTAAATATTCAGTATTATATGCCACGATTTACATTGAAATAGAATGTACATTGTACTGCATTTAACTATGTATACTTTTTCTTTGATCTTAGGAGTGGGCATATCTTATAAGGAAAAAAACAAATGATCTTGATGAATTTGTTGAGGGTGTTGATCGTTTAATCGAAGAATGCATTGCAAAGTACGATTCAAATGATGAAATATTCAATGCTTTAGAAGGATGGATGTCAAAACTAACAAAATATCAGAAAAAGGAAAAGAAAATGAAATAAAAGAAGCTGCAGATGGAGATGGAGAAAACATAAAAAAGGGAGTTAATTTAGATGAAGAGAATAAAGAAAAAGAACATGTGGATACAGAAAGAGAAGATGTAGATGTTTTAGATGGAGAAATCATCATGAAAGAAGCTGATTTAAATGTTGATAATAAAGAAAAAGAAGATTTAGATCAAGTAAGAAACAATGTGGATGTACAGGAGAAAACAGCACATCAAGAGGACGCAGATAAAGAAGGGAAAGAACAAGAAAAAGTTTTAGATGGAGATAGTATCGAGAATTCAGTTGGTTTATCACAAATCATTGAGAAAGAAAAAGTTTACGGAGAAGGAAATGATGAGGCAGATGGACGGGAGGAGATTAGAAAACAAGATGAAGATGATGTTGAGAATGTTTTAAAAACAGTACAATTCTTGCAAACAAATGATCCTCAATTGGAAACTCCTGTACAAGAGAATTTGGTTGAGAAATCTACTTTCACCGATGAAAAAGTAGAAAAGGATATAGCTACAAGAGCTGAAGAAGGAGAAGAAAGAGAAAAAACAACACGCATAACAAAGTTGTCTGAAGCTCTAAGATCGCCATTTAAAGAGCGTGTTGTGCAAATGAATCTTAAAAGGCACAAAGATGAAGAACTTGTAGCACAATATATATTTGCAGCAATTGGTGATATTTGGTAATTATATGGCTATCTTGATTTATAATATAACACATTTAAATCACATATTTTTAAAATAACTTATCTGTTAAAATAATGCAGGGAATTCGTCTTTGAAACTGCAAGTGGGAATAAAACCTCAAAAATAAGCTTCGTGTCGTTTTATCCAAATGAATATTTGCATTGCGGTATCATGAGTTGCTGGTCACTTGTACTCAACAACAAGGAACAATTCAGAGCAAATAACTCACCTAAAAGACTCTTCTGTCCATACAATATGGTGGTATGATTTTTAAACAACATGTGCTGCATTTATAATAGAATGCATGTGCTGCATTATTAAATTGAAATAGAATGTACATTGTACTGCATCTAAATTACAGTACAATAAATTAGTTGTACTATATTAGAAAATACATTTCTTGTCATGAATAATTGTTTTATAATGCAGTACATACTCTACACTGTTATCTTGTATAATAATACAGTACAACTAATTATTTTTTTGGAAACATCGTTTACATGCAGGGGGATTTTAATGTGAGTAAAAAAGTGTTGCAAACTGAGTCATTACAGAACTTCAGGATGAATGTAGAAAACACTCTATTTGATTCAACATTTGGTTCAATTAAAGAAGTAGAAATGATGTTCATCCCCATTCTCCAAGATAGGCACTTTTATGTCATCTGTTTTGATTTCAAAACACCTTCAATTGACATATTGGACAACATGAAGGGAAAAATCAAACCGAAACAAGCCGCACGCATTAAAATGGTGGTAATATACTAATTTAAAGCTCATGTTGTTTATCGCACAACATATCTTCTTAAATTTATAATTATGTACTAATTTACAATATTCTGATTTCAGCATTCAATTATGATTCTATACTTGAAGGAAGAAGACCCTAAAAAGCATGAAAGAATAAAAAAATGGAATCCAGGAAGGATAGCTTTACCATGGGGAACTACACAGAACTTTGTTGATTGTGGCATCTTTGCAATGCGACACATGGAAACATACTTTGTTTAACATAAGAAATGGAACTGTGGTCTTTCAGAAGAGTCAGATCAACAAAATGCTGAGTTGTATGATCTTAGAATCAAATATCTGACAAAAATACTGTTATCGGATATCAACTTATTGAAGGAAAAGGTGGCATCTGATGTACTGAACTTTGATAAAAAAGATGATGCTGAGAAGAAGAAACTGAAGGAAACAACAAGGAAAAGAATAGAAGAAAGATTAAAGAAATCCTTTGAATGAAATAGTTATATAATCAAAATATGTTTTTATTTTGTTTATCAGCAACAGAAAGCAGTACACTTTGTCATTTGTGATACATTTGAATGGTTAGAGCTATAAAAGTAGTACAACTTTGGTTGTTATATTTGGTTTGCTAGAAATTGAATGGTTATAATAAATACAGTACAGATGCTAAAAAATGTAGTACAATTGCATTCTATATAGGTTTATTTATTTGTATACACTGGAAATGATATCCGATAATAAAAGGTATTTTGTACTGTATTTAAAAATGAAGCACAACTATTATACTATGTATGATTAAAGAATATAATTGATTTTATTTACATCATAAGTATAAAATTTAAAGCAGCACATCATATGTGCTGAATATGTAGCAACATGTGCTGTATTATTTAAATTCTATTATGTACTGTATTATAATATAAGGTTTTTTGTACTGTTTTTAAAAATAAAGCACAACTATAAAACTATGTATGAATGAAGAATATAATTGATTTCATTCACATCATACGTATAAAATAAAAAAGCGGCACATAATATGTGTTGAATATGTAGCAGCATGTGTTGTATTTTTGTACTGTATTTTAAAATGAATCACAACTATAAAACTATGTATGATTGAAGAATATAATTGATGTATTTTACATGAAGAATATGAAATATAAATTATCAAGAACTATTTGCATTATCAGAACCACCACCAGCATTCTTCAATGTACAACTTCGCTGATTATGGCCGCTCTTTCCACATATCGCACAACACCTAGTCTGTTTTCCTATTTTTTTCTCTGAAGATGATATCTCTTGAAAAGATTTATAACGTTTATGAGAACCCGAACCTTTGTTTTTAATTCCAACAGGTCTTCTAAAAGTAATAGATGATAGCTGATCAGAACCAAGAATATTCCCCAACCTCTTATTCTTAGATACTGGTCCTGAAGGAACAGGTAAAGAATCCACATTCGCTTGTGTTTTTTTTACTTCTTCTAAGTAAATTTTTAACTGATCCATGTTTGAAACAAGTTTGTTGATAATATAATCATGCCTATACGCAATATCACAAACAATGCTGTCAACAGAATCAACATTCTCACCAGCAGAATCTCGCTCAATAACAGTACGCGTTGACTTATTTGGAGCAGCATCTCGGGTCCATCTTCTCATAATATATCTTTCAGGAAACTGTTTAATACCACAAGCTCTTAAAACGTAGAAGATATGCCGACATAACAAACCGTATTGCTCGTATCTGTTGCAACTACATGTAATTATCATATCATTTTCTCTAAGCAGAACCTACATCAGAAAACATAACAGTCAATAGCAATTGCAAAATGCAGCACAGGTAGAAAACATGTGTGTTGTATTATAAAACTAAAACAAAACAGTACATAAACAGATGATTATATAAAAGTCACTACATTAATGGATAAAACAATATGTGCTGCACTAAAATCTTTGTATAAATACCACACAAAAATATGAATTAATACCTCACATGTATATTAAATACAGCACAATAGAAAAAACCATTACTCTTAATGAAAACAGCACATATAAGAAAGATAACACACATTATAAAAACAATACACATAATAAAAACAGCACGCTTAATGAAAACATTACGCTTAATGAAAACAGCATTAAAATCTTTGTATAAATATCACACAAAAGAATGAATTAATACCTCACACATATATTAAATACAGCACAATAGAATAAACCACACATCTACAGGAGGTATATTTAATTTAAAACAGCACATATAAAGAAAACAACACACATAATAAAAACAACACACATAATAAAAACAACACGCTTAATGAAAACATTGCGAATAACGAAAACATCATCTAACACATAATAAAAACAGCACGCTTAATAAAAACAACATTAAAATCTTTGTATAAATAGCACACAAAAGAATGAATTAATACCTCAAAGGTAGCCGAGACATTAGCATCTAACTCCTTAATTGAAAACTTGACAAAGTCACCAGCCGGTTCAAAGCATTTACATATACATTCATAAACAGCACCAATGATTTCACCTTGAACATCATAAAATATCTCTCTCGTATAAATTTTTTCAGCTTGATATTCCAACTCAAAATTAGTTTTTATCTCAGGTGTAGTGTATCGTGTATTGTGATCATTTTTACGACGTGTAAACCTTTGAGCCTCCATAGCAATATCAAAGTGACTTAAAAACTCTAACAAAGACAACTCTGTGTTGCTAATCTGACCAAAAAAGTGGTTTTCACTCTCGGACCTAGATGTAGTACGCATAAGTCCAGACATGTGTTCATGACGATAATATGCAGGTATCCAATCTTGTCTCAAAAAGAACATGTTTAACAACCATTTGTTAGATTGTATGTTATACTCAACCATTATATCAGTCCAAGATTTTTCAAATTCAGCAGGTTGAATAGCATCAGTCCAAACAATGTCACACTACTTATTCTTAAAGGACTCGTCTTGGGATAACTTGGGTCCAACCTGTTATAAAAAAATAATTTTATTGGACTGAAGAAAACAACACATTTAATAGATCATATGTAAAAACATTACAAAAAGTAAAATCGACCTTGGATGAAACTTTGGTCATAATATGCCACATGCATAGTCGGTGTCTACTAGTTGGGAAAACATCTTGAATTGCAATCTTCATGGCCGGGTCTTGATCAGTAACCACAACTTTAGGTGCTACACCAAAAGATTTCAAAAAAGCAGCAAGTAACCACTTATATGAATCTGCGCTTTCTGATGCTAACAAGCCAGCCGCAAACGTAATGTTGTGATGATGATTGTCAATTCCAGTGAAGGGAACAAAAACCAAGTCATACCTAAAAACAATAAAACAACACACATAAATTAGTGTGAATTAAACAAATATAAAATAGAAAAAATAGAAAAAACTTCATTACAAATAATGATTCAATGGTTTAATACATATAAACAAAAACAACACACACATATATTAAATACAGCATAATAGAAAAAACCACACATCTACAGGAGGTATTTTTAATTTAAAAGAACACATATAAGGAAAACAGCACACATAATATAAACAACACAAATAATAAAAACAGCACGCTTAAAGAAAACAACACACTTAAACAAAAAATTTTAAAACAGTAAAAAGCAGCACAAAAAGATACCTGTTAGTACGAAATGTAGCATCAAAAGATATAACATCACCAAACAAAAGATAATCCCGCTTCATATCCTCATCGGCCCAAAATAAACAAGCAAGAGCACCTTTCTCTCCAGTTAAATATTCACAAGAAAAATCGGGTAAATACTCCTTTTTCTTTAGAAGACGATTTACGGCCATATCAACATTAAATTCACCAAGAAACAAATTAAGGTCTCTTTTAAAGTTCTTGCAATCAACAGCAGTCACACCAACATTCTCAAACCCATCACACATTACTCTCATAATATTAAACGCCTTAACTGGACCAATATTCATTATAGAAAAATCAGTAATTAGTTGTTGTTGTGTGAATGACAAATCTCTTGCTGCACATAATAGATGGTAGTCCTCATGATCAACAAAGCTATGGTTATGCTCCTCATGAAAACCATAAATGGTATAGTATTTCTTACATTTACTTAACCCCAAACGAATGTGAGCCTTACAACCGGTACGTTTAGATGGACGCTTTCTTCAATCTTTTGATTTCTTATCAGAACCATCACTATCATTAACCGTGTCAATGTCATGAAATGTCTTATGACCCTCTTTTGCACAAACTATATATTTAATTTTAATAACGCCGTTTGATGTACATTGAGTATGCTTCCATGCCTCAAAACCTCCTAACTTGGCATAATTTTTGTAAAACTCAAAGGCTTCATCAATTGACAAAAACTTCATACAAACTATTGGTTTGGATGAATCTGGAACATTAGGAATATAATACTTTTTTCTAGAAGTAGGGGATATACGAACACCTGAAACACAAAAAAGATAACATTGAATTACAAATAATGATTTAATGAATAATACATATAAACAAAAACAACACACACATATTTTAAATACAGCACAATTGGAAACAACACACATAATTAAAACACACATCTACAGGAGGTATTGTTAATTTAAAACATCACATATAAGGAAAAAACAGCACACATAATAAGAACAACACATAATAAAAACAGCACACTTTAAGAAAACAGCACAATTAATGAAAACAGCACGCTTTAAGAAAACAACACACTTAATGAAACAGCACACATATAATGAAAACACATAGAAACAATAACAGCACAAACATATATAAATATATAAATACAGCACAGTAGAAAAAACCACCGATTCACATAATGTATTTTTAATTTAAAACATCACCTATAAGGAAAACAGTACACATAATTAAAACATCAGACATAATAATCTACAACATAACTAATTGTTCAAAACAGCACAGAACAACACATATATAGATACAACATAATTAAAACAACACAAAACAACCCATATATAGATACAGCACACATCAAAAGGTATTTAACTCAAAACAGCACATTAATGAAAACAACACAGAGAGGAAAACAGCACAATATAATAAAACTGTACACATAAATAAAACAGCACACATAATAATCTACAACATAATTAATTGTTCAAAACAGCACAGAACAGCACATATATAGATACAACATAATTAAAACAACACTAAACAACACATTTATAGATACAGCACACATCGAAAGGTATTTAACACAAAACAGCACATATAACGAAAACAGCACAGAGAGGAAAACAGCACAATTTTATAAAAACAACGTACATAATTAAACAAAATTGAGTATATTAAAATTGTAATTGGAACCTTCATTGACTACATTGGAAGACATTGTAAGTACAGATTACAATAATAACTTGATTCTCGCTCCAAAATTGATAAAAATCACGAGCTGAGGCTTCGGTTTCGTGAAATTGAAGATCCTTATGATTGTTTCAACGATCGAACGATGCAATAGTGGAATTGAAATCGGTTGGAATTGCTGATTAGATATTGAAATCAATTTGAATATCGTGGATTCGAGTGTGAAATTGAGGTCGATCCACGCTGAAATAGTGAATTCTGTTGAAGAACAGAGATTTTGAATAGTTTGAATAATATCTTATTTTCAAAAATACCCTCCATTACTAAAAATTAAAATTGTCACATGTCACCATGATATTCATTCTTAGGCAACTTAGGCAACTAATTATTCTTAGTTGAACCTTCACCTATATATATATATATATATATATATATATATATATATATATATATATATATATATATATATATATATATATATATATATATATATATACACTTTATAAATTAGTATAAAGCATGCATAATCAAAATTAGGTACCTTTACAGCAAATGAGCAAAGTTTTGTGTTACCTAAAAGAAGAGAGGTATTAAATATGGCCATATTTTGGTACCTTAATATATTTATATGTTAAAGGCGAGAAATTAGGATACATCACACAAACCTAATACAAAATTTATAGGTTTAGATTCTGAAATGGTTCATTGTGCTTTACTCTCTGATCGAATCCATTGGTAAGTTTGTTCTACACAATCTTTTAAAAAATATGTTGCATATGACAACTTATAAGACGGTTATATATTTTACATCAAAAAGTTTAAGATTAAAAGATAAATAACCATTAAAATTTATAGTTTAAACGTAATTGTCTTGTATAGACTTTTTTTTTTTAAATCCTTGTAATTTTAGAGTGTTAAGATGCGAAAAAAACTAGGTTTAATGGATATTTCAACGTCAACCCCCAATACGAGTATCATGTATGAGTTTACGCATTTGATATAACTTTCAAATTTGACAAGCTAAGATGAAGTGAATGACATACCTAATATATGTATATAGAAAACTTGAACTTGAAAAAAAAAGATTACCCCTTTCATGTGGTTCGGTTAGAATTGAAAAATATAAAACATTAGTGATCAAATTTGTTGGTTCACTTTAAAAAATGATACCCAATCATTCACTAAGGATAACCCACTCGAAGTTGGAGATCATAGAATCCCTGTTGACGCTAGAGAGGACAAATATTGGCTTAATTATGTTGCGAGATAATGACTGATCAATGAAAATAGAACGCAGTTATGTTAAGTAATCAGGCTCTATTATAATTCTAAATAAACGGGATTGTATTATTATATTTTGAAAATAATTTATTTAAAAAATCGATAGAAACCGGTTATTTTTTTTTATAATTGACGGAATCATTACCCTAACAATCTATCATGCCGATCAACAAATTTTTCTCTTTAAGCTATTTTTATTCGAAATTCTCATTATTAATCAGTTTATTATTTACTTTCTAACTACTGATTTAGAATGAAATACACCTTTAGAGATATTTTATATTCATATTTTATGATCATAACAATATTAACTATTCATAGTGCACAAAGTTTTAGGATTTTTTTTTCTTTAAAAGTTCTACAAGTTAATTTCCTTAACAGAATATTTGCTACAGAGCCCTTTAACTTTTATAAAAAGTGATAATTTTTTCTGTATTTGTTTGAAAGGGTTCATTATTTTATTAAGGTGGTAACCTGGTTTTGTGTTTAACACTTGGTTTTAAAAGACAAGAAGCGCTCCAAGGTGATAAGGTCTAAAATTGAAGCGCAAAGCGGGAAGCGCAAAAGCGGAGGGCTTTTCGTACGCGAAGAGCTAAGTGTTTATATAATTTTTTTTAATATAATCCTATAGGTTTTTAGCAACCCCATCCAAAATATAGCGATAAAAATGTTTATATATGCTTTAATAAATTACATATATGTATAATTTCTTTAGCAACATATATAGCACTTTGAAGCAAAAAAACTCCTCCTGTACAAGAAACGCGCCTCGGAGGGTTTTTTCCCAAAAAATCACGCTTTTCTTGCGCTTCTTGTACAGCATGCGCCTTGTGTTATAAAAAGCCCCAACCCTCGCCTCAAGAGTCGTTTTGTGCCTAGGCGCGCTTTTTAAAACCAAGGTTTAACAATGATATGATGTATTTTTCATTCATAGACTCGTACATTTATCTAATCCTACAATCTTACTTTTAATTATCTTATGTAAGATTTTAACTATTTTTCAAAGAGTGTTTAACTCTTATGATTGAACAACCAATCTAAGTGACTTTGAAGGTGATAGCTACACCCTTAACCTAGCTAGTTCATGAAAACCATTCAAAATGTTATACAAACTTTAGATATTCAAAGGGTGGACGTTAGATAAAACAAAATCTTAAGTTTATCTATTATGAGATTTAGTATCGCAATAGCTTTTTATTTGAACTTTAAACATTCATAACCACCTATTTGATTTTAAATTAAAAGATTTACAACGAACTTTCCTGCATTGTATCATAAGATTGAGCAAATAATCAACTTTCAAATTTAGTTTTGTTTTAGATAAGATTAACTATAGCTGATAAATTCTCATGCAACACAAAATTAACTTGGCCCAAATGTAATTAATTAAATTTTGATTCGTTAGTGCGACCCTGTTAATAAATATGTTGTATTTTGAATTGACATATCTAACCATATGAAGAAGTTATGTTTAAGTTGTATAACAACTGAAAGAGGCAGCTTCTTTAAAGTGTAATTACAAAGACCAAAAGAGTATATAATCCTTATATCCAACCATTGTAATTCATTCACAACTTTATTAGAACGTGCTAATAACTCACCAATCCGTTTAACTCGAATATAACTTTACTACAACATTTAAACCCATTTAGCTTGTTCATCAATGTGTCATATTCAAGTTATAATGGTTTAACGCGTGTCTGGTTTGTGGTCAATGTCTTTAACATTTATCTATACTAATAAAAGAAAGTTTTTATATGTCATTTGTCACAATTCTAGAACTTCTAAATTTTATTTTCACACTTCTCTTTTCTAATAAATATCATATTAACTACAAATGATATTATTTAAATCTTTTCATATTAAATATATTTTTTATTAAATTAAAAAAAGAGATCTTTCTACAAATGCAATACATAAAAAATAATTTTTTTATAAAATAAGAAATTTTTACAAAAAGAATATCAGACTTTTAAAAACCATAATATAATTTTAAAACCTGTGGCTTTTAAAAAATAAAATTCTTATGAAACAAAAGTAATTATATTTCAAAGTTGTAATAAAGCATTTATTAAAAGTGACACTTTTTAAAACGGTTTGTTTTGAAACAATTTATTTAAATAACTTTTTTTGAAAAAAAAAATTAAACAAAAGTTTAAAAAATCGTCATTTTATCACTCGTACGTAATGTCAATCATATCTTATATCAAAAGATCATTTTATAATTCATTAATATTGATAACTATTTAATATTTTATTTATTCAACTCGTGTAACACGAGGTACTAACCTACTTAATAAATATACACATAGGTGGTTATCAAATACAAATCATCAACCTAATTACCACCCTCAATCAAGTTGATCCTCATTTCTACATTTAAATAGGATTAATTACATTTATAAAAATCAATTAAATATTATAAGTAGGTCGATTATCATTTTATTTATAGAAATCAAACTCTTTCCATCTGATATTTTTAAGAAGTCGTAGAACAATAATGTTGCTAGATTCAACAAATGGCCAAACATCAGTTTCACTTTCTTTGATTCCTCGGTGTCACTCAATCAATATGCAACAACACAAACAACTACCAAATTTATGTTCCCCATCTCTCTTTTAATTTTATATTCTAATTAATTTTAAATTAATATCAGCCGTTGGTGTCATTTTCAAGTGGACAACAAAAATTATTAATTTAGTGATTAATCATTTTATATCCTTTTAAAATATTGTTTTAGGCGTACTATATTTTATTATATTTCTTTTGTTTTTATAAAAAGCATAACTACATGTAATAATATAAATTTTGTTAATGTTGACAATTCGGGTCGTGTTTAAGTGGATTGGTCATGTCCGGGTCGATCCCAACTTTCCGATCAATATTGTTTTTCCCAATGCAATTGTTTGTCGGATTAATTTATTCTTGTTATGTTTAAGGGCTGTTTGAGGCAGGTGACTCAGTAATATCTGACTGAGTCAGAAGCTGACACAGTTAAAAGTTCTGACTGAGTCTACGTCTGACTGGAACTTGATTGTTTGATAGTATCCGACCGTTGAATGATAAAATCTCAAAATCGTATTTTCAAATCCCCAATTCTACATCTGACATAGGTTCTCCAATTAACACGTACTAAAATAGGTTCTCCAATTTAATAGAAAATCAAACACATGTTTTCTCACCATCACTCTTATTATATATAGACAAAACACATTAGAATTTATGAACTTATTTAATATACCTTTCATAGTCCAATCCATACATTAAATAAGATTTCAATCGTCAAGCGTTAGTTTTAAATTTCTTAAATATATTTAAAAGATTATATTTCAAATTTCTAAAGATGAACTTTACCCCTTTACCCCTTTCAAACTCTCAATTCCACATTTCTATTCTATTTAATCCCTTTTGTCGGTGGGCACAGTGCCAGACAAAGGGGATCCTTCATCTCTGAGCCCTAAACGTCCTCCCATCTCCGATCCACCCTCACCATCTCCGGCGATAACTGGTTGTATGGCTTGGGGAAGAAGAAGTTGATACCGGATCTACCGAGTATTGTGCAAGCGGGTCACCCGATTCTCCACGAACCCGCGAAAGAAGTTTCGATTGCTGTTAGAACTCCGGCGAACTGGTTGTACGGCTTGGGGAAGAAGAAGAAGATGTTCGTTCATGATAGTGGTACCAAAAACACAAACTATCTCAAGTGTAGTGATGGTTTTTTGTTTATATTACCTTGATTATACTATAGTTTTAATTGCTTCGTTTCATCCTTAGAAAAACATGATGCTTCTTCGGGAAACAATCTGATTTTTTAGAAAAGCATGATGATTCTTCGAGGCGTTTGAAGGATGGAGATGATGCTGATGACTCAACTAACTCTACTGAGGAGAAGGGAAGTGTAGAAACCTATATCCTGAAGATCATCAGAACAGAACAGGTGATTTTATCTCTTTCTCGCTTCTGATTTCCCTTTTCATAATAATTGTTCAAGCTATGTGAGCCTTTGAAGGCTTAAAATGGGTGGTTGTGAGGCTTCTATGGACCCAAACTGAATTGACAGACAAAGAGCAACTACAATCTTCTCATGAAAGCTTCTGGTAAGATCAATTTAACCTCACAAACATTATACTCATCAGATTTTTGAAATTTAGGTGTCAATGATGTATTTTTAGTGTAAAAATAAATAAATTGTTGATCTTTTAGGTTGTATTTAGGAATAACAGGAGGTTGCATGATTTATTTCATTTAGTGGCTAATCAAACCAATTTTTTCAGTTCCATAGGTACTGTTAAAACAAACAGGTTCTTATTTATAAGTTTCAAGTAATATGAAGGATTTGAGCTTAAGATCAATTAGATTATGAATTTACTTTTAGGGTTGCAATTAATCTCCAAATTTTGATATTTGTTACTCCGCTTCATCCGTAATAACTTAATTGCAATTTTTCAGAAACAATGAGTCAGAATGTAGAGACAAAAGAACCACAAGTCCTGGTAGTACCTTACGAATTTTGCTATTTGTTACTCGGTTTCATTGCTTGCATGATGTTTTATTATGGCTGATTATTTGGTTCTAAGTATTTACCATATGTTGATTTAAGATGACCCTACAAGTTATGTTTTGTAAGGAATTTTTGTAGTCTTCACTTTCAAGCTGTCTAAATATCTAAAGGAATCATATGATGGGGAAAATGCAATTGAGTCAAAGCCACATGTTCAATCTCATGCACCTGAAGATGATGCTTCTGAGATGGTTCCTGATGTAGTTTCTAAGGATGAGGATGAAATTGATAGAGTTCATATCGTGAACCAGTTTGCTGGTGATGAATAGAAAGATGAAGGAGAAACCAACTGGAGTTCTGGAAGAAATTTGCCTGATAATGCAGACTCTACAGTTGAATTGGACACGTTGAAGATGGAATTGAAGATGGAGACTGCACTTCTAGGTGCTGCTAGACAAGCTCAGGTATTTAAATAATCATGTTATTTAAATAAAAAAACTGATATTATTGATGCATAAGTGTTGGGTGGTAATTGGATATGTTCTAAATGGTGCAGAAAAGATATGTTCTCCCCAAGATAGTTACGTATTTGTTAAGCTACAAGCTAGATCAAAATAATTTCATCTTTAAACAATCAAAAGGTTGTTGACATCTTATTTATACATCAAATTTGACCTATGTTTATTTTCCCGATATGCCTCCGCCGTCGTCACCGGGTTTATGTGTTTTTTTTGTAAACCTTAGGCGACAACGGGTGGGCTATGATGCTTTTGTTCTGGCCGGGGATGTCGTGATTGTTGTGATTGTTATTTTTATAGTCATACTTTTACCGGTTATTGGTCATCTGGTGTTTGTTGTGATTTTTTTTTTGCCACAAATTCTTACCGTTTTTCTCTTTGAATGGGTGCAACGATTCGATGATGTTGGCCAATACCTCATCTGAGGTGTTCGATTGAGGTGTCTGAACTTGAACCCTCATCTTCATCTTTTTGCTTCCTTTTTTAGGGTTACTTTTGTTCAATCACGGTTGTGCCTGTATCGATGTTCCTAGCTAGGTTGATGATGAAAATGATGGTTCATATGAGCCTCAGAGGCACCTGTTGATTTAAACCCTATAAATGTTGCATGTCTGGCTTTCAGTTGGATTATTTGAAATTTTCTAGCTATTGTACTTATCTATTGGTTTATCGATGATATGGCTTTGTGCTTATGTGTTGGTTTATCGATGATGATGCCTTTGTGCTTATCGGATACGTAGTTTGGTTGGGTTTATATATTTGGTAATTGTTCGATGATTATGGTTTGGATAGCCGAGCAACAGGGTTGATGATGGTAATGATGTTACGTCGATGATGATGGGCTTAGGTTCGTTTGATACATCACTGTGAGGAAGATGAAGAGGCAGCAGAGGCTGAGAGTAAGTTTAGTAGTTTACGTTTATGCTCTTTCATGTTTTAGTGGATTTGTTAGTAAATATCACTAATTAGTTATTTTTCTACAGAGATGAGTTGGATTATTTTGAATGCTGATATGGTGTTTTGTTTTCTATTGTTTTTCGGTTAACATGGTGTCTTTATTATTACAGAGGCAGAAGAGTAAAAGGAGGTGTATGATGAGATAATATCCAAGAGTAAATTTTTCAAGGTTGTGATCAATGAACATATAACAATTCTTTATTACTGTTGGAATCTTTTTTTTGTTATGTGCATAACATGGTTTTTGGTTATTCGTTGCTGATATACTACTAGGCGGAGAAAGCTAGGGACAGGGAAGAAAATGACCAGCTGATAAAAAAACTGGATGAAACTGAAAATGTGAATGAAGACAATAAGAAAGCATTCAGTAATGGTGATATAAATGAAGACAATAAGAGCATGGCACAATTGAGTAATGGTGATATTAAAGAGAGCATCCAAAGTGATCCTTCTGAAGTAAGCTGTAGTTTACCTTTCTAACAACTCTATACAAAGCATATCTTTTTAATTAATTTGTAGTGGTCTGTGTTATTGCTGTGAAATTCTTGAAGGGTCACCCGGTTCTCCACGAACCCGCGAAAGAAGTTCCGATTGTGATGTTGCAAATGTGCAGAGGAAGAAGACATTGCTGAAAGATTATGAAAGGAGTGGTAAGTCATCAGTGTTTGTGGACAAGCGAATCGGGGAGCAGAATGAGGATCTTGGTGACTTTGATAAGGCCATTCTTCGAACTCAACGAGAATTGCGGGTAATTGTTATTCGAAGTGAAGTTTCATGTTTGTTTTAGGAGTTTTTAGATCGTAGACGGCGAAAGCTCTTTGCTTGTGTTCTTTGTATTGTATGTAAAGATTAGTTTGTTAATGTTTTTTCTAGGTTAAACTTGGTAAGAAAGGCAGGTATAATCTATCTGATGGGGAAGAAGATGAGTATGGGGATCAAGAGGGTAGCTTGTATCCTGAAAGAGATGATTTTGATGATGAAGTTCCGTTTGATGAGGAAGATGAAGAGGCAGCAGAGGCTGAGAGTAAGTTTAGTAGTTTACGTTTATGCTCTTTCATGTTTTAGTGGATTTGTTAGTAAATATCACTAATTAGTTAGTATATGAGAGACCGCGATACCATTTACTGACCGTTTATGTGATTTAACATAATTCTTATTTTTCTACAGAGAGGTCTGTCATCTTGAAACAGCTTACTGCTCATGGCACCCCTGGCGATCATGCAACTGAACCAAAAGAAGAGGTAAATGTGAGATGAGTTGGATTATTTTGAATGCTGATATGGTGTTTTGTTTTCTATTGTTTTTCGGTTAACATGGTGTCTTTATTATTGCAGAGGCAGAAGAGTAAAAAGGAGGTGTATGATGAGATAATATCCAAGAGTAAATTTTTCAAGGTTGTGATCAATGAACATATAACAATTCTTTATTACTGTTGGAATCTTTTTTTTTTGTTATGTGCATAACATGGTTTTTGGTTATTCGTTGCTGATATACTACTAGGCGGAGAAAGCTAGGGACAAGGAAGAAAATGACCAGCTGATAAAAAAACTGGATGAAACTGAAAATGTGAATGAAGACAATAAGAAAGCATTCAGTAATGGTGATATAAATGAAGACAATAAGAGCATGGCACAATTGAGTAATGGTGATATTAAAGAGAGCATCCAAAGTGATCCTTCTGAAGTAAGCTGTAGTTTACCTTTCTAACAACTCTATACAAAGCATATCTTTTTAATTAATTTGTAGTGGTCTGTGTTATTGCTATGAAATTCTTGAATTGGTAGTAACACTCTTAGATGAAAGTATAACCATAAGATTGGAGAAATGACTGTTAGAGAAACACTGGATTTTTCTGCAAGATGTCAAGGCGTTGGATCACGATACGGTTAGTTTTTAATTTTTTCTGTTTCATTGATTATGTTTTAAAGGCTTTTGTGTAACACAACTTATACAAATAATATTGCAGATATGTTAGCGGAGTTGTGAAGAAGGGAGAGAGCTGCAAACATAAAGCCTGATCCAGATATTGATATCTTCATGAATGTAATTAAGAAATCATATAACATGAAAATGCATCTTGAATCCTTTATGATCAAAATTTTAAAAAGATTATCATTGTTTTGTTGTTATGCAGGCTGCTGCAACCAAATGTCAAGAAGCTAGTGTGGTCACTGATTATACTCTCAAGGTATGATTGCAAAACTTATTTTATTCCATGTGAAAATCTAATATTTTGAATAGAGAGATTTAACAGGTTCTATTGAATTAAAAACACATATTTTCAGTGACTCCTGAACCTTTCTTTTAGAACAGAATGACTTTTGACCCGTTTGACTAAGTTGACCTGTTTTTAGCAGGTTTTATGCATAATAATACGGTTTTTTGGGCGACTTTCAACCCGCTTGACCCATTTGAGCTGTCTCTTTAAAATAGAGTGCCTTTCGACCCGTTTGAGTAGAATGAGCTTCGATCTGTTTGACCCCCTTTTTTAGTAGAATGATTTAGCTGGTTTTTTGAAATATATCTTCCCATAATCAACCCAATTATATTTAAACCGATTGTCTCATCCTAGATTGAGACTTCGTTTTTTAAACTTGATGGTTTGTTTGGGTTTTTTATTAACCGTTTACGTTGCTTTTGGGAAAGACGCATTATAAGTTCGAGTTATTTTACGTCTCGACGTAAATTTACTTCAAAAACGATTTGGATTGATTGTATTTTATACTATATCGCATCACTTAGTATTGTTATGCAGGTTGTCTTGGGAACATTATTGGCAGCCTTGGTTCCTGTTGTTGGTTCTAATGCAGTCATGACATCAGAACATTTTGCATCATTTGTGGTGAGCTCCAATGGTGAATGGTACCTACTCTTTTATTCTGCACATTGTAATTTGTCCCTGATTGCTACTCATTTGTTTACGATTGCTATTGTCGATTATTGTTTATAAGTCGTCGATTATTGTTTATAAATGTTTAACTCGATGATGTTAAACGTCGAAGAACAACTATTTCGTTGGCTTCGAGCTGAAGAGCTTACTTGTGATCGGCCTGCACTTCTTGTAGTTCAAGATCCTAAGGTATACAATCAACAAGTATATAATTTACTTCTATAGTTTTTCCATTTTTAATCTTTTATGTATGTCGTACAAGAGGTGGTCGTTTCTGTTCTAATAAAACTTGCTGGAGGATGCCCATCTTTGGTTGATTAATTAAACGTGGACGCTTTCTTAGAAAAAGGCCGATCTTATGACAAAGCATCTTCACGTCCAGTAGGATGGTATATAAGGTAAATCTGAGCTTTGTAATGGACTTGAGGTGGCAAAATGGGCATTTTTAGTTACGGGTAAAAATGGGTAGGATCAATTTGAATAAATTCTTCTACAGTTAATAATATCTCAAATCTTTTGCATAATTTGATTACGGGGTTTTATGCATCGCATAACCTTTCATCCCGTTTGACCTGTTATACCCATTTGGCCCATTTATAGATAAAACATAACCGGGTTTGAGGTTTGGGGGTGGCGTTTTTCTTGTGAGTTTTTTGGTTTCTTGACACGTCTCTTTGATGCGTGTTTCGTTTACGTTCAATTATAGCATTCGTTGGCGTTGTCTTTCTCCGGGTTCCTACTTTCTTTATTTCGTTATCGATACGCTGTTAAGGTTTGGGTTTTCCTTTTGTTTGCTTTTTTTGGGGCTTTGATTTTCGTCAGTTTTTCTATATAGGACTGTGCCGCGCTTTGATTTTCGTCTATTTTGTTTATGGTGTTGGGCTTTGATTTAGTTTTGGGTTCTGAATGTTCTTGTGTGTTATGAATTTGGGGTTTTGGTGTGTTTTACTTTGTGTATTTTGCTGATTTTATGGTTTCAAACCTTCATTTTGCTTTTGATTTAGTGTTACGCTAAAACTCGCATAGCCGCGGCAACGCGCGGGGCCCAAACCTAGTTTAATATTAATCAATTTACCCATTTACCCCCTTCAAACTCCAACGCTGCAAATCCAAATCCTCACACAAACAACTTTACCCCTTTCATCATCATCCTCATCCTCCTCATCCCACACCTCCGCCACCACATGGATTTCCAGTCGTTCAACCACCACAACAACCATCACCACCACCACAACAGGTATGTCCCCCCTCCTCCACCACCCAACAATTTCTCCGACGACCCCCTTAATCTCTACCCATATCACCACCATCACCTCATCCCTTCAGTCAATCTCCTCCCTCCCCCTCTGTACAGCGAGGTGGGGGTTTGGCCGAGGGGGTCGTCGCGGCTGGGGGTTGGCAAAGCAAGGGGTTGCGCCCCTTTTTCCGGGCCAGCATGTTTAAATTTAAGGTCTGGGTCAGCACCCACGGACCCGGTCAGAACACAACACATCCATATCAAACACGTTGACCGGCTGACTGTGTCAGCCTGTCAGTCGGGTCAGCTAAAATCAAACAGCCCCTAAGTCATGTTTCTTTCCTTGTATAAAATGTGAGCTGTTAAGAAACTAAACTATAAAGATTAAGAAACAGGGAACACTAGATCATCTATCTTTTTAATCTTCAAACATTAATTAACTTTATTCGTTATTTCAGAATTTAACATAATCAAATTGTCAACGAGTTGCAAATATCCATCTCTCAATCACAAATCCATTATGTCTTCACCTTGTGGTATAAGATTGTGCTAAATGTCCCTCTCCTAACCTTATTTAGCTTGGTGTATCATTCTCTATAGTTTTTTTACAGATCATGTTTAAGTTTCATTTAAAGTTAAAACTCAAATTCAATGCACACAATAAAATTCGAGAGACGGATCATGAAGGAAAAGCTTTAATGCAAGTTCTTATATCTTTTGATACTTCTAACAGACTACCAATATTATTCAATCGAGTTGGATGCTTTATTTTTCATTGATCCAACATCATTAGAGCTATTGCATGTTTTCCACTGATTTGATGTCGTCATTAATTTTTTGAGCAGTTGGGGTTGCAATGCTTGCTTCCAGCTTTGGAGAGGCTTTGTGTAGTTACCGAGCCATCATATGCTTCCTATAGCACATATAAATGGTAACTACTTTTTCAGGAAAAATATATTTTAAATATTTTGATAAAGATATATTTTAAAGCATAAAACAAAATAGACCAAAACTAAATTGCATTGTTATTTTATTATACATGACCTTACGAAAATATCTTATTACTAGCTTTAGTATTACATGGAATTGTGAAGAATTAATTATTAAATCACATAAAAATAAAAATAAAATCAAGTGTGTTATATATTAAATAAGACATAACAACTTTTGATTATAGGTCACAAATAAGCAAAAGATTCAATCCATCTTTACTCTTAACTTTTGACAAGATACCGCAAAACTGATCATGCGTAAAAATAGTCTCTTTCAAGTATAAACTGACACTTGACAGAGATTAACCTTAACTTTTGTTTATTGTCATAGCGAAATATACAGTCATAGGAAAACTGTTTTCTTTTAGACTTAAAGGAATACTTTTGACGGGTCAAATCGTGAGCTAGATATTAAATGGGTGTGAGGATATTAGTATGAAGAAATTAAGATTTGAATAATATACACTAAAAAGTTATGTGCAATAATTAGATCAATTTCGAATTATTTTGACCCTGTAATCAAATATAGAGATATGGTATTGAATCGGGTTGAATCGGGCTATAAATGTTCATAATATCTCTGATTAGTTGTTGATTATTATTTATTTAATATTAACTCTAGTAAACCCATGTATTATACGAGTTGAAAAAATAAAATATTAAATATAATAAAATTTTATGAAGTATAAAATGGTAATCTAGAATAAGATATGATTAAAATTACATATAAGTAATAACTATAAGTAATAAAATAACGATATCAATTTTTAAACTTTTATTTTTAAACTTTCTTTTCAAAAAAAGTTAAACATTTTTTTCAAAACAAACCATCTTAAAAATGTTAGTTTTTAAAATATTTTATTATAGTTCCTAGTTTTAATTATTTTTAGTTTATAAAAAAGTTTACTTTTTAAAAATACCAATTTTAAAATATTTTATATTTTAAGAGAAGTTAGATGTTTTAGAAAAAATTTTTAATTGTATAAAAAATTGTTTTCTAAAAATAACATTAATAAAAAGAGATCTTTCTTAATTTATTAAAAAAGTTAATCTAAAAAAGAATTAATTTATTTAATAATTTTTTAATTTAGGTCATTATTTAAGAGGAGAGAGACGGAAAAAATAAACTTAAGGAGTCTAGAAATATATCAATTGTCCCCTTAAGTTAGCCTTTTAGTATTATATATAGATTTTATTCTTACAACATAATTATTACAATTAAATTAATGCCTTCAAATGCGATAAGATTACTTGTTAGAATTGGTCACTTATTGAAAATTATTAAATAAAAGTTGACGTAAATATCCCATATCCATAGTAATAATTAGTATCCATACATGTATTCATATCACAATTCATATCATCATATATTCATACAGATTTTACAAAAAAAGGCTTCGTGAAACCCCAATCTAAAACAGATAAATAAATCATGTTTTTATGAAGCAATGTGTACATGTATATATGTGTATTTATATATGTCCCTCATGACTTGGTTGGTTGGTAAGAGCCCCCCTTCCAAAGTAGAGGTCAGGGGTTCGAGCCTCTCCGCCGGCTTGGGGGACATTTTAGAGCAATGACGAGAATTAGCCTTTGAGTCACTGGTGCGGACGCTGATTCTCAGAGCTCGACCTCTGTTTTCATCAGGCTGTTACTCCAGAGGGGCAACCCTTGTGGAGGCAGTACGGTTTCCGGGGGAACGTCGAAACCAAGTCTGACAATCCAGCGTGGACCCGGTTCAGACAACATAGTCTGGAGCAAATCTTGGCTAGGGTCGCCCAGGGGAAACCTCATGGGCGATGTGACATTGAGTCACTCTTAAAAAAGTCACCGTTCAAAAAAATATGTATTTATATACGTGCGTAAGTGTGAGTATACGTCATATGTGTGTGTATCAGTGTATGTATAGTCACAAAATCATTCGAAGACCCAAGTGACAACTCATCAAAATTTATAAAGCATTTTTGTTTGTATTAAAGTATCTAAAGCATGTCTAATAATTAAAACGAACATATTAAACTATAAAAAAAGCATTTTTTTCCTCACATAACCGCTTGATATTCTTTTATTATTATTATTATTAATTTTTTACCACGTCATTAAAAATTTGGGTAACAAAGATCGGGTTCACAGCAACACTATAAATTAATTTAGTTTAAGTTATTTTTATTTTGAAACTCCATGTAAATTAATTCACATGTGAACTACTATTAGTTTCATACTTTAATTTTAATCAAACGTCGAGACTTATACAAATTTATATAATTAAATAACATTGATTCACCTTTGAACCAATATTGGTTCATATATAAACGAACATCGATTCACATAAAAGACATTCATCAAACACTTTTAGCGCAACACTCTTTTGATCGTTACATTTTCTATAAGACTTATATATTCACAAAATCATTTCAAAAGATTAACTAATTTGTCGAAACTAATCAATAATTGAATTGATATTCTTTATGGCTCGGCTGATGATAACATCAACATCATGTTTTGGTACAACTAAAAGGATTTTAAAGGCTTAATGTCCTTGTGAGCACGTTGACCAATACAATGTTACTATAACTTTTATAAATGCTTTAATTAATATATAGATGTCATATAAATTTGTGTTTCCATTAAAGATGTCTTAACATTGCAGAATTCGAGGGCATGCACAACTCAACATCAGGAGTTCCTTCATGCAATATTTCCATCATCCCTGTTGAGATGTCTTCAGATCATAGATTAGATCAATATTCTGGATGAACATCAATTAAGAGTATGCACAGATTTGTGTAGTGACTTGATGGATAACAGGGTCAAACGGGACACACAAAAACATACACAATACAATATGATTTTTTGACACATTCAGATATTGAATTTCTTGATTACAAATATCCAACAATCCCTTTAGTGTCTTTGGAAGTCAAGAAACGAACGTATGTTCTCAGATAAAAGGAAGCGCCCGACGATATCCTCAGAGAAATCAAGTTAGTGTGAAGCGTCTAGTCTATGGATAAAGCATCGAAGCAACAGTGTCAATCTAAATTGGAATACATGGTGTAACTTTCTGTCTAAAAAGGATTGTAAAAAATATACATGACACCTTACTAGCTTTATATCATCGGTGCAATTCTTGTTGGCTGTTAAAAGAAAATATAAATTTAAGAATTAAGAGGTTGATTGGACCTCAAGTTAACTATTTTGGCCCACGGTTTCATACCTCAAGTTTATTGGTCTATTTTGATCCATATATACCTTCAATCACTTTGTAGGTTTTATATTTCCATCTTTAAGATTCCATATTAACGTCATGTCCTTGTGATTTTTTTAAATTATTGTTGATATATAACCTTAAATTAAACAAAATCATATTTAACATCCAAAATAGTCATAAAAAACACACCTTAAAAATTAAGGTTGGTAGAATAATTCTTTCATTAGAATGACATGCAGGTGAGTGAATGTCAAATGAGAATGGCTCTCACTTCAATTTCTTTATCTTAGACAAATGTTTTGGTTTTCACATTACTTGTTAATAAATTAGATAATATACTTTATTAGATCCAAAATATTTTCAGTGTGTATTATATCCTACTGATACTTAAAAAAATCAAAGGTCGATGGCTAACTGGACTGGGCCATCCGACTTTGCTTTTAACATATATAGCTCCGTTTTCATATCAGTATTATAGCTGGCATAGTTGGTTAAGTTTATGAGCTTTTGGGGTGTGCTCGGTTCGATTCTTTGCAGTCTCATTTTTAATTCTTCTTTTTTATTTCTTCCTCCCAACTTTAAAAACAATTAATTAAATTCTATCATTCCAGCTCCCAAAAACATTTAGGGGCTGTTTGGTAGGATCTGAATCATTAAGTGCTGAATGGTTAAGAGGTCTGAATGGTTAAGAGGCTCTGAACCGGTAGGTGCTAAATCAAAAAATGTTATTTGGGTGAATCTTTGAATAGTTTTGTAAAATGACTATTTTACCCTCATGATATTTTCCTTTTCTTTCACCACCATCAAGACATCATCCACGGAATCTTTGAATAGCTTTCACTCCATTAGCACCTTCTTCCATCCACTCACCTACTCTCTCTCTCTACAAAAATACTCATCAAATCTTCTCTCTCACACACTTTGACACACTCTTCGATCGCATTCACGGTTGCAGTCGCCGGAATCTACTGCAAATTTTGAATGAAATAGAAGCAAAAGAAAGAAATCAAGACGGTAGAAGGAGCTGCGACAGGGGAGGCGGAGCTGTTACGGGGGACGAGTAGATGCGATTGCCTCGGCGGAGGTTGACTCCTCACGGCGGCGGCGAGGCGACTGAGAGGCGGAGGTTACTGCGTGCGTCTGAGGTTCAGCGGGGCTTCAAAAAGGAGACGGCGGGGCGACGGTGGAGCTGGAGGTGAGATTGCAGAGACGGAGGTGACTGGCGGCAGAGGCTCATTTCTGATGGGGGGGTGAGACTGGGAGACGGAGATTGGGACTGTTGCAGCGCCGATGGGTGTGGGGGAGGAGGTATACGACGGGAATGAGAAATGGTTCAATCGGGCGTCTGAGTACCCATTCGCATGATAGCCCAATCGCATGGCCCAGTCGCATGGAGGACATGCGACTGGTATAAGTTCAGTCGCCCGAACAGGGCTGATGTGAGTGAATGTAGAAGTGTATGTATGATGTATGTATGTTAGTATGATGTTGCCATGATAGATGGTGAATACTGATGATATATAAGTATTTATGTTCCTTATGTATATGTGTCTTATCTTTTAATAACTTTACGTGAATGAATGAAAGAATGAAAAGAATGTATTAAGAACGTAAAGTGAAAGATAAGTAAAGAAGGGACATGATGAACGAATGCATGCATTAACAAATGAATGAATGAATGTAAGTAAGGCTTGCAAGCAAATGAAAGGAGGTGCACACCCCTGGCAGGTGTTAGCTCAACGGTGTGCGGGTTAGCTACCCCGAAGGATGCACATCGGGGTCAGTCTTTGTGATTGACCAGAAGTATGTATGGGATCCTTGCCGCTTGCCCTAGGTGACTGGATCAGCATTAGTGCACAACGTTCGTGATTGATCATCACAGGTCCAGCACCCGCATTTGTGCACAACGTTCGGGGTATAGCATATGGCATTGATCCAGAAGTAAAGTGAAAAGATAAGTGGTGCATGTACCTACCCCAGGTGACTGGATCAACATATGTGCACAACGTTCGTGGTTGATTACCACAGGTCCAGCACCAGCAGTATGTATGATGTAAGGGGGTATTGTACCTGTCACCGAATGTAAAGAATGTTCGAACAAACGTAACGAATGTATGAATGAATGAAATAAACGTTCGAACGGAAGTAATGAAAGAAGGTAAAGTATGTATGTATGAGAGTAAACGAGAATGATGACTAGTACACGATTGAATGATTAATGAACGAATGATGAAGATAATAATAATATTATCTACGTGTACGTATGATGTGTGAGCACATGTATGTAAGAACAGTTATAAAGAATGAAAGTATGTTTTATTATAAAACTAGAACTCACTCAGCAACACTGACTTTTTATGTGTTTCCAGTTGGCAGGTAGTGTTGCTGAGGATGGCACGAGGCGACTACTCAGCTCTTTTGGGATGGCATTCACTTTTTGATTATGCTGCCACATCATGTGTTGTGGGCCCGTAATGCGCGCAACACATCATGTTGCATGCAAGTGCAAGATTTCTTGATAATCCTGATAAACAGGATTATTTAAGAAATCTTCTTTATGAAGAAAAATATATTTTTGAACTTAATATCTTCTTTATGAAAGGAGATATATTTTCTTTTTATTATTTTCTTTCGGTAAAGGTCGCTGTATGACCCTATGATTGCTGAGGAATATGCATCAGCAGCAATCATAGTATAGTTAAGCAATGTAAGGAAAAGCTTGTATTTTGTAATCAAGACAATGATGTAAAAGCTTTTATGATGAAATGAGAATGTATATTTTATAAATTCCGCTGCGTTATTTTATGATTATATACTATGTGTATGTATTATGTGCAATGAAGAACCAACAGTAAGGTGCCCGGTGAGCGGGGCCTTACAAGTTGGAACAGGATTATTTAAGAAATCTTCTTTATAAAGAAAAATATATTTTTGAACTTAATATCTTCTTTATAAAAGGAGATATATTTTCTTTTTATTATTTTCTTTCGGTAGAGGTCGCTGTATGACCCTATGATTGCTGAGGAATATGCATCAGCAGCAATCATAGTATAGTTAAGCAATGTAAGGAAAAGCTTGTATTTTGTAATCAAGACAATGATGTAAAAGCTTTTATGATGAAATGAGAATGTATATTTTATAAATTCCGCTGCGTTATTTTATGATTATATACTATGTGTATGTATTATGTGCAATGAAGAACCAACAGTAAGGTGCCCGGTGAGCGGGGCCTTACAAGTTGAAGGAGGTGGAAGAGGGTAATATGGTCTCTAACTTCATTCAGCGTTGTTTACAATCTGAACCATTCATCACTGAATGGTTCAGTTCAGAGGTTCCTTTTTTTGAAACAAACATGTAAGCCTCTTAACCATTCAGAGGCAACCTCTTAATGGAACCATTAAGAGGCTACCAAACAGCCCCTTAATTAATTCAAAAGGTAATTTCACAAATTTTCAACTTTCACCCCTTAACTTTTGAATTTTACATTTTTTACTATTCAACTTTTATGAGTTTATAAAATTTTACTTTGGGATTACGTTCTGTACATTTTTACATAGAAAAAATTATCACGTTTTTTTATGTACGTGTCATTACGTTTTTATGTAAAAAAAGTTTGAAAAACAAGTGAATCGAATATAAACTATGAGTTGGTTTTACATAGAAAAATGTTACTTTGGGATTACCTTCTGTATATTTTTACGTTTCGATGTCTGAAAACAAGTCAGATCAAATAAGATACGCTAGTATAAACTTGATTACTGTATGTTTCGACGCAAATTTAGTTTGAAAACGAGTAAGGACGATTGTAGTTTATACTTTATCACGACACGTATAACATTGCCGCAACGCGCGGCGGGTAAAAAAGTAGTTGTAATGAAAAGCCATAATTTATAGGAAAATTTGCGTTTCCTAAATTAGCTTTCTTTTTATTAAAACATAACGTTTTCTTAGATTATGTATATACCTTACGACATACTTTTTCCTGTATATTTAATATAAAATATATTGAAAATTGACCCATCGCCAAGCGTGGTTATAACCCGTTAGTTCATCCTATATTACTATTCTTATTAAAGTATTTGGTCGGTGGGGATATATAATAAGGGGCGTGATGTTGGGTTTAATTACGAGTGTGCCACTGAATTGATGGTGGGGGAATGAAATGCGTGCCACGTGGGGTACCGATATGGGGACACTGCTGTAGACAAGTTCGTGGGCCTGACTAAAACTGTTTCACAAGATAAAGCTTTTGTTTTACGTGATATTTTTTTATATTTTTCTTTAGTAAACGCTTACAAGTTAAAAAGGAAAAGTAAAAGAAAGTTATGTAGTTATATTACTATTTCTATTATGTTTAATCCCTCATGTCGGTGGTTTTTTTATTTTTTTTATTTTTATTTTTATTTTTTGGTTTTGTTTTGTTTTGTGGACCGGTGGGACCGACCGGTTCGACCGGGAACCGGTGAGGATGTAGGTTCGGTTCGGTGGTTTTGGGTCGTTTTCGGTTGAACCGGTCGGTTCGTGCGGTCGACCGGCCCGACCGGAACCGGCGAACCGGGTTGAACCGGTTTTTTGAAATTTTTTTTTATTTGACCGGGAACTGGTGAGGATGCCGGTTCGGTTCGTTGGTTTTGGGCCGTTTTCGGTTGAACCGGCCGGTTCGTGCGGTCGACAGGCCCGACCGGAACCGGCGAACCGGGTTGAACCGATTTTTTGAATTTTTTTTATTTTAATGGGTCCGACCGGTTCGACCGGGAACCGGTGAGGATGCCGGTTCGGTTCGGTGGTTTTGGGTCGTTTTCGGTTGAACCGGCCGGTTCGTGCGGTGGATCGGCCCGACCGGAACCGGTGAACCGGGTTGAACCGGTTTTTTGAATTTTTTTTTATTTTAATAGAAAAATATTATTCGATATAGATTAAGGAACACCGGTTCGTTAATTTGGACAATGTTTACTTGAATGATATGTATTTTGGATGTTGTTTTGGATTAACGAACACCGGTTCGTTAATATTATTGGCGAACCACTATTTGATTTATGGTTGTTTAAACTTTGGATGTTGTATTTTGTTTTGGTTTATGGTTGTTTAAACTTGGGTTGTTGTATTTTGTTAAATTGGACTATGTTTACTTGAATGGTATGTGTTTGTAGTTTTATAAATGTTTTGAATTTTTTTATATTTTTTTAAATATTTATAACGTCATCCGGTTCGTAATCCGGTCCAATCGGTCCGACCAGTTAACCTCTAGGCCGTCCGGTTCACTTTCCGGTCCGGTTTTGAAAACATTGTGTGTTTTTATAGGTTTGTTTTGTGGGTTGGAGGTTTGGGGGTGGGGTTTTTCTTGTGAGTTTTTTGGTTTCTTGACACATCTTTTTGATGGGTGTTTTGATTACGTTCATTTATAGTATTCGTTGGCGTTGTCTTTCTCCGGGTTCGTACTTTCTTTCTTTCGTTATCGATACACTGTTAAGGTTTGGGTTTTCCTTTTGTTTGCTTTTTTGGGGGCTTTGATTTTCGTCAGTTTTTCTATATAGGACTGTGTCGCGCTTTGATTTTCGTCTATTTTGTTTATGGTTGTAACATCGCGTATTTCCGTAAATATATATATATATATATATACATATATATATATATACATATATATATACACATATATATATAATTATTGTTAGAATGTGATAATTACAACAATTATAATAATAATTATAAGAATATAATAATAATAATAATAATAACAGTAATAATAATTATAATACTAATAATAATAATAGTAATAATAAAAATAATAACAATAAAAATGATAATAATAATCCAGGGGGGGTATGGTAATTTTTGAAACTTAAAAACTAAACTTTTGGAATTGAATAAATAAGCATCCAAACCACAGGGACCATTCCTGTAATTTTTGGAAAAACCCAACCCCACCCCCCTGTCACCCGTTCGAACCCCACCACCACCCACGATCGGCCGACCACCCCGCGATTAAGGCACTACGAACTATTTTAATCGAAAGTAGATACACACTAACCAGTTTTGGACCGATTATAACTATCATCTGAGCTCAATTCATTCAAAACCATCAAAAAAAATCAACTCATTACATCCTCTTCCTCGATCGGACCTGCAACTCGACTAACAACCCACTTCCGATCGATTTTAACCAAATTTGATAAGGGGTTTTTGATCCTTACCATCATTCGAAGCTTACCTAAAGTTTAATTCGATTATAATCGTTGTTTGAGCATCCATCGATCATCACCTTCGTCGCGGCACACACCACACCCGAACACCTATCTCTGGGTTTCAATCTTCAAAACTAACAAAGGGTTTTTAGTCTCTATCATCATCCAAAGCTTCGTATCAATTTAATTTGATTATCATCATCTCTTGCATATCAAACGGATTCGACATCAACCGCGGGTTGTTCTTCGAAGAGGGTATGTTCAATACATCATCATATGAGTAATTAAATGTATCTATACACTCGTTTTTACATGGGGAATGAAAGCCCCATGATTGCAGATGCAATCAAAATCGATTCGATGTTCAATTGGGGTGCGATTTGAACTAGGGCTCGATTCGGGTTTGGGGAATTGGGGTTTAAACGAGATTGAGGATAAAACAATTAAAAACCACTCTTAACCGAAGATTAGAGCTTTGGTTCACTGGTCCCGAGCTCCCATGCCAAACAGAAGGTCCCGGGTTCGACCCCGGGCACCTACACTCATTTTTTAAGGCTTTTTAAGCCTCTAAAAATTCCGGAAAATTTTGTAAAAATTATAAAAATGTTTTTACAAACATTAAAATTTTTAAACAACTAAAATTATTTTTCTGAAATTTATTTTAACACTTTATCTATTTTTATTAAATGTTTTAAATAAATAAAACTACAAATAATACAAAATTATTTAAACAAAAGTGAACTTTTAATAATAATTTAATTTATTAAATTATTATTCGACACGGTACTACTTTTAATTTATTCAAATAATATTTATTATTGTTTAAATCATGATTAAATATAAAAGTTTTATACCTAAATCATTCCAAAAACATTTTCATTTCTTTTAGCCATTTAAATAATTAAATACTTTAATTAATTGATATAATTAATTAATAAAATTAATTATTTGTTTATTTTTCCACACTTTCACAATTACGCGTATTGATACGTTTATTTTAAAATTCTAAACATAATCATTTCCAATAAATTCATTTTACTTATTTCAAACATTTTTAACTAAATAAATTATTTAATTTAAACTACCATTCAAAACCAAATGGAAACCCTAACACATTCCCAAATTCTCAAATACTATTATTCTAATTCGAGACACCGTTCCTTAGGTTAATCATAAGGAAATTGTAGGTGTCAAATCTATCACGTTCAAAATTCAATCTCATCAATCAGGTGAGTATTCATATCCCCTTTTTATATCATTTCCTATTTGGGGGAAATCATGTGATACAATATATTCAATCATGATATGCTATTGTTGTTTCATTCTAAATTCAATTCAAGACAGGTTATGTTATTACTTGCAATTATGTGAACATACTATGGTAAACTGGACGACAGTAAAACCCTAATTCAATCAATCAATCCTGGTAACAATGTAGATCTACTGGTTTGGATAACCCACTCCATATGGCTTACGAGTGGTGATTGTGCCAGAGGCAGGAGTTAATCTATGGTGTATGTGTGGAGTCTATTATATGCAAGTGTCAAGTCAAGGGGTTGTTATTGTGTCGGTTTATCTATATGCTTTACTATTGCAATATAAGTCTTAACGTTACCTTGTGAATTGGATTATTCTCAATCAATCAATCAATCTATATGTATACTCAAAAACTGTGATTACTCACCAGCTAATTCGTTAGCTGACTTTATTTTCTCACATGATTTCAGGTTAAGCAAGCTAGTGGACTTCTACTTGATCATATAAGACCTGGACTTAGTCAAAACAAAAGACAATTATTATTTGTGACTTTAACTGTTGTATTTGTATCTGTTAAATTCAAGTTATCCTGTAATCTGATTCTAATATTATTTCCACTATTAGACAATCATGTGTTATGAACAATCAATCATTCCCTCGTCCGCTCCGATGATTCCGCCGTCGGTCGGGGTGTGACAATGGTGTTGGGCTTTGATTTACTTTTAGGTTCTGAATGTTCTTGTGTGTTATGAATTTGGGGTTTTGATGTGTTTTACCTTGTGTATTTTGCTGATTTTATGGTTTCAAACCTTTATTTTCATTTTGATTTAGGGTTACGTTAAAACTCACATAGCCGCGGCAAGGCGCAGGGCCCAAACCTAGTTAAGATAAAAGATAGTAATAAACTTCAGGTGAGGTTAGACACAATAAGGCTAAAAAAGTAATAAAAAAATTATATATCACAATCTATTTTGAATTTCAAAAAAAGTACTTCGGAGTCTGTGTTACTCTCATTGTCCTCTTTCAACAAAAAATAAAAAATAAATAAATAAATTTTTATTATGTCTTTTTATGACACAATGACGTTATTGTGTCTTTCATAATGACACAATAACGTCATTATGTCTTTCATAATGACACAATGATGTCATTGTGTCTTTCATAATAACACAATAAAAAAAGTTAATTTTTATTATTTTTTTATTTTTTATTTAATTTTTCTTAGTGAGGACGGCTAGGGGAACAGAAGCTCGGAATTACTTTTTGAAATTCGATTTAGATTGTGAGATGTATTTTTTTGTGATTTTTTTGACTTATTGTGTCTTCTCACACTTTATAACAAAAATAACTTTATTAAAGCTATTTCATAAACTTTTATCATTGAAAAACATTCATGTAGGTAATTGTACTGATTTTTTTTTCCAACGTTATTGTACTGAACTGGTATTATATCCCCATTGTACAAGGTGGGAATGGTAATTTTAACACTAACATAACTAGTGTGTTAAAATTAATAACGTCAAAATAAGAGAAAAGCAAAATGTTATTGCCCCTATATCTATACTATATATAAAGCATATGAGAGGGGTATTTTAAGATACCAAAAAATTAAGAACACTTACTATATTCAATGCATAAGATACAACCACTTTTAAGGGTAAAATAGTATTTATAATATTATTTACACATTAGCCCTTATAATTAGTTACACAATAATCTTACACTTACTAATATTTGCATAAAATTTTATATTATCTACCCATACACCCAAAAAACTTAATATGTTTTAAGATTTCAGCTCTACCTTTTAATATATCACATTAAAAAATGTTTTGAGCCTACATTTTAACCTGTTTTTATTTTTAAATAACTTGGTGTAAGCTTTTTGCTGAAACGCTCTGTATTTTGTGAGGTACAATAAGTTAATGCGTATATACAAGTCGTCATGCAAAACTCATTTATTTGTTATTTTAAATTTTAGCTTAGAAATACATAATGAACTTTTGTAAAACTATTACAAGAATAACAAAATATTAAATGCACTTGTCAAATGTAAATTTCGTCCCGCTGCATTGCGCGGGCACTCTTCTAGTCTTAAACAGCAAACTTTAAATGAATAAAAAATCATTTTCAAACAAAAGAGTATCTAACAGGACAAATGTTAATATCACGTGCCTTCTCATGAAAATTTATATGCTTCTCTTTTTAATTAATTAAATACATTAATTACTAATAATATTATTTATTTTTGTTAGATTACAAATAGTATTTTAATAAATCAAGAAAAAGATCTATTTATTAAATTTATTTCTAATTTTTTATAAAATAAGAAATTTTCTAAAACATCAAACTTTTTTAAAAATACGAAATATTTTTAACTTGTGCTTTTAGAAAGTAAATTCTTTATAAATAAAAAAATAATTAAAACTGAGAGCTATAATAAGGAGATTATAAAAAAATGATGTTTTTTAAAACGGTTTGTTTTTAAACAAATTATTATTTAAGAAACAAAAATGTTTAAAAACAAAAGTTTAAAATATTAATATCATTGATTTATTACTTATAATATTTACTCGTATGATTTCCGTTATGTTTTATCTTAAAATATCTTTCTATAATAGTAAATTTTTATTATATTAATATATTATTTATTCAACCCGCATAATATACGTGTTTACTAAAACTAGTAAAAAAATAAACTAGAAAAAGAAAACCGAAAGGAGGAGGTCAATAAGACTTTAGATAAATAAAACAAAAGAAACCTAAGGAAAACTAGAAAAAAAAACAAAGAAAAAGAAATTTAAAAATAAACAAAATAAAATCATGCAAGGTTCGAAGCCCCTGTTGGTGAGGGATGTAGAGGTGGGCATTATAGCTAAATCGTGTTTTTATGAACCCAGGTCAGAGGAGGTTAATAAGACATTACACAAAAAAAAAGAAACCTAAGAAAAACTAGAAAAAAAAAAGAAAAAAAGAAAGAAAAATAAATCAAAAAATAAACAAAATAATATCATGCAAGGTTTGAAGCCAGGGTTGGTGAGGGATGAAGAGGTGGGCATTATAGCCCAGTCGTGTTTTTATGAACCCAGATCGGGTCTAAGTTGATGAATACACTACCCATTGAAACTGGGTAGACTTATAGGGTCGGGTATTGTTCGAGTTAAGTATAAACCGAGTCTACTAATGTCTTAAACATAGTTGATATATGATGGGGTACCAGCCACGAGAGAAGACCCACCTCGGAAAAATGAGGGAACGGGGGGTCGCGCCTTCGCGCTAGCCGCGGCCGAACTAGAGCAGTCCAAGGGGCGGCAGCGACCAGGCAAGTTGCACGTGGAGCCGCGGCTAAATTTCTAACGGGTACTAGGAGTCGCGGCTAGGACTCCACAACAAAGGACTGTCCCAAGAAGTTGGTATCAAGGCACAACGAACAAAGAGGTCATCCATTGATCAGTAGGGAATAAAATCAGAGCATAATAACAACAAACATATGAGTCAAACCTTGATAAAAACCGAGACAGAAAATAAAGTCAACTATAATGATATAATATATTTATATTAAGTCAGAAACCCTTTACACGAAAAATAATGGAGTTTTTGGCCCAAGAAAGATCCATTCCAAAATACTCACTCTGACTTACTTAAAATAGCACCAGTGATCTCCCCAGGATCAGTATAAATAGCACATCATATTTCAAAGAGAAGGCATCTGATTCACTCACTCAAAACAACATAAGTCCTGGTGATCACATCTAAGCACTGCTCCTTGGATCTTAATCACTGGTTTAGGATTCGTGTAGCAACATTTGGTACCATCCGTAGGACTCAAAGATCAATCACCATGGACTCAAAACAAGTAACCCCTTACCAAGATAACACCAAAAACAACGTAAACCCAAACACTACTCCTCTCCCTTTAGACGCCACCAATGCCAACTCGGTAGAAGGCAATGTATACAACGCTGTCATTACGCCCGAATTCCTTAACGAAAACCAAGAGCAGATCCTGTCGTTGTTATAACAAGAAAAGAAGGAAAGGCGTCTGAAGAAGATGCAGACTCGTCTGGAATATGAAGAAGTCCCAAGAGCAGAATTCGAGAAAGGAAAAGGAGACAATGAAAGCCCAAATTCAACTAGAGAAAAGATAGGAAAAGCAGTAACAAACCAAGATTTGAACGTGGCCCCTCGAAAGATAGGCAGTGAGGATGATTTCAGTAATCCATATCGCCCCTCCATGGCGAAGAACCGGTCTAAGGATGATTTCAGTAAGCCATAGGGAAATACAATGGGCCAGGGGATCCGGAAGATCATTTGGCAATCTTTGTAGGGGAAGCTGAAGTAGAACAGTGGTCAGTGCCAGTATGGTGGCATATGTTCACTCAAACACTCACCGGGGCCGCTAGAGTTTGTGTAACGCCCCGAAATATCCCGAAACGAGTCATTTAATAATAATGGGCTTTTAAGGGTTAATTTAAGAAATAAAGGGGTAAATTAGTGGGCTATGGATCAAATTAGCCTTAATGGGCTAGGCTTAATGGGTTTAAGGGCCCTAATCAGCCCTTAAACATGCATGAACAGCCCCATCTTCATCACATTACAACCCTAGCCACCAAATTCGTAGAGAGAGAAAGTAGAGAGAGAAAGTGAAGAAAATCAAGATTTGGAGTTTGAAGGTTTGAAGGATTGAAGTTCTGGTGGATTGGAGCATCAAAACACAAGGAAAGAGCAACAAAACAAGGTAAGAATCGACCTCTAAGGCCCTCTGTAGATCAAACCCGAATTCTAGGGTTTTGGGGTTTTGAAAAGTTTAAAGAAACACATAAAGGTCGAATTTTTACGTATGAAAACGTGTAAAAAGCTTAGATTTGGTTTCATGGAAGGTAAACTAAGGATTTGGACGTAAAAAGTTAAGGTTTTGGGTTAAAAACGGGCTGGATCTGAGTTTCAGTTCATCCAGCGAAACTGGGCCCCGATCCAGCGAATTTAAGCATCTAACCAGCGAAACTGCGTACTCATTTAGCGAGACTAGGAGAAATTATAGCGAGACTACAGTTTCGCTAGGGCGAAACTATAGTTTCGCCGGTAACCTCGCTAAGACCCAGACAGACCTATAGACCTTGCGAGACTAGGGAATTCCAACGAAAGTTGGGCGCTCAAGGCAGCGAATCTGTCTAGCGAAACTAGCAGAAGTGCTGCCCAGCGAAACTGCAGGCGAAACTGTAGTTTCGCTGTAGCGAAATTATGGGCGAAATTATGAGGAAAATGACATTTTTGCATGTTAACTTTCGTGCAGCTAGAGTGTTCAGGCTATAGCCTAAGTGACTTAGAATTTAAGCTACTTGGGCGAGTTCAGGTGAGTTCTAGACCCCTTATTTACCCGTTTTCAATGTTTTGGGGTGATATGCATACTAAATTACATACTTTTATGATGACGATTTTAAGACCCTTTTATCAAGAAAATAAATTTTCCTAAAGTAAAATGTGCTATGTAAATTGTTCAAAATAATTTTCGGGCGCGCTGACCTGGCAGCCCGGCCCCAGCCAGGGGCGTTGCCCCTTGGACCCCACTAGGGGCTGCTGCCCCTAGAACCCCGCTATCAGGGGCTGCCGCCCCCGAACCCCCGCTGTCCCGCGGAGGGTCAGTTATCTAGTTTATCTCTCATGAATGATGAAATATGAATGCTTAGACTAAGAGGTTGCTTCTTATTATGTGTTAAGTGTATGTGAAAACTAAAGACATAAGTGAAACTTAAAGAATTGTTATTGGGCCCATAACGTGTACCTGGGTAAAGTAAAGTCTTGCAAGTAAAGTCCTGCAGGCAAGGGATAAAGTAAAGACTTGCAAGCAATGGCTAAAGGAGGGTCGCATTTGTTGTGCCCTCACCCGGATAAAGTAATGCTCGAACCGGCAGGTCTGTAAGCCCTGAATTGGCATGACAATAATGGCCCGATCGAGTACGACTGTAAGCCCTTAATTGGCGTGTCGGTAAAGTCCTAGGCGAGCCTAGGCACCGATAGTGACAGAGAATTGACGGATAAAGAAGAGTAACAAATAACGAGAAATGAAAAGTAATGATAAAGTATCGATAAAGTGATAGCCTGTATGTATTGATGCTTGATAGATGAGAACTATTTTTAACTGATAAAGCTAATATCTCTTACGAAAGTTATTTAGCAAAGTAAACCTAGAATTCACTCAGCGAAGCTGACTTTTGTATGTATATCAGTTGACAGGTAAGAGTTAGAGCTACGGAATAGAGGCATGGGACTGAAGCTTCTTGGCACTAGGAGACTGGCATCCCTGATGAAGAAAAGATTAAGAGGACCTTAAATAGATTTTAAGAATTAAAGACAATGTTTATATTTCATTTGTAATGGATTGAAATTGACAGTATTTTCCGCTGCAATATATATTTATATACATATGAGCAAATGACTGTTTTAAATCGATGTTTTGCTGTGAATGACCAACTGTGAGGCTTCCCTGAGAAAGGCGGGCCTTACAAGTTGGTATCAGAGCCAATGTTTAAGAGATTTGGGAAAATTATCTTATGAACCTAAACTTAAACAGATAATGGGACCAAGTGTCTAGGATGCCAGTCCAAGAAGCTCTATGCCAAGAGGTAACAAGTATGTTGTAGGTATTATTCCGAGGGGTAGTGCCTTCTTTTTTTGTAAGAGTCGAGGTAGAGTATGATAATGTTATCTGTGATGCCTATCTGAATTTATGTGACTTATACGTGCATAGACTAGGTATGGTAGATTCTGGTGTTGGTGCGGTTCAGGATAGGAAAGTTTGTGGCACGAGAAGTTCTGTAAGTAGTTAATCACAACTGGCCACTGTTATTAAAAATTTACAAAACTTGTCGTGAACTGAACTTGCCTTGAGAGACCATATTAACATTCTGAATCTTATAGGAAGTAGAACGAATGGCACCTAAGAAAGAAGTTCCAACCATGGTCACCCGGAGGAGCACCAGGGGAAGGCCCCCGACTAAGGCAAAAGAAACTGCAGGTGCAACTGTGAAGCCAACAACAAGGTCGACCAAGAAGCCGGTTGACAAACCAGTTAAGGAGGAGGTTGAGTTGGAAATGGAAACTGGGGGACCTACCCCTGATCAGGCCAAACTGAAAGAGACAGTAAAGGAAGCTATTGCCCAAGAGGTGCATCAGGTCCTGTCTGGAGTGATGCCCGCTCTGCTTGCGGAATTTGTGGAGCAGGTTAAGGGCGACAGTAAGAAGAGTACGGCTTCAGAAAAAGTTGATAAGAAAGGGGCAGTCAAGACTGAGGAGTTGAGCGACAAGGGAGATCGTCTGGGTAACCATGATGGCCCTGAAGTGGAAGAGAGGGCGAAGGGGTGCAGCTACGGGGACTTTCAGAGGTGTAAGCCCCCAACGTTTGATGGTACTAGTAACGCTGCCACTGCTCAGCGTTGGATTAGAGAAATGGAGGCCGTACTGAAGATCAGTGAGTGCCGTGAAAACCAAAAGGTGAAGTTTGCTTCCCATTCCCTTTTGGATCCAGCATTGTGTTGGTGGGATAACATTGTTGAGTCCTACGGAGAGGAGGCCATTGAAAGGATGAAGTGGCCGGAGATGAAGAGGTTGGTGATAGAGGAGTACTGCCCAGAAAGAGAGCTTGACAAGGTCGAGCAAGAGTTTGTGAGTTTAGAGGCTGGAAATATGACTCACCAGGAGTACACTACAAAATTCAATGAAATGGCACGTCTGGTGCCTGATTTGGTAACTCCTGAAGCCAAAAGGATCAAGAGGTACATACAAGGGTTGCCTCTAGACATTCGTAGGGACATGGTCACTGCTCGACCTAGTACTTTTAGGTCGGCAGTTGACCTCAGTGGAAGGTTGTACGATCATCGCAGGCCGGTGATAGTGGGCGAGACGAAGAAGGCTTGGAATAACAATGGGAAGAGATATGGAAGTGGTGGCCACCAACCGGGGAACAAGAAAGCAAGGGTGGATGCAAAACAGATGGTTGTGAAGGGGGTCGAGGAAGTTAAGAACTGTGGGAAGTGTGGGAGGAGGCATCCCGGAGAGTGCCGATTGGGTAGCCATGGGTGCTACCGGTGTGGGAAAACGGGTCACATGGCTAGGGAGTGCCCGGAAGTAAACGAGTGCTTTAACTGCCATGAGTCGGGGCACTACAGCAGGGATTGCAAGAAAGCCAAGCCGGGAAGCTCGGGCACGACCAGGGGTGATGACAAGGGGGATGATGGAAAGCCCAAGGTCAAGGCAAGGGCTTTCACCATGAACAAGAAGGAAGCAAGGAAGGACCCGGACGTAGTGTCAGGTACGTTCCTTGTCAATGATGTTTGCGCCTCCATATTATTTGATAGTGGTGCCAGTAAGAGTTTCGTATCTGTGTCCTTCTGTGCTACACTAGATGTCCAAACTAAGGAAATAGATGATGCCTTTGAAGTAGAAACAGCCGATGGTAAGTCCATTAGAATAGTCAAGATGATAGAGGACTGCCACATTAAACTAGGAGGCCATTACTTTCCCGCACGATTGTTTGTTATGCCCTTAGGAGGTTTCGATGTCGTACTAGGGATGGATTGGCTAGCTGCCCACGATGCTAACATAGTATGCCAACAGAAGATGATCCGATTAACGGCTCCAGATGGTAGATCGGTTACGATCTACGGTGATAACGATTGTAAGGTTCCAAGGATCATTTCCATGATCAAGGCGGAGAAATGTATGAGGCGAGGGTGCGGAGCTTATCTAGCGTATGTCAAGGATGTCAAAGATAAGGCGAAAGAGTTGTCCGATGTGCCAGTGGTGCGGGACTTTCCTGACGTATTCCCGGAGGATCTGCCCGGAGTACCACCAGATAGAGAGATAGAGTTTCAGATTGACTTACTGTCAGGAGCCCAACCCATTGCCAAAGCGCCCTACCGCCTAGCTCCGTCCGAGATGAAGGAGCTCATGTCACAACTGCAGGAGCTCCTTGACAAGGGATTCATTAGGCCCAGTATTTCCCCATGGGGTGCCCCCGTGCTGTTTGTGAAAAAGAAGGATGGCAGCATGAGGATGTGTATAGATTACAGGGAGTTAAATAAGCTGACCGTGAAGAATCGATACCCGCTACCCCGAATAGATGATCTGTTCGATCAGTTGCAAGGGGCAAGTTGGTTCTCCCGGATAGATCTCCGATCCGGATATCACCAACTGAAGGTAAGGGAGCAAGATGTCCCAAAGACGGCCTTCCGAACACGCTATGGCCACTACGAGTTTCTGGTTATGTCTTTCGGGCTAACCAATGCTCCTGCGGCATTCATGGACTTGATGAATCGCGTGTGCCGCCCGATGCTGGATAGATCGGTGATAGTATTCATTGACGATATCCTGATATACTCAAAGAACGAAGGAGATCATGCTTGTCATATCAAGGAGGTGTTAGAAACTTTACGAAGGGAGAAACTGTATGCGAAGTTCTCTAAATGTGCCTTCTGGCTACGGGAGGTACAATTTTTAGGGCACGTTATAAATTCCGAGGGAGTAATGGTTGATCCAACGAAAGTTGAAGCAGTTACGCAATGGAATTCCCCGAGGACGCCATCCGAAATCCGTAGTTTCTTGGGATTGGCTGGTTATTATAGAAGGTTCATCAAAGATTTCTCGAAGATAGCTTCCCCATTAACAAGGTTAACAAGGAAGAATGTGGTGTTCGACTGGGGAAAGGAACAGGAAGACGCGTTCCAAGAATTGAAGAATAGACTAACCGAAGCTCCTGTGCTAACCCTACCGGAGGGAGATGAAGACCTAACGGTATACTCCGATGCTTCTTACTG
Source organism: Flaveria linearis (assembly GCA_024085815.1). Lineage (NCBI taxonomy): Eukaryota > Viridiplantae > Streptophyta > Magnoliopsida > Asterales > Asteraceae > Flaveria > Flaveria linearis. The sequence continues at coordinate 25,403,648 of CM044011.1, forward strand.
CGGGTTAGGCTGTGTGTTGATGCAAAGAGGGAAGGTTATAGCTTACGCATCCAGACAGTTAAAGGACACAGAGGTTAACTATCCGGTTCACGATTTGGAACTTGCCGCAGTAGTGTTCGCATTGAAGATCTGGAGACACTATTTGTATGGAACTAAGTGCGCCATATTTACCGACCACAAAAGTCTGAAATATTTCTTTGAGCAGAAGGACCTAAATATGAGACAGAGGAGGTGGTTGGAGTTGATAAAGGACTACGACTGTGAGATCCATTATCACCCGGGTAAGGCGAACGTGGTAGCCGATGCCCTGAGCCGAAAGGAAGGATATGAACCGATTCGGGTGAAGGCGTGCAAACTAGTAGTGACCCCAGATGTTATGAGGATGATAAGCAAAGCTCAAACGGACGCTTTAAAAGAGCAGCAAGTCAATAAGGAAAGGATGGTGGGAAAAGTGGATGAATTGGTAGAGAACACATTGGGTGTTAAGACCTTCCATGACAGGATATGGGTTCCGAAGCATGGTGACTTGCGGGAAAAGATTATGGACGAAGCGCACAAGACCCGCTACTCAATTCACCCAGGCGCAAATAAGATGTACCACGATTTGAAGAAAGATTATTGGTGGCCCGGGATGATGAGAGATGTGGTTGCGTATGTAAATAAATGTATCACGTGCCTACAGGTGAAGGCTGAGCACCAAAGACCTTATGGTTATGTTCAGCCATTAGAAGTGCCAGAGTGGAAGTGGGAACATGTTACCATGGACTTCATCACCAAACTACCCCGCACGGCAAAAGGCCACGACGCGATATGGGTGATAGTTGACAGACTAACTAAGAGTGCGCATTTCCTTCCAATCAAGGAAGCAATTAGTTCAGAAAAGCTTGCTGAACTGTTTATCCGAGAAATCGTGGCGCGACATGGTATGCCCGTATCGATTGTTTCAGATAGAGATACGTGGTTCACCTCGAAGTTCTGGAAAAGGTTCAATGAAGAAATGGGCGCGAGGTTGCATGTTAGTACCGCATACCACCCACAGACCGATGGGCAATCGGAAAGAACGATCCAGACACTGGAGGATATGCTTCGGGCATGCGTTATTGAATTTGGTGGTAATTGGGATGATCATTTGCCACTAGCAGAGTTCTCCTATAACAACAGCTACCACGCCAGTATTAAGATGCCCCCATATGAGTTACTGTACGGTCGACGGTGCAGAACTCCTATTTGTTGGGGTGATGTCGGTCAGAAAGAGTTAGGAAGCTTAGAAGTCGTGGAAGCCACAACAGAAAAGTTGGAGAAAATCAAGGCGTATATGAAGGCGGCAAAGGATAGACAAAAGTCATACGCCGACAAAAGAAGGAGACCAATAGAGTTCAGCGTGGGTGACAGGGTAATGCTGAAAGTGTCACCATGGAAGGGAATCATCCGATTTAGGAAGAGGGGGAAACTGAGTCCCAGGTTCATCGGACCATTCGAGGTACTAGCACGAGTTGGGGATGTAGCTTACAGGCTAGACCTTCCAGAAGGGTTAAGTGGGATTCACCCTACCTTCCATGTGTCGCACTTAAGAAAATGTTTAGCACCGAATGAGGCAGTCGTACCTCTAGATGACATCGAGGTGGATGAGAAGCTGAACTATGTAGAACAACCAGTGGCTATACTGGACCGGAAGGAGAAGCAATTGAGAAATAAGGTAGTCAAACAAGTCAAGGTGCAATAGAAACACCGAAAGGGGTCGGATGCCACCTGGGAATCCGAGGAGGAAATGAGGCGCCAATACCCCGATCTGTTTAATGACGAGTCAGGTTTCGAGGACGAAACCTAAATAAGGGGGGGAGACTTGTAACGCCCCGAAATATCCCGAAACGAGTCATTTAATAATAATGGGCTTTTAAGGGTTAATTTAAGAAATAAAGGGGTAAATTAGTGGGCTATGGATCAAATTAGCCTTAATGGGCTAGGCTTAATGGGTTTAAGGGCCCTAATCAGCCCTTAAACATGCATGAACAGCCCCATCTTCATCACATTACAACCCTAGCCACCAAATTCGTAGAGAGAGAAAGTAGAGAGAGAAAGTGAAGAAAATCAAGATTTGGAGTTTGAAGGTTTGAAGGATTGAAGTTCTGGTGGATTGGAGCATCAAAACACAAGGAAAGAGCAACAAAACAAGGTAAGAATCGACCTCTAAGGCCCTCTGTAGATCAAACCCGAATTCTAGGGTTTTGGGGTTTTGAAAAGTTTAAAGAAACACATAAAGGTCGAATTTTTACGTATGAAAACGTGTAAAAAGCTTAGATTTGGTTTCATGGAAGGTAAACTAAGGATTTGGACGTAAAAAGTTAAGGTTTTGGGTTAAAAACGGGCTGGATCTGAGTTTCAGTTCATCCAGCGAAACTGGGCCCCGATCCAGCGAATTTAAGCATCTAACCAGCGAAACTGCGTACTCATTTAGTGAGACTAGGAGAAATTATAGCGAGACTACAGTTTCGCTAGGGCGAAACTATAGTTTCGCCGGTAACCTCGCTAAGACCCAGACAGACCTATAGACCTTGCGAGACTAGGGAATTCCAACGAAAGTTGGGCGCTCAAGGCAGCGAATCTGTCTAGCGAAACTAGCAGAAGTGCTGCCCAGCGAAACTGCAGGCGAAACTGTAGTTTCGCTGTAGCGAAATTATGGGCGAAATTATGAGGAAAATGACATTTTTGCATGTTAACTTTCGTGCAGCTAGAGTGTTCAGGCTATAGCCTAAGTGACTTAGAATTTAAGCTACTTGGGCGAGTTCAGGTGAGTTCTAGACCCCTTATTTACCCGTTTTCAATGTTTTGGGGTGATATGCTACTTGGGCGAGTTCAGGTGAGTTCTAGACCCCAGCCAGGGGCGTTGCCCCTTGGACCCCACTAGGGCTGCTGCCCCTAGAACCCCGCTATCAGGGGCTGCCGCCCCCGAACCCCCGCTGTCCCGCGGAGGGTCAGTTATCTAGTTTATCTCTCATGAATGATGAAATATGAATGCTTAGACTAAGAGGTTGCTTCTTATTATGTGTTAAGTGTATGTGAAAACTAAAGACATAAGTGAAACTTAAAGAATTGTTATTGGGCCCATAACATGTACCTGGGTAAAGTAAAGTCTTGCAAGTAAAGTCCTGCAGGCAAGGGATAAAGTAAAGACTTGCAAGCAATGGCTAAAGGAGGGTCGCATTTGTTGTGCCCTCACCCGGATAAAGTAATGCTCGAACCGGCAGGTCTGTAAGCCCTGAATTGGCATGACAATAATGGCCCGATCGAGTACGACTGTAAGCCCTTAATTGGCGTGTCGGTAAAGTCCTAGGCGAGCCTAGGCACCGATAGTGACAGAGAATTGACGGATAAAGAAGAGTAACAAATAACGAGAAATGAAAAGTAATGATAAAGTATCGATAAAGTGATAGCCTGTATGTATTGATGCTTGATAGATGAGAACTATTTTTAACTGATAAAGCTAATATCTCTTACGAAAGTTATTTAGCAAAGTAAACCTAGAATTCACTCAGCGAAGCTGACTTTTGTATGTATATCAGTTGACAGGTAAGAGTTAGAGCTACGGAATAGAGGCATGGGACTGAAGCTTCTTGGCACTAGGAGACTGGCATCCCTGATGAAGAAAAGATTAAGAGGACCTTAAATAGATTTTAAGAATTAAAGACAATGTTTATATTTCATTTGTAATGGATTGAAATTGACAGTATTTTCCGCTGCAATATATATTTATATACATATGAGCAAATGACTGTTTTAAATCGATGTTTTGCTGTGAATGACCAACTGTGAGGCTTCCCTGAGAAAGGCGGGCCTTACAGTTTGGTTTGATAGTCTCTCTGCGGGAAGAATAGGAAGCTTCGATGAGTTAGAAAACGGTTTCTTAAAAAACTTTAGTCAGCAAAGACTGTCGGAAAAAGATCCCACAGAGCTGCACAACATCAAGGGAGGGGATAGCGAGCTTATAAAAAAATTTATCGCTAAATTTTCAAAGGAAATCATGCTTGTTTGTGGAGCTGACGAGATGATACGAATCTCAGCCTTCATTCACGGGGTAAAAACGATCAGCTAGTTGAAAGATTCCACAAAAAATCTCCCAAAAATAGTAGACGAGATGATGGAGCGAGCCAAGGCCTTTGTACGGGGAAAAAGGGTGTGCGAGCAGTTGCGAGAAAAGAATCACAAGAAGCCGGTATAGCCCACATGGGACTCGCAGAAAAGACCCGGTGGATCCAAAGTATGGGAAAGGCGGCGTCACCAGCCGCGGTCGACGTTTGTACAACCGAGTTTGTCTTTTCAACATCATTTCGCACCAATCAGAAGCCCGCCAAATGCCAAAGTATCACTTCCACCCCTGACAAAAACACCAAGTGAAATCCTTGCTACAGAAAACATAAACTTTGCCAAACCGACCCCACTAAAACCCGGAGTAAAGAGGGACGCGAGCAAGTGTGAATTTCACAGGGAAAACGAGCACACGACGGATGATTGTTTCTTGTTAAAAAGACAAATCGAACTGGCGCTTAAGACAGGGAAGTTGGCCTACCTCCTAAAAGAATTGAAGAAACCACCCCAGGCGAGAGAGAAAAGAAAAGAGATATTCATGATATAGCTCACAAGACACAGAGGGAAGAGGTATTCGGATCATATGGAGCCCTGGATGGCCCATGAGATTTCTTTCCCTCCAATCCATGGGGGAAGTTTCGCCAGCGGACCGGTCACAGTATCAGCCATCATCGTGGGTGACCAAGTGCACCGAGTGTAAGTGGATAGTGGAAGTAGCTCTGAGATCATGTATGAACATTGTTTTTTGCAGTTGGATGAGGAAGTTAGAAAGAATCTTGACACCAAAACCCACATGTTGACAGGATTCACAGGTGAAGTACTCCAGCCACTGGGGCATATACAATTCCCGGTTGTCATCGGAAACCACATGGACTGGCGTGAGGTGGCGATGACCTTTTTGGTAGTACGATCGGAGTTATCGATAACGTGATCCCAGAGAGACCCGGTTTGTGCGCATTGGGAGCAGTGATATCTATAGTTCATGCAGCGATCAAAGAATCCCGGTTCCCTAGAAGATCTTATTTGTCCTACACGAGAAAAGTGGGTGATCAACCCACAATTCCCAGAACAAAAGATCACAATAGGAGGTCAACTTGGGGATGCAACAAAAGACCGACTGAGGTGTTTATTGCAAAGCAACCTCGATGTTTTCGCATGGGAACCCTCCGACATGACAGGGCCCCCGAGCCATTACGGAGCATTAGCTAAAGCCATACCAGTCCAAGGAACCAGTAGCCCAGAAGCGAAGACACATGGGGGAAGAAAGAAGTCGCGCTGTGGTCGAGGAAGTAAAAACATGTCTACATGCGAGAATCGTCAGAGAGGTATGCTATCAAACCTGGGTTGCAAATCCGGTTATGGTGAAAAAAAGGAGGTGGGGCCTAGAGGATGTGCATCGACTTTAAGGATCTGAACAACGCTTGTCCTAAGGACTGTTACCCTCTCCCAAAAATTGATCTAAAGGTTTACTCTCTGGCCTCTTTCCCCTTGAAATGTTTTTTAGACGCATATAAAGGATATCACCAGGTACAAATGGCTAGAGAGGATGAAGACTAGACCGTGTTTTATACCGATGCAGGCAATTTTTGCTTCACAAAAATGTCGTTCGGATTGAAAAATGTGGTGTCCACCTATCAGTGGTTGATGGACAGAGCCTTCAAACCTCAAATTAGGAAGAACATTGAAGTTTATGTGGATGATATAGAAATCAAGAGCCGCAGCGAAGAGCTCCTACTAGAAGATATTGCCGAGACCTTTGGCACGCTGCGAAAGATGAATATGAAGTTGAACCCCCAGAAGTGCTCTTTCGGGGTGGATGAAGGAAAGTTTTTAGGGGTAATTGTGACAAAGGAAGGTCTCAAAGCCAACCCAGAGCAGATGACGGCTGTACTTAAAATGCCCTCGCCTAATTCAGTTAAAGATGTACAGACACTCAACGGTCTTCTTGTGGCACTTAACAGATTCCTGTCTAAGCATGCAGAATGAGACCTGCCGTTCTTGGTAACATTGGAGAACTGTTTGGGAAAGAAGAATTTTTTATGGATGAAAGAAGCGGAAGATGTTTTTCAGCAAATAAAGGTCTATCTGAGCAATCTACCCATGCTTGTTGCTCCTTTCCCAAACAAAAAATTAGTCATGTATTTATCAGCCTTAAAGGAGGCCATGAGTGTCGTCTTAATGACGGACAGAGATGGAGAACAAACACCGATATACTTCATCAGCAGAGCACTGAAAGATACGACAACCTGGTATTCACCAATGAAAAAGCTCGTCATGTCTCTTGTACATGCATCCAGAAGGCTGCATCGGTACTTTCAAGCGCATGTTATCGAAATAAGAACGGGTCATCCAATACAACAGATACTGAAGAAGCCGGAGATTTTAGGGAGGCTGGCGAAATGGGCTATTGAGTTAGGGGCCTTCGGAATCTAATACAAACCAATAATAGCAATGAAGGGTCAGGTGGTCGCTGATTTTTTAACTGAAATTCCATCTGACGAAAACATCATGTCCCCCCTGTTACAATTGAGCCTAAGCCAAGAGAGGAATGGTGTCTACACACCGACGACGCGTCAAATGACGAAGGATCAGGGGCAGGTTTAATACTTGTCGGGCCTGGAGGGGAAGAGTTGACGTACGCTCTAAGGTTAGCTTTTAAAAGTTCCAATAATGAGGCGGAATACGAGGCACTGCTGGCAGGTCTCAGGTTGGCAAAACAGATGAAAGTTAGAAAGCTACATGCCCACATTGATTCATTGTTGGTCGTAAACGAGATCAATGGATCCTACGAGGCAAAGGAAAGCACGATGAAGTTATATCTAGATAAGGCAAGGAAGAAAATGGGCAAGTTCAAGAAATGCGAAATCTCACATATCCCATGTAGAAAGAACAAGAAAGCAGTGAGCAAACTGGCATTTGTAACGTTCAGCCACCTAGCTAGAGAAGTCAAGGTGGAGGTGTTGCAATCCCCGTCAGTGGAAGTGAAGGAAGTGCCAACAGTTGTAGATAAAGAGGAGGTATGTTGGATGAAACCAATAATAGGATTCCTGAAAGACGGAAAACTACTTGAAGAAAAAGCAGAAGCGAGAGCATTGCAGGAAAAGGCTTTGCAATACAAACTGCAACAGGGGATGCTTTACCGACGGTCCGACCTGGGTCCACTGCTGAGATGCTTGACGACCGATGAAGCCAACTACGTAATCAGAGAAATACACGAGGGCATTTGCGGTATTCACGCGGGACCCATAATGGTGGTAGCAAAGGCGATGGGGGTAGGATACTACTAGCTCGGAATGCATAGGAGTATTGTGGCTGAGATCCAAAACTATGAAAGCTGTCAAAGACATGCTCCGATGTGCTACAGACCGAAGAATGACATGATTCCGGTTACGGTCGTATGGCCATTCCAAAAATGGGCCATGGACATAGTCGGGCCATTCCCAACTTCGGTAGGCAAGGTGAAATTCCTCCTAGTAGTAGTCGATTATTTCACTAAATGGGTAGAAGCGAAGGACTTAAAGATCATCTCAGGTCAGCAGGTAAAGAAGTTTGTATGGGAACACGTAATATGTTGTCTTGGTTTGCCATTATTTATCGTGATAGATAACGGAAAACAGTTTGCGGATAACGTATTTAGATCATGGTGTAAAGAGTTGATGATCACCTAAATTTTCACCTCGGTGGCCCACCACATGACAATAGGCAAGTGGAAAGGGTAAATCGGAGCATTGTAGAAGGAATCAAGACAAAGCTAGGGTTAGAAGGAAAGAACTGGGTGGAAGAATTTCCAAATGTCCTATGGGCTCATCGGACCATGCCCGAAACAAGTCACGGGGAAACCCTGTTTAGTTTGACGTATGGCTCAGAAGCAATGATTCCTGCTGAAGTCGGGATGTCCACAACTCGAGTTATGCAAGCCCAGGAAATGGACAATGAGACAGAATTGTGGCTCAATTTAGACTTGTTGGAAGAAAGAAGGATGGTGGCAGTAATAAGGGAGGCAAAACACAAGAAAGAGGTGGAACTTTACTACAATTCACGAGTCAAGAAGAAAACCTTCAAGGAAGGAGATTATGTCTTAAGAAGCAACAAGGCAAGCTGGGTTGAAGAACAAGGAAAGCTGGGACCATGTTGGGAAGGTCCATACCAAGTGGTTGAAGCCGGGTGCAATGGTGCATAAAAAATTGCTTACTTAGATGGCACAACCGTCCCACGAACCTGGAATGGGGCGCAGTTACGTAGGTGCTACATGTAACCCGGTGTAATTGGAATTTTGTAACTCACTTTTGCTTAAAGAAGGTGCAGACGAGCATGAGAAGTTACATTCACACAATTAACCGGTCTACTAAATGTTTATAATAAGAACAAGCAAAAAATCAAGCTTGAACCGTTAGAAATAAGCAAGTAACCAAACTCCGATATTAAGAATAAGCGAAAAACCAAGCTTGAACCGTTAGAAACGAGCAAGTAAGCAAGCTCCGATATTAAGAATAAGCGAAAAACCAAGCTTGAACCGTTAGAAACGAGCAAGTAACCAAGCTCCGATATTAAGAATAAGCGAAAAACCAAGCTTAAATCGTTAGAAATGAGCAAGCAACCAAGCTCCGGCATTAAAAAACAAGCGAAAAACTAAGCTTGAATCGTTAGAAGTGAGCAAGCAACCAAGCCCCACCCCAAAAAAACAAGCGAAAAACTAAGCTTGAATTGTTAGAAGTGAGCAAGCAACCAAGCTCCAATGAAAAGAACAAGCGAAAAACCAAGCTTGGAACATAAGAGATGAGCAAGTAACCAAGTTCCGACATCAAGAACGAGCGAAAAACCATGCTTGAGTAATTGGAAAAAGGAAACGTAGCTTTATCAAACAAGCAAAAAACCAAGTTGGGACACCCAGCTTGACATGGTCGCGACACACGGCCGCAACTCATGGCGCGCACTCAAAGTTCCAGCCGCGACACCCGATGGAGTACCAGCCGCGGCTCCCGTCGACACACATCAAACCGAGGCCAAATGTTAGGCCTATCCCTTCCCATTACGAGTAAATCATTAGTCTGTGGGAGTCGGTTTAATTTTCGCAACTCATTTAACACGATTAGCCCATATGAATACATGACATAGTCCAACACGTTGTGAAAAAAACAACAACAACTAAGAGATAATAATGTGAAAACATTAAACCAACCATAACATTGTCATTACAAAAGAAGTACAATACATCTAAGATACTAGTACCTACCAAACACATACGGAAATAAAGCGGGAACTCAAAAGAAAGCCAGTCACTGCTCAACTAAGCTTCAAGCACGACATATGAATACTAGTACCTACCTACCAAATACATGACATAGTCCAACACGTTGTGAAAAAAACAACAACAACTAAGAGATAATAATATGAAAACATTAAACCAACCATAACATTGTCATTACAAAAGGAGTACAATACATCTAAGATACTAGTACCTACCAAACACATACGGAAATAAAGCAGGAACTCAAAAGAAAGCCAGTCACGGCTCAACTAAGCTTCAAGGGGCTTCACGCCAAGGAAAGCCTTAAGGTCATCCAGCGGGGAAGCAGCAAGAGCAGCAATACTCTTGGACATAGGAAATGTAGTTTTATCAAAACGATTGGAGAGAACCCGCAGCTCGATCAAGGCGTCCCTGCGAAGGTTTTTGCGTCCTCGAGATTTTTGCCTTCGGCAGCAAGCTGAATCCCATCCGCGAGACCCGCATTATAGCCAACTTTATCTAAAAGAGAATTAATCTCTCCCAACATGTCCAGAAATGAGTCACTATTATGAACTTTGTTAAAATCCAAATGAATGCCATATGAGATTATCCATTTCTTTTCAGCCTCAAGGCAGGAAACGAGACGCTCAAGCTCAGCAGTGTGTTGAGCGGATGAATCTTTGAGATTTTTTAATTCAAGCATAACATGTTTTGCAGCAGCAGTTTGAATAGTGAGATTCTCACGGGCCTCGGCAAGATCACTTGACATTTTTTCTTTCTCCCGTTCAATTGAGTCACAGCGAGATTTCAGAGATGCATTCTCATCTTGCAACTTGGCCATTTGTTTCTTCAGCTCCCATGACTTTTTAGAATTATCTAACTAACGATTGTGAATTTTCACAAACGAAAAAAAAACCATTGATAATTAAAGAACAACCAAAGTCAGACAACTCCCTTTTGCCAAAATTTTCAATCTTAAGGGTTTCAGCTGGAGGACGGGCGGTGAACATATATTCCCTACATAGCTCGAGAGTGTCAAGGAGGGTACCATTGGTCAACCCCCAATCCGGCACAAATTTTTCACGTGGATCCAGGCTGGCATCCGTCTCATAACCTTCAGAGGCACTAACGACACCTTTTCCATTCTCAGAAACACTCTCTGTGTCGGTTGAACTACCCAAAGAAGACGAGGATCCGAGAGAACCCTCGGGTGAAGAGCCAGCCGCGGCCAAGGAAGACCCGACCTTGGAAGCCACGGCTGAGTCAGGTCTCAATCCGGGTGCACCCAAGCCCTTTCTAGGCAAAACAATCTTAGCACGTTTCTTAGAACACGAAGCTATGTCAGAAGCCTTGCGTTTCTCGGAAAACTCGGGAATCGACTCCCCCGGAGGGACAACATAACATGCAGTGGTCTCCATGATAGGACGAGAGGATTCAGATAACATTTTAGTATGCTCGATGACATCCTACTTGGTCGAAAGTTTCATACGATCGAATAAACCCATACCTGCAATAAGCAACATTGAGTCAAACGCAACGTCAGTCACACCAAAAGAAAAATAGAGGGAAGGAAAATTTACTTACGTTCGCCCCGGAAAGTCATAAACGGCAAAAGACTAGAATCAGCCCAGATTCGGCTGATACCAACCACAACTAAAAAGTGTTCAGAATAAGGTTGTAATGCAGTGGGGGTGGCGGCTAGGGTCTTAAAAGCAGACAGACTATATTCCTTGTCCAAAGGCAGGGGGTCTCTGATTTTTCTTGAGGCTTCAACCAGTTCATTTCAAAAGGGATAACATGGGAAGAAACAAAGAAATTTTGATCTTTCCAATGTTTTAGACTTGTTAGTGATCGAGAAACAACGGAAGGGCGCAGAGCCTTAGTTTTTCAAATGTAACACAATCACCAACATGGGCAAGTTTATAGAAGGATCTGAAACTCGGGTGTCAACTGATGAACACGACATAATATTTCAAAGTGGTATACCATAGTTAAACCTAAAGGAACAATCTACGACAGATGGATATCATAATGATACAAAAGGGCACACAAGAACTTGCTAACAGGAAGCCTAAAATTCAAAAAGCTAAAGAACGTGCATCCATAACAGTTGAGTTAGGCGGAGGCACGAGAGGATTCATATCCCGAGCGATACCATAGCGGGTAATAAGATTATTCAAGAAATATTGAGTAATAACTGACTTTTGAACACGCATATCATTCCGACACTCCATGGAATTCAAGAAAGAAAAGAAAACTAACCGATATGGAAGAAGCACCCCTCCCAAGCAACACCATAATGAAAAAAATAAAGTTCAAGCCTCATATATATAAGGGAAGAAGAGGGGGAAAACACGAATCACGAGGGAAACATGGATGGAACCGGTCTAAGGGGGAGCCGGCCTACGAGCCGCGGCTAGGAGGTGAAAGCATCAATCGAAGGAAGTGACCATTGAGGGACACCCAATAAATAGGTAGGCGGCGCATAGGGGCGGCCCTACCTAAAAGGCAACCAAGCCTTTCACATCAAATCAGTTCGTGGAGACGCGTGCGATTTATAATCCAACATAATGACTCATGTCATAATATTGGACTGGGAGGACAAGATGGGGTACCAGCCATGAGAGAAGACCCACCTCTGACAGCAGCCGAACTAGAGCAGTCCAAGGGGCGGCAACGACCAGGCAAGTTGCACGTGGAGCCGCGGCTGGGACTCCACCGACACGAAGAAAAGCGCTGGTCAACAAAGGACTGTTCCAAGAAGTTGGTATCAAGGCACAACGAAAAAAAAGGTCGTGAATTGATCAGTAGGGAATAAAATCAGAACACAATAACAACAAACATATGAGTCAAACCTTGATCAAAACCGAGACAGAAAATAAAGTCAACTATAATGACAAAATATATTTATATTAAGTCAGAAACCCTTTACACGAAAAATAATGGAGCTTTTGGCCCAAGAAAGATCCATTCCAAAATACTCACTCTGACTTACTTAAAATAGCATCAGTGATCTCCCCAGGATCAGTATAAATAGCACATCATATTTCAATGAGAAGGCATCTGATTCACTCACTCAAAACAACATAAGTCCTGGTGATCACGTCTAAGCACTGCTCCTCGGATCTTAATCACTGGATTAGGATACGTGTAGCAACAATACAAAATTACTGGCATCAAATAGCACACAAACACAACCATCAACGACGACCAAGATTGTTCGTCACCGGCAACCAACACCAGGCACACCCACCACCACCACCAGACACGCCCACCACCACCACCAACCATCAGTCGGCGCCGCTGCCAACCATCGGCCGGCGCTGCGGCCAACCACCGACCACCAGCAGCGCCGCCAACCACCGACCATCAGCAGTACCGACAATCAGAAGCGCCGCCAACCATCGTTCGTCACTTGCAACCACCACAATCTACCACCACGAACTACCGGTCGCCGCCTCCAACCACAGGCTGCCAGCGGCAATGCCGGTCACTACCGTCGCCGGAACCACCACTGGCCAACACCACCCGTCATTACCACCATAACTACTTTTACATATTATTACTTCATTTTTTTCATACCTAACAAATAATATAAAGTAATGATTAATTTATTCATTAAGTTAACCAAACAAGAAAATAGAATGTAATGATTATTTAATTCTATCATTTATTTCATTCCGTTATTAATTACATTACCACGTACTAAGTACATGTTTGGGATTGCTTATTTTCTATTTATTTTTGACTTATCAACTTTTGAGAAGTTAATAAGTTAAAAAAAGTGTTTGCCAAATCTAAAAATACTTTTGAAACTGACTTTTCATATAATGTAAAAAGAAGATTTTGAAAAGTAAGAGAAGTGTTACTTATTGATTTTTAAAAACTAACTGTTGGTTTAATTTTTTATTATACTCTTCTACTATCTACTATTAATTCTCATTATTTTTAAAGTATTTTTTCATCATTTATAACATTTTTGTTTATAAATTAATTCAAATATTTTTTTAAAAACTACTTTTAAAAAATTATAAATTAATAACTTTTTTTTTATCAAAAGTTATTTTCGATCACAATCCCAAATAAACTCCTTTTTTTTCCTCCCGCGAGTCGGTAATTCCGTAACTTCTCCCCTTTTATTGCAACAGTTTTGCCCTAATTTCATTTCTTCGTTGCATTTCATACACTCGATTTCTCTCTTCTTCAAAATCCCCACAGGTCCGCCTCACTCTTGAATCACATCCTACACTGCTGCCACTACACCCCTCGTATTCTCCCGGTATGTTCAAGTTTTTCTCACACTATATACCTTCTTTTATGCTCTGCCTCCTTGTATCAGTTGCTGTCTTTTTCTTCTCCCAAATGATCGATTGGAAATCGATCAACTTCACATGCTTCAAACACTGATGCGAAATCGATGAACATGACCTAGTTGAATGAAATATCTCTTTTACATTATATATGCCCTAATAATGATCAATCGAGGGTTTAATGAGTTTTATTAAGTGGGGTTGTTTTATAGGGTTTGTAGATGGTTAATGTGCAGCTTCTTTTAGATTATAGTGCTGTTGATGATACCATGCAGCTGCGCTACTATAAGTGCATAAGACAACACTTGATCAAAAAGTTTAGACTTGAGGCAAACTCTTTGTTAAGTATATATTGTTATATCAAGAACACATCTTTTTTTTTTTTTCTTTTTTTTATCTTAAGTAAATATCCAAGAAGACCCTCAAATCCTTAGTACTGGATACTGATGATGCTAAGCATTGCACATAATTCACCGGTCTTTGATTTATAGAGGTGATTCTTTAGCTGAAACTCGTATCTCTATTGCTTAAGGTCACTTGTAACTATTGATGCAACTATGACCATGCATCTGCATCCTTTACCCATTTTTCTTTTTAGAACTGGACGTCCTTTACCTATGTAGATTTTCCTCTTGTTTTGTTGGGCTAATCTATCTTGAACGCATATTAAAGAATTTCTTTGAAGGTAGTTTATTTAAACAATTGATGGGCTTAAGTTGGAACTCTAACTTTGGTTTATGTAGTTTCTGTTTATGTCGGATGCCCGATAATGGTTTTGTGCTTTTGATACCTTGCAGCTTCTTCGTATACATGGAGGGAGAAGAGAGCTTGCTTGATTCCATTTTGGATGTGGACAATGTTGAAGATCTGGAAGATGTTGATATGGTTGATGTAGAAGGAGAATTGGTTGGAAACAATCATCAAGCTGAGTTGGGACAAAGCACCAGCATGGATGGTGATGCTGTAGCTCAAGGATCTCAAACTAAAAATCAGAAAAGGAGGAATAGGAGGAAGAAAAATAAGAAAAAGAGAGGTGGTTCAGGGTCTGATGTCACAGATATTAACAGGTATTTCACATATTTAGCATCCTTGCTTGCAAAACTAACATAATACTTTCAACTTTATAAAGTTTTTATTATCTGTTCAGTTAATTTGATTATGTATAGGTTGGTCTTTTTTTTCATGCACTTCAACTTATGAATCATTTCATTTTTCACAAATCATTATATGCTATAGAGGAACTGATTGTGATGATTAGCCCTCACCATTTGTAATTATTCTGTTGAATGGAGAGAATCTAATCTGAGATTAATGGCTTGTATGCCATTTGCAGATTTGTTTTAAATACTTGTAGGCACTTGAAAGAAAAGAAATCTTACCTCATCTGGACTGCAGTGGGTTGCTTGGGTGTCTCTGCTCTGAGTGATCTTGTAAAAGAGGTATTTTATTCTTATTTTTTTGTGGAAGTTCATTTATATACCACTAAGTGTTGTATCATCATCTAATAAGAAGGAAAGAATTAGAATAAATCTAACTTGAACTTGTGCCCTGAAGCTGTGGGACCTGTGCTCTTCTTTACAGAATGAATCAGCCTTATTGTTTATAGCACTAGTGTAAACTATATGTGTGCAAAATTAGAAACCTGGGTCTCCTGGTATTAGTAGTGGCTGAAGGTTCACTCTTAGTTCCATGTAGAGGTGGCAGGTTGGCTGTTGGGTAACGTATCAAAATGAGTTAGTATGCATAATACATAGATCATAGGTGACTTTTAACCTGTTTGATTCTTTTCTCTTTTAGCTATTTTTGTTCGACATGTTGGCCCGTTATAGTCAAACCCAACCATTATTGACTCATTAGTAAGAAATAGGCCAGACATTGGCACGTTTAGTTCCACACGTGTAGTGGTGTGTGTTGCAAGAAGGGCTTTGGTGCCAAAACCATAAATATTATCATATAAACGAAAATAAAATATTGTTTGGTAAGCACACCCATATGGTTTTTGTAATTTTTCTATGATATTTAAATATTCTACAATAAACAAATACTTTTTGCCTTTTTCTAGTTGAATTGTTTAGATTCTAGGGCCTTCTCTTTTGTGAGGCTGTACTTTTTGCACAATCTAGCCTATCGTATAGTGGAAAGCTAGAGAAATGGTCATTTGTTGCTGCAGTTGAAGGTGAGAGGAACAGCCAGTGGTGTTCAAAATCAATCCTTGTAAAATACTCTTGTTTTTTTAGTCTCTGATGCTCGATATTGTTTCCATACAATCGCAGATTTGTCTTCCAGAAGCCATTTTATCATTTCAGTCTGGATTCTTGAGCTGACATTTCTTCTGGATGTGTATTACATCATAATTTCCTATTGCAGTAATTGCAGTTTCATCACTTGGTATGAATACAGAAACATTTATGCTTCACAAAAATAATGAATACTGGACTCTAATAAAAAGAAACAATCACAATCAAATCCCGCACATAAATAAAATGAGAACTTGTTGCACTCTTAAGAAACATTTGTGCTCGTTATGTTCATTTAATGTGTATTTATGATGTCGTGATAGTGTGTGAGCGGCTCCAATCTGTTGTTTAATTAGAATGAGAATGTTTACCTGATTGGTGAATGCTTATTCTGTTCTTATATCTTTGATTGCTTGTTGATGATGAAACTGTAACAGGTGGATGCAATTCAAGCCTGTGGTGGTCAGAAAACCGCTGATGGACGACGCTTGAGATGTGGTGGTGGGATTCTGTGGAGCATTTTGAAAACTCGTGATCCAGATGTTTTTAAGGAGATTATGAAAAAAGGAAAGGAGTTTGAGGTGCGTTGATAATTCACTTTTACACATTAAATAACATTACATTGTTCTTGTAGTTGTTGCATTCCCTTTAGTTCAGGATTTATATTATTGTTAATTATTAAAAAATGATAAAGATTAGTGGGTTATTGTATTTGCAGAAGCAATTTAAACAACCGGATTTAAGGAAGGCACCAAACCAGAACAAACAGGCCTGCTCAAAAGCATGTGCTGATGCAGCAGAGGCTGAACCTAGAGTACAAAAAGATGGAACCGAAGAAAGACTGGCTCAGAAACGACCTGTTCATGAAAGAATCCGCGTGCCTGTTTCCTATGATGATTTGGTTCAAGTTGAGGACCCAAAAGACGTGACGGTTTAATAGTCAGTAAGTTGACTCGATTGAGGTGATGAAGGTTTTCCTGTTTCTGGTAAATGAGAATGATATGGAGATGAGACGAGAGTGCAATAAGCAAAAGAAGTTTTGTGATGTTTTTCTCTTTGAAATTCTATCATTTTTATAGTCGTGATCTTTTATTACTTTTACTGCGGGTTTTTTAGTCGATGGATGTTAATAGTCCGACTTCACTTGGTTTTGGTCTAAACTGCAAATCAAACAATCTATAGTCTTATGTTTATGAAATTGGGAAAAGCAGTTAGGAATATGGGAAGTGTTTGGTGCTTTTTTACTATATTATAAATCAGCAAAGCTTTTTATAGGCTTACAAAGGGGAAATTGACAGGGAATTGAAATAAATCAACAATCCACTATGATCCACTGAAATGAATCAATAAATCCGTATTGTGATCCGCTAATCACCATACAGGGACGCTATTTACTGCCCTAACTATTTGTATGCCGGAAAGAAGGAACCCCACATTGTCTTCATGCATGCCTGGTGGTCGTGGTTAATGGGTTACGTTTCAATCTTGATATCAAGTCAAACTTCATCCATGAGGCTAACGATGAAACAACCGATCAAAAGAGAGAGGAAACATGAGATACAGCAAATATTTGGAGCATTTTTCAACATATTATCTTCAAACCAACATGGCTTGTTAGGCTTCTATAGGCTTACGAAAAGGGAATTGTGACTTGTTAGGGACTTGAAATGAACAATTCACTAATGTGACCCACTCACTGCAAGACATGGTCAAAGCAACCATATAACAATTCATTTTATTTACAACACACCATAACTTGCACATAACATAATTCAAACTTCTAAACCTTGTTGTGGGACACACCACTAACTAGCACGATGTCCTCTTGGGGACATAATATCCAGGAAAGAAGGTAACCATGCAGGAAAGGAATCCTACATTGTCCTCTAGACCAAATGCTCCAATATCACATCTGTTATTTAGAACCACGTCATCAAACTATATGGACAAAATTGAAATGACCCATCTTGACTTCAATATGTTTTAACGTTACACTCACCTTACCAGGTCTACTAGACATCATAATTCATTACCTATAGTAACAAGAAAAGCCGATGCACGGGCATATCTTCACAGCTCTCTTATCAACAAAGTGAAAAAGATAATGAATATGTTTAACCCAAACCCTCAATAACAGCAGAATATGCATGACTCATACAACCAAGTATGCCAATTGTGTTACAATAACCTGATATCACATCAACCGTCTTAAAACCATCAAAAATAGAAGGATTCTTACATTTACATATGCAAAACAAGTCACTGACTGGACACAGGAACACATTCTTGATCAGCAGGGGCAGGTTCCACGACAGGTGACTTCTTTGTAAGGGATTTGGGAATATCAATAACATCTTGGAGACACCGTTGTTGAGGGTGTGATAGAAGCAAACACATGTGTCGGAAAAGGACACGTGTCAACCCCTGACCACTTTCAAATATGTAGCCCTCGTATTCACTGACCAGCTCAAGAGCTTCCACCAGAGCATCATACACCTTCTGGGGACAATTGTCTGGCCCAGGCTTATCGTGAAGGTAAATCACATCTAATGTGAAAAGCTTCTGGGAGGGGGGCCATTGAAAGTGCGGTGTTACTGATGATCTGCAGTAGAGTAGGATCTGGGAACCACATATAGTATCAGTAACAGCATTGGTAAGAAACAATACAAAGCTGACTTTGAAACTAAACAACAATAATAAAGAGAACTAAAATTGTGAACTTCTGACTACAATTACAAATGCAACAACTACAAAGAACATGGTTTCAGTCTGTAAATTATTGCAATAAATCATCCATCTTGCGCAACTTAATATCATCTTAGAAAAAAGAAAATTAGCTCCTATAATGCATCTTTTTGATTGATTGATATTAATTAACTGGTTTCAAGAACATCATTATTAAACACAAAAGGTTTATCAAAAATCTAAGAGATTAGGTAATTACTAATAAGGCATTACAAATACAAAGAGGGAGGCTAAAAAGTTATAGCAATGCAGCTAGTGTGAAAAGAAAAATGAAGTAAAAGGGAACAAAGCAATATATCCATCAATAAAGTGTTAAATCATCAAATGAAAATCCTACTAATATACTCACCACCCTTAGTATCCGGTTTTGTGCACGAGATTTTTTAGCTTCATGATTTGCCACTCTAAATAGATGTGTGAGATCTGCATGACCAGCAGCAGGACCAACATCGATGTCTCTAAATGCAGCAATTGCTGAGTCAGTTTCACTGCTAAACTCCTTCTTAAGCTTTAGATATACATGAGCAAGCAAAATGATTAAACTTGAATAACTGATATATTTGAATTGATATTTAAGGAATATTTTCAAATCATAATCCAACAGCAAGGGATAAAACGTTAATAGTTGTGTGCTTTTAGTCATGACATATTTCAACATTTTGCTAGGTAAAATCCATTGATGTTTTCCTTCATTATCGATGAAGGGATGACTAATAAACCCTCATGGTCAATATGTCAATCCTATGGTTTGCTGATTGACCTAAACCTCTGCTTTTAATTGCATGGTCTCCATCAACAAATCCTTTTCTTATCATCTGCAGCTGATATGTTGAAAATCAAACATAATGGCTTTATAAATTAAGTGATGCTCTATACAGGCCGTAGTTACAGTATTGGATGCGTTCTTAGGTGTATTGAAGTAGATTGACAAAGAAAATGAGCTACTTTTAGTAAAATGCAGAACCTTATAGTTTACCCACAGATGCTCATAAAATTTTATTAGAATTTAGAAGCATGTGACAGTGAAATTCAGCATTCTGAGTGACCCTAGGAGAATTTCACACAACACCAACAGGTTATAGGATAAGATGACGAATGCACTTGTCTGCCTCTTCACTGTTATTGTAGCATAATTTCTTATTTGGCATTGATCTATTCAGCTATAGAGAGTGATATTTTTGTACTCTGAATAAATAAGATGCATCGTTGGACATCATTATAGACTCTATTGAATAACGGATCTCGTTTATTAAAAAAAAGGTGTTGTATGATACTCTGTATGGTGCATATTTTCTTCCAAGCATAGATTAGTTCGGTGTAGTTGTAGTCTGTAAAGATGCGAGAATCAAGACAGGCATCAAAGTATGCCCAGGTAGTGCAAAACACATCAAGACAACTACATGCACAGAGAGATCAAACTAACAGTTAACTACCCTATAGTTAGCATACATTCAACAATTCATCTCTTCTATCTTGTTTAAATCTGTTTTCCTTCACAATTTCTGTATTTTATCTCCACCCAATTCACATATCGTTTTCTCAATCCCCTACAATGATCCGTCTTATCCTTACAATCATTGTTTCTAACCACTGATTCCCCATGAAAATCCCTCATACTTATCTTCACTAAGTCACTTAATTGTTAACTGTAGAGAGTTCTTTTAAGTTTTAACCTCCAATCAATAAAAATAGGTCAAGTGTCCACTAATAGAGTCACCCACATCACCCAATTTCAAACCTAGGGTTTCACCGCAGCAACACACAGAATCCACATTACAAAACATCTCTCACTAAACCTATATCCAGCAACTGACGAATGAAGCAACAAACAGAAAGAAAACAGAAAACCCAAATAGCAATGAAATCGATCGATTGATTGATTACCCAAAAAGCGGATTTGGAGAGGCCTAAATAGGCGAAGCGATGATCGGGGTTAATGGCAAGCTTTGCGTTGGTGAAGAGGAGAATGGCTTGCTTGATTGATTCCAATCTGGTAAAGGGTCTTCCGGTGGCGCTGGTGTTCTTCATGTCAACGAGGGATTCGGGGTCGAGATCGATGCAGAAGAGTATGTCTTCGGGTGCCAATCGAGACGGTGGTAGGGTGTATCGACCTGCTGCCGTTGAGCTCTGTGGTTCTCTTCCATCCATACTGCTGTTGTCTTCTTGACAGTGCCACTGATTCGAATGAGGAAGACGATCGAACCCTTTTGTACAAAATAAGCATATACATATTTCACGGAGTTGGTCCCGATCTACAAACAAGCCAAGCTCGGGCTCAAGCTCAAGCTCAGGTTTTTTAAAACTAAAATGTGACGAGCTCTAGTTTAAGAAAGCTCGGGATTGGTTCAGCTCGGCTCGTTTAAACTTCTAGGTATAAACAAGAACCTAAAAGAATTAGTAAGCGTTTAGATTTTTGTATGTGTAAAATTAAATTATTTGGTTTGATTAGTAATAGTTAAAGATTTTTGAAGAACATCGTGCAAATGTTGTTCTCATTTCTTTTCAGAATTTACTTGAATTTAACCAATGAAATGTATTTTATATGTAAAGAATTATTGAGGAATTTTTTATGAAAAAATAGAAATTACGTTGGTTTTAAATTGTTGAGAAGTTTTTGTGACAAAACAGAAAATATGTTGGTTTTTTACGTATAAAAAGTTATACGACTATTTTGAAATAAACTAAACTGGAAGTATATTGGTTTTTAATGGTATGTCTTTTGTTAAAGTGTGTTTTAATAAAGAATTTTGATTTTTAATTTGTACAATATATATTTTATTAATTTAGAAAGGTATTAAATAATATAACTACTACATACTATCATTATTTATTAGGAGAAGGTCGAGAAAATTAAAATGAGGATGTCTAATATTACGACACGTAGTATTTCAAAACCTTTGTTTATTATATATATAGATATGAATTACAAGTAAGGGTGGAGGGGACAACCTTACCACACCATTCATACTATACGATAAAACCACCAATCAAATTTTGTTATACGGTGTGGCAACATCATGTTACACTACACCACTACACAACACACACACAAGCAACGGACACAAGCTCATGATGAGTACATGCCGTGAAAACATAATTTTTTTGCAGCGTAAAGGGGGTGGCGGTGCCAGTGCCGGTGCGGGGCGACGTCGAGGCTCGCAATCGTACGCCCCTCACCCTAAAGCCACATGTTATTTACCAGGTTTCACCTCGCATCCCAACTAAACTTTCTTTAACAAACTTTCCATCAATTACGTTATATGTTTTATCTTGAATATTTTCTCAATCATCACCAATATTTATGGAATTTTGAATCCCTGATATGAATCATCTAAAACTTTCCTCTAAACCTTATGATAATCATCTCACAAATCTTTACTACTACTACAATAGGTTTGAATTAAAAACAATAAAGTTTAAATATTTTTGTTTATATTTTTCAAATATATATATTTGTATTTTCAACATGTGTAATAGACGAGATTAATCTAGTACCTAAATAAAACATTTCATCAACGGAGAATTTTTAGTGTTTTGAGTTATTAGATGATCTTATATATTTTCAACCAGAGGCATACTATGATATGATAGGTCATATGTTGCTAAAAAATTTACAATCACATAAATACTAGCAATTACGGTATAGATTTGGCTAAGTGGGTAACTTATTCGTTGAGTGTGATTTCATAAATTACACATATACACAATTATAAAGGTCTGTGGTTTCTAACACCAGGTAAAAACCCATTAAGTTTTTTGAATTGACACTTTTTACCTTTAATTTTCTTTAAAACTTTTAAAAATGACACTTTAACCCCTTTTGAGTTTCTAAACCATTGGGTTTACATATGTACATTTTACTTTAAAAACCAAATATCCTTATTTTGTGTATGTGTAGGTCTAAATTCAAGTTCATTTGCCTTTTGTATATTGTTCATGCTAATTTTTATGTACACTTTGAGTTGATCTACTTTTTGACGTATATTTTATTTGAAAATGAGTGAAGATAAATATAATATGTTTCATTTGATGATATCGACAAAAAATTTGTTCGTAAACAAGTCGGGACAATTATAGTATGTACTTAATCACACTACATAAGACGACTCTGCAACGCGCTAGTATATTTACTAGTTCATACTTATTAGAAGAAACATGTAAGCCAATTTGCATGTTAAATAGACATCATAATAAAATTACTATCAATTGAGAGTTCTTATTTTTTCGGTTATTAGTAATTTAAACATTATATAATTTTGTCATGTATAGTTTGACGCGATAAAAATTTATGGCTAAAATGACGTAATTGATTAATTAGAAGTTTTCATCTTAGAGTTTTAAGTTCGAATTTGTCTATGAAAGATACATATATTTTAACTATATAGTGAAAATGGAACTGATGTTTTCAGGTTAATATTGTTTGTTTTAATTTTGAATGTTTGTTCGCATTACTTGATTTCAGGTCGTGTTTTGCTCATGTGTTAAATTCAAGTATGCGTACTTAGAGGTGTTTTGCTCATGTGTTAAATTCAAGTATGCGTATACAAGTGAGTATACTTTCTTTCTCGGGGTTCATATGAGCGTCATATAAGTGAGACGTTAGTCTTCGTATACCGGTCACATGAAATGGCTTGTGATAACCTGTCGTTAGGGTCATGCAAAAACCTAATTAACCTAAGCAGTTAGGGTAAATCAGGTATCGTATCCACGAGGAACATGTGGTTGGTGTTACATGATTTATTTGATTATTTAACTAACTTATTAATTGACTGCAAATGGATGTTGATTAGATAAACTAAACTAAACAATTTTATTTAAATAAAATAAAAGTAAAAGATGAACACACTCGGGTTTCAGGTATGCGAAGAAATAGTGTCAACTAGGTTCTACCGAATTAGAAATCACGTAGACTTGATTAGTTTGTTATTTCTTTTGAAACATGATTAATAACTAGATAATTGTATATTAATTTAGATAGTAAAAAACTAACTAATGCTGAACCTAGTTAAATTATCAATAAACATAAATTTAAGATAATGTAATAATAGATAATTTAATGATTAATAATTCTAAAATTAATAATTTGGCGAAAGATTTACTAAAACAACTATCCAAAATTATGCCAATCAATGTGAACAAACAAACACATAAACAATGAGAGATAATCAAGCAATCAAAGTTTAGGTCTATAATAGATAATAACCAAGTTAAATACGACTCTGTTGCAACTCTCACGAAACCTAAACTTTTCATGAATTCCTTCATTTGGACTTGTTTCAGGGTTTTCCTGGAAACCGTCCTGTATACACAACCGGTTATTGAATCTATTGTTCTTCACTAATGTAAGGCCCTGATCTCAGGAAACGTCACAGTTGGTCACTCATAGCAAAACATAAATTTAAAACATTCATTTAGATAAATATTGCAGCGGAAAAGTATATTAAATTTCAATCCATTATGACATAATTAAGCTAAAACATTAACATTGTATTTAAACATCGTAAAGTCTTTAAAAGTCTTCTTAATAATCTTCTTAATCAGGGATGACAGCCTTAAAATGCCAAGAAGCTTTAGATCCATGCTCCCATCCCTTAAGCCTTATAGCTCACATGTCAACTAATATGCATAAAAAGTCAGCTTTGCTGAGTGAATTCTAGGTTTACTTCATTAAATAACTTTTATAAGATATATTAGCTTTAAAATTTGAATATAATTATCGCCTATCAGAACATTGATATACACATATGATCACTTTATCAATACTTTGTCATTAAAACTTTTGATTAATTATTGACTATTACTCTTCTTTACCCGTCAATTCGCAGTTACTATCGGTGCCTATGATAAGCACAAGACTTTACCGACATGTTAATTCAGGCCTTACTGTCGTACCCAAACATGCCATTATTGTCATGCCAATCCAGCCCTTACTCACCTGCCTATTCGAGCCTTTACTTTACTTTCATGAGGGCACAACAAATGCAACCCTCCTTTATCATTTGCTTGCAAGGCTTTACTTTATCAAGATACACGTTATGGGCCCAATAACATTTCTTTAAGTTTCACTTACGTCTTTAGTTTTACATATACTTTACAAATGATAAGAAATAAACTCTTAGTCTATGCATTCACATTTCTTCAACAATGAGAGATAAACCATATAACCGACCCACCGCGGGACAGCGAGGGTTTGGGGGCGACAACCCCTAGTAGGGTCCAAGGGGCAACGCCCTTGGTTGGGGTCGGGCTGCCAGGTCAGCGCGTAAAATTTTTAGTTTAAGGGCTTTATATAACATATTTTGCTATAGTTTTTTCTTGTTAAAACCTCATGAAATCTTTGCCTTGAAAACCTTAGGTTTAATATGCATAATAGCCCAAAAACATGGAAAAACTTGTAAATAAGGGGGATCTAGAACTCACCTGGTCAAGGTAAATAGTTTTCTCGTCTAAGCTTTCTAGGCTAGAAACGCACTACACAGCCTGAACATAAGTTAACACTCAAACAAGTAATTTCTACGCAGTTTCGCTGACAGTTTCGCTGCAGTTTCGCTGGTAGGCTCGCTGGCAGTTTCGCTGCCAGTTTCGCCCAGCAGTTTCGCACGACAGTTTTGCTGTCAGGTGCGCCCAACTTTTGTTGGAATTTCCTAGTTTTGCAATATTTATAGGTCAACCTGGGCACTAGCGAAATTACCAACGAAACTGTAGTTTCGCTGGAACTCTCTTAGTTTCGCTGAATGAGCCCACAATTTCGCTGATCGGGCTCACAGTTTCGCTGACGCATAAAAATGATGAACCAGCCCATTTTTCACCCAAAATCTTATCTTTTTACGTCCAAATCCTTGGTTTATCATCCATGAAACTATATCTAACCTTTTTACACGTTTCATACGTAAAAAATATGACCTTTATGTGATTCTTTGAAACTTTTGAAACCTAGAACCCTAGAATATCTGAATCTATTCTAAAGGAATGTTTGGAGGAAGATTCTTACCTTGATTTCATGCTCTTTCCTTGCTACTTTCGTGCACCAACACCAGATCTTCAATCTTCAAAGCAATCAATGCTTCAAATCCTTAAAATCTTCACTTTCTCTCTCTACTCTCTCTCTCTAGGGTTTGTTTCTTTAGTTGCAAGTGTGAGGGAAATAGCTGATGAGGGTTTGTTTAAGGGCTGATTATCGGCCCTTAAACACACTTAACACTTAGCCCATGGATTAATTGGGCTAAAATCCATAATAATAAAAATTTTATTTTCCCCCTTTATTATTATTATTATTATTATTATTATTATTATTATTATTATTATTATTATTATTATTATTATTTTTAATCCCAACTTAATCCTTTATTACTAAGTTGCTTGCTTAGACATTCGGGGCGTTACAAGTCTCCCCCTTATTTAGGTTTCGTCCTCGAAACGTGTTTAATCATTAAACAGATCGGTGTATTGTTGCCTCATTTCCTCCTCGGATTCCCAGGTGGCATCTAACCCCCTTCGATGTCTCCATTGTACCTTGACTTATCGGATCTCCTTGTTTCTTAACTGCTTCACCTTTCTGTCCAAAATGGCGACTGACTGCTCTACATAGTTCAGCTTTTCATCCACTTCAATGTCATCGAGAGGCACAACCATCACGTCATCAACCAAACACTTCCGTAGGTACGACACATGAAAGGTAGTGTGAATCCGACTTAACCCTGCTGGAAGGTCCAGCCTGCAAGCTACATCTCCAACTCGCGCTAGTATCTTAAATGGTCCAATAAACCTAGGGCTTAGTTTCCCCCTCTTCCTAAATCGGATAATTCCTTTCCATGGAGACACCTTTAATATTACCCTGTCACCTATACTAAATTCTATTAGTCTACTTCTTTTATCGGCATATGACTTTTGTCTATCCTTTGCAGCCTTCATATACGCCTTGATTTTCTCTAACTTTTCTGTTGTGGCTCCACGAATTCTAAGCTACCCAAATCCTTTTGTCTGACGTCACCCCAACAAACCGAGGTCCTACATCGTCTCCCGTACAACATCTCATATGGAGGCATTTTAATACTAGCATGATAGCTATTGTTGTATGAGAATTCTGCTAATGGTAGGTGGTTATCCCAGTTACCACCAAAGTCCATGACACATGCTCGTAGCATGTCTTGTAACATCTCGTATTTTCGTTAACTTAAAAGTTAACTTTGTTAATTCTTGTAAGGCCCTTTTATGTCAATTTTGTAACTTTATGGAATTAATATGCTTGATAATTAATTTGGGGATTAACAAATTAATTAAATAATAGAAATAATATTTATTATGTTAAAACATTGGTGATAAAAATCTTAAAAATAATTTTTATAATAATAATAATAATGATATTATTACTACTATTATTAATAATAATATTAATAATAATAATGTTAATGGTAATAATAATATTAATAATAATGATAATATAAGTTTTAATATATTAAAGCTTATAATTAATAAGTTTCTACATAAAATAATAACAATTTAAACTTCAGGGTCTAAATTGTAAATTAATTAAAACTTAATCAAACTTTAAAACCCAAGTGATAATGATTGGAAACTTCAGGGACCATTTGTGTAATTTCTTTTAAAACAACCCAAACCGCCTCCCCTACCCCTGTTTTTCCGGTGGCCGGCTCCGGCGGCCCTCCGGCCACTTCGAAACCACTATTTTTCTTCATAACCGAACTCCAAACCGTTTCCAATTGATTCGCTAACATGACTAGAACCTTTTAATGTGTTTTAATTGAACTTAAAACCGATATAAGGAATGTTTGAACCCGAGTAACCGTCGCCTCATTCTATCTAATCGTTCGATGATTAAACACCAATAATAACCTAATTAATTGAACATAAACGATTGTTTATCTGTTCCTGAACTAATATCACTTCCAACTGCATCTGTAAAACACATGAATACCATATTCAAATCCCCTCTTCATCGTGACCTGCAACCAAAACGTTCATCACCATTCGGACATCAATACCTGGAATTGATAAGGGGCTTCTAGTTCTATTCATCATTAGAAGCTACCCACAAGTTTAATTGGATTATCATCAACATTTACCCCTCGAATACACACCTTTCGGCCGTGAACTGTTCTTCGTGGTGCTCACCTTCAATTCGAACGCAATCAGGTAATTAAATACATGTATCCGTTCGTTTAAACATGGGGAACAAAAGCCCTATGTTTATTACTCTAATCATCATTGAATTCGAGTTCAATTTGAATCAAATCTATTCTAGGGTTCTTGATTTGGGGGAAAATCTTTGGGGTTGTGTTTAAAACTAAAGGAAACTAAGATCTACCGCGGCTGCGGCCTTGGTCTACCGGTTCCCTATTCACTTGCAAACCTTGAGGACCCGGGTTCGAACCCGGGCTCCCTCAACTAATTTTTTTAGGCTTTTTAAGCCTTAATTTAAATAGGAAAATTTTTTAAAAATTATAAAAATGTTTCTACAAACATTAGATATTTTTAAAACCATCTAATTATTTTCTGAAATTTATCTTAATATTTTATTTATTTATTTTATTATTTTTTTTAAAAAAATAATATAATTAGTTTAATTTCTTATAATAATAGATTTCAAATATGATTTATCTTATTAAATCATTATATGTTCAATAATTTAATTAAGTTATTTTCTTTCTTAGCTTAATAATTATTATTTCAAATAATATAAAATGGTCGTTTAATACTTTTGTATCTTATCAAATCATTATTTGTTCAAATAACAATTATATTTTTGACTAAATGTTGATTTTTATTGAGACTTTGTTACAAATGATATTATGCAAAATGGACTTTATGTAATAATTTAAGTAACTATTATTATATTAGTGGACTTTATATTTGAAGATTAATGATGATATTATATATTATAATGTCACAAATTATTTACAAATAGTATATTTCTTATAAAATATACTAATGTGTAGATTAATAATTTACTAATTAAAACGTTATTCCTATTAATTTTAAATAATTATAAAGCTTTATTAATAGTGAATCATATCAATATTTATACTTAAAGATATTTTTAAATATTTACATATATAATTCTTCAAGAGGATTAAAAATGTAAATAATTACTTTTATAAACTTTATTACTTATTAACCTTAAAACTAATAAAACCCTAACTCTTATTTGAACGTTAACCATATTATTAACCTTAACCTTCATCTTGTAATACATATTTAGATGCCTTGTAATGAATACTTTGGGATTATCTTTGGGATCATACCTTAATCTTTTATATCATCTTGTAATGCCTACATCAATATGAGTTTTCCTTGCCCCTTTTTACTTTATTTCACACTATCTTGAGGTGAAACATGATACTTATACATCATACACTTATAAACGTTTGAGACTTGTAAAGCACTTGCAATTCATATTTTTGTCATGGTTATTTGTGTGTTGTAAGTGATTATATGAGATACATAGTTTGTTTATAATCATTAACTATTGCTAGCCTGGCGACGTCTTAGATCTTTGGGCCTGACAAGCCTATTTGGTGCTAAAGTCGATGTATTGCCGACTCCTAGGAGCCGTATGCTTGTGCACTAGGGAACCAAATACACTTAGCCAATCTTATATACTTGTAATCAAGTCGAGGTTTGGTTGTAAAGATATGTGTTCTATAACCTTACTAGCTTATAACCTATGATATGACTTGCTACCTGTAATCTTTTCATATTATGTATGAAAACCTTGGAAACTCACCAACTATTTATAGTTAACCTTTTATTTTTATCATGTTTCAGAAAAACCCCCAAGTTCGAAGTGAACTTATGTTGCTGGCATAATCTAGGACTTGGACCTAGTTAATAAAATCAATTGATTATACTATGTTATGTCATGTTGAAACTTATTTCATTATTGAGACTTATGCTTGTAATGTACCTTTGAAATTTATGAATAATATATTTGGATTTAATAATAGCGTTATGTGGCTGTGAACAATCATAACCCTCACATCTCGACGATTCCGCCGTCAAGGTTGGGGTGTGATATGTCTTCCAGTGTCTGTATCGTCCTTTCAGATTGACCATCAGTCTGCGGGTGGTAAGCGATACTGATATGCAACCTCGTCCCCATCTCTTCGTTAAACCTCCTCCAGAATTTAGATGTAAACCGCGTGTCTTTATCTGACACAATCGATACAGGCATACCATGCCACACCACTATCTCTCTGATGAACAACTTCGTGAGCTTCTCTGAACCGATTGCTTCCTTGATGGGTAAGAAATGAGCACTCTTAATCAACCTGTCTACTATTACCTAAATTGTATCATTACCCTTGGTTGTACGCGATGACTTAGTAATAAAATCCATGGTAATATGTTCCCACTTCCATTCTGGCACCTCCAACGGTTAAACATACCATAAGGTCTTTGGTGCTCAGCCTTCACTTGTAGGCACGTTAGGCATTTATTTACATATGCAACCACATCTCTCTTCATCCCGAGCCACCAATAATCTTTCTTCAAGTCATGGTACATCTTATTTGGTTAAGGGTGTATTGAGTAGCGAGTCTTATGTGCTTTATCAAAAATTTTCTCTCGTAAATTTCTATACCTCGGAATCCATATCCTACAATAAATGGCCTTCACACCCAATGTGTTATCAACTAGATCATCAGCCCTTCCTACCATTATTTCTTTCTTAATTTGGTGTTCTTTCAAGGCTTCCACCTGAGCTTCGCTTATCAGCCTCATAACATCTGGGGCCACTACCAGCTGGCACCTTACAACTGGTCAAACAGATTGTCTATTCTGGGTAAAGGGTATCGATTATTCACGGTCAACTTGTTCAGTTCCCTGCAATCTATACACATCCTCATGCTGCTATCATTCTTCCTTACAAACAACACTGGAGCACCCCACGGAGAAATGCTATGCCTAATGAATCCTTTATCAAGAAGTTCTTGCAGTTATGACATGAGCTCCTTCATCTCGGACGGGGCTAAGCGGTAGGGTGCTTTGGTAATGGGTTGGGCTCCTGGCAGTAAATCAATCTAAAATTCTATCTCCCTATCCGGTAGTAACCCTGGCAGATTCTCAGGGAATACATCAGGAAAGTCCCGCACGGCCGGTATATATGACAACTCTTTCGCTTTATCTTTAACATCTTTGACATACGCTAGATAAGCCCCACACCCTCATCTCATACATTTCTCCACCTTGATCATGGAAATGATCCTTGGCACTTTGTAAACGTTATCACCGTAGATCGTAACTGGACTACCATCGGGAGCTGTTAATTGGATTATCTTTTGCTGGCATATTATGTTAGCATCATGGGCAGCTAACCAATCCACTCCTTGTACGACATCGAAACCGCCTAAGGTCATGGCAAACAATTATGCGGGAAAGTAATAACCTCCTAGTTTTATATGGCAATCCTCTAACACCCTGACTATTCTAATGGATTTACCATCGATCATTTCTACTTCAAAAGCATAATCTATTTCCCTAGTTTGAATATCTAGGGTACACAGAAAGATGCAGATACAAAACTCCTACTGGCACCACTATCAAATAATACGGAGGCACAAACATCATTGACAAGAAACATACCTGACACTATGTTCGGGTCTTTCCTTGCCTCCTTCTTGTTCATGGTGAAAGCTCTTGCCCTGGCCTTGGGCTTTCCATCATCCCCTTTTTCATTATTCCCGCTTGTTCCCGAGCTCCTCGGCTTAGATTTCTTGCACTCCCTGCTGTGGTGCCCCGACTCATTGCATTTGAAGCACCTATTCACTTCCGGGCATTCTCTAGACATGTGGCCAGTTTTCCCACACCGGTAGCATCCATAGCTACCCATCCGACATTCTCCCCGATGCCTCCTCCCGTACTTCCCACACTCCTTAACCTCACCAACCCCCTTCACAATCACTTGTTTTGCATCCACCCTTGCTTTCTTGTTTCCCGGTTATTAATTACCATTTCCATACCTCTTCCCATTATAGTTCTAAACCTTCCTCGTTTCATCCACTGTCACTGGCTTGTGATGATCGTACAACCTTCCACTGAGGTCCACTGTTGACCTAAAAGTACCAGATCGGGTAGTGACCATGTCCCTATGAATGTCCAGAGGCAACCCTTGTATGTACCTCTTAATCCTCTTGGATTTAGGAGTTACCAAGTCAAGCACCAGATGTGCCATTTCATAAAATTTTATGGTGTACTCCTGATGTGTTATGTTTCCAGCCTCCAAGCTCACACACTCTTGTTCAATCTTGTCAAGCTCTCTCTGGACAGTACTCCTCTATCACCAACCTATTCATTTAAGGCCACTTCATCCTCTTAATAGCCTCCTCCCCATAAGAGTCAACGATGTTGTCCCACCAACACAGTGCTGGATCCAAAAATGAATGGGAAGCAAACTTTACTTTTTGGTCTTCCCGGCACTTGCTGATCCTTAGCACGACTTCTATTTCCCTGATCCAATGCTGAGTAGTAGCAATGTTACCAGTACCATCAAATGTTAGGGGCTTACACCTCTGAAAAGCCCCATAGCTGCACCCCTTTGCCACCTTCTCAATCTCAGAGTCGTCATTATTACCCAGACGATCTTCCTCATCACTAATTTCCTCAGTCTTGACCACCTTCTTCTTATCAACCTTCTTTGAAGTCGTACCCTTTTTATCGTCGCCCTTAACCTGTTCCATAACCTCCACAAGCAGAGCGGGCATCACACAAGATAGGATCTGGTGCACCTCTTGGGCAATAGCTTCCTTCATTATTTCCTTCAGCTTTGATTGGTCAGTGGTAGGCCCCTCGGCTTCCGTTTCCAACTCAACCTCCTCCTTAACCGGTTTCTCAACTGGCTTTCTTTTTGACCTTTTTGTCAGTTTCGTAGCTTTGCTTGCTGTTTCTTTTACCTTAGTAGGGGGCCTTCCCCTAGTGCTCCTCCGTATGGCAACAACTGGAACCTCTTTCTTTAGTGCCATCTCTCTACTTCCTATAAGATTCAGAATGTCAATATGGTCTATCAAGGCAAGTTCAGATCATGACAAGTTTTGTAAATTTTTAATAACAGTGGCCAGTTGTGATTAACTACTTACAGAACTTCTCATATCCCAAACTCTTCTATCCTGAGCTATACTAACACTCGAACCTACTATACCTATTCTATACACGTATAGATCATATAAATACAAGTAGACACAACAATAAATGTTATCATATCCTATGAGAATAATATTTACAACATATTTCATTACCTCTTGGCATTGAGCTTCTTGGACTGGCATCCTTGTTACTTGGTCCCATTTTCTGTTTAAGTTTAGGTTTATAAAACAGTTTTCCCAAATCTCTTAAACATTAGCTCTGATACCAACTTGTAAGGCCCTGATCCCAGGAAACCTCACAGTTGATCACTCACAGCAAAACATAAATTTAAAACATTCATTTAGATAAATATTGCAGCGGAAAAGTATATTAAATTTCAATCCATTATGACATAATTAAGTTAAAACATTAACATTGTATTTAAACATCGTAAAGTCTTTAAAAGTCTTCTTAATAATCTTCTTAATCAGGGATGACAGCCTTCAAATGCCAAGAAGCTTTAGATCCATGCTCCCATCCCTTAAGCCTTATAGCTCATCTGTCAACTAATATGCATAAAAAGTCAGCTTTGCTGAGTGAATTCTAAGTTTACTTCATTAAATAAATTTTATAAGATATATATTAGCTTTAAATTTTGAATATAATTATCGCCTACAGAACATTGATATACACATATGATCACTTTATCAATACTTTGTCATTAAAACTTTTGATTAATTATTGACTATTACTCTTCTTTACCCGTTAATTCGCAGCCCCTAGTGGGGGTCCAAGGGGGAACACCCCTGGCTGGGGCCGGGATGCAAGGTCAGCGCGCAAATTTTTTATTTTAAGGGCTTTTTTATAACATATTTTGTTATAGGAAAATTGATTGTTAAAACCTCTTGAAATCTTTGCCTTGAAAACCTTAGGTTGAATATGCATAATAGCCCCAAAAACATGAAAAAACTTGTAAATAAGGGGGATCTAGAACTCACCTGGTCAAGGTAAATAGTTTTCTCGTCTAAGCTTTTTAGGCTAGAAACGCACTACATAACCTGCACATAAGTTAACACTCAAACAGGTCATTTCTATACAGTTTCACTACCAGTTTCGCTGCAGTTTCGCTGGCAGTTTCACTGAAGTTTCGCTGGCAGTTTCACTGGTAGGCTCGCTGGCAGTTTCGCTGCCTGTTTCGCCCAGCAGTTTCGCATGATAGTTTCGCTGTCAGGTGCGCCCAACTTTCGTTAGAATTTCCTAGTTTTGCAATATCTATAGGTCAACCTGGGCACTAGCACTATCTGTTAAGTGTGGGTATTCATGGTGTTATTATGTGTGTTATCTTTACATGTACTGCTCTTGCGCTTATGGTTGATGGGTCATGATTTCAAACAATGTTATTGTTGGTGTTCATGCGCTCGAGTGAGCAGTGGGGTTGTTTGGGTGGTTGCAACCGTTACTGATGTGTGTAGGTATGGGTTCAACCGAGCGAGAGTGTGTATGCATATGTTTGGGTTGGCGCTTGGGATAGGCGTATGGGGTGCGCACGAGGGTGTGTTGTGTGTTTTAGTGCGTGTTACATAGGTGTATGGGGTGTGTGCGTTACTAGGTGAGGTATGGACAGTGAGAAACCCAGATTGTGTGTGTGTATATGTGGTACATGGTGTGTATAGATATGTATTAATTCTTAAGGATGTGAATGTAGGCATTTGACAGGAAGGTTTAGCCGCATGGGGATCTATTAGCATGTATGTTATGGGTGTGCCATGCATGTTGTTCAAATGGGTTCATGTGTACGGTGGTCTTGGTGGTTAATTATAGCCGTGGGTTGCATGCATAAGTTGAGATATTTCAAATGGGTGTGTGTCTTGCACATGCATGGTGGTTTATATATATATATATATATGTATATATATGTATATATATGTATATATATATGTATATATATGTATATAGGGGAGGGTTCCTAAGAAAACCTCTATTTATAAGAAAACTAAGAAAACTATTTTTAAACCATTGATCAAGATTGATCAATGGTTGATATTCATCAATGGCAAATTTGTAAATATTTAGTAGATAATTAATTTAATTAAATGGTTAAAGGGTATTTTAGGAAGACTAAAAGTGGTTTGACTTGAAAGTTTCTCAATAACTAATTATCTCGTAAAAATATGCATTCTCTCACCTATCTCATCTCATTTATTATTTTTTTTCTCAACATTATTGATCTATTTATAATAAACTAATCTGAAGAAAAAAATAATGAAGAAGTTGATAAAGAGTAAATCTAATAACCGATTCATGCTTTATGATGTGTCAAATATATATACATATTTAAAACGCAAGCTTACGTATATGTAAGCATTGGTTTATATGTATGTAAATGCATTGTTTATGACAGGATCTCAGCCTCTAGTTTGATCAATTAGATTGTGTTCGCAGCGGATTTAGCATGATAATTAGCAATTAATGCAAGAACATAAAGAATGTTGCATGTAAAGTAAATGTAGAGAGAATAATTCTGCATGAAAGGAATAATATTCTGTTTATTTCACATGTTTCGGCGTGGAATACATTCAGGTCACTGCCCTTTTATAGGCAAAAGACCCATACTGTTGTCAGATTCTACTGACATTTAACAATTATTTAACTAACTACTGATAGAACACAAACTACTGAAGATGTCACAACAGCTGACATCTTCTTACAAAATTCCTAAGTGTTCTACCTATTACAAGTACTGAAAGGGAAACTACTGACAAGCTACAACGACTGAAGAACAAACTCTTCAGTCGTTTACAACTACTGAACTATAACAGCTGAAGAATACTCTTCAGCTGTTGTACAAACTACTGAAAGAAAATATAAAACTACTGAAAGGAAAAACCATCACAACAACTGAAGAAGACTTCTTCAGCTGTTGTGACAAACTCTGAACCTTCAGCATTTTGGTCTTCAGACTTTGATATTCAGATGATTCATCAGCTGATGACTTCAGTAGTTGTCATCAGCTGATGTCTTCAGTCGTTGTCTTCAGACTTTGTGCATCAGCAGTTGATCTTCAGTTCTTCAGTTCTTCAGACTTTGATCTTCAGCACTTGTCTTCAGTACTTGAAGTCTTCAGTACTTGTGTTTATCAGTACTTTAGACTTCAGTACTTATCTTCAGCACTTTGGGATCTTCAGCTGTTGTACTTCAGATCTTTGATCTTCAGCTGTTGATTCTTTAGACTTTGTCAAAACAGCTGATGGGAGGTCTTCAACAGTTGTTGTGATGTCATGTGGGACTTAGAGGTTTTCCTGATCTTGGCTCATTGGTTCTTTTGGTCCAACAAACTCCCCCTGAACCAATGCAGCCAAAACCTCTAATTATTTGTTGTCCCACTTATTGTTGGCATAAAGATTGGTCTATTTCCTTCTGGATCAGATCAGAAGTTGACCCTGATAAGCACTGGCCTGGGAGGAGGTTTCTGATATTTGTTTGGCTAAGTATGGATAGGAGCTCTGTTTTGGGGAATTGGACACAGAGCTGTTGTCCCATCCATGAAACCTACCTCCCACGTACAAGCCTGTAGGATTCTCTGGTGTAGGCTCTGACAAAAATCATTTGTTCTTCTTTGGACAGGTCCTCAGCCCCACCATCAAATAATCCTTCACGACCGTACAACTCTGAGACAAACTTGACCTGTTTGCCATTCTTGAGCTCAACTGTTGTGATTTGCCTATATGCAAATTCATCTGGATGTCTGCCCTCTAGCAACAAGTTGAGCTCATCTTTGTGGAAGTTCTCAAGCCTCTTATAAACTAAGCCTTTCCTAACCACCCTATTCTCCAACATCATTTTGGGTGGTTGCTTAGACTTATAGGCCTTCTCGAACTCATCCACAATTTCCCAGGGTGTTAATACAAGAGCCACTGTAATCACTTCATCTACAATCCTCTTCATCTGGCTCTTGTACCTCACATGAATGTCTTTCTTTGTAATCCTGTGAGCCACCCTAGGATCAGGCCAAGTCCTTACTCTCTCTTTGTCATATTGGAAAGTTTGTTTGAGAGTGAAGAGTCTCAGAGCTTCCTTCTTCATATTTATGATAGAGGTAGAAGCAGCATAAGCTTGGTCAATTGACTTAAGCATTTCAGCATCATGAAGCTTCTGCTGCTCCTCTTCCTCTATCTTAACCTTCACAGTATCCATCTATGAGGTAGGAGTGTTGGTTTTGGATTTAGCTTTGGGTAGAGGGATGACTGCAGACAGGGGCAGTCTATCCTCCTCCTCTTCTTCTTCTTGCAGCCTCAACACCCTTCTCTTCTTCTTCAAGGGTCGATCATTGGCTGCGGGTTTTGATGGTGAAGGGGTTGGTTTTGTGGGTTGTGTTTGGGTTGTTGGTGTGGGAATGTTGGCAGGCACTGCTAGTAACCTAGAAATAAGAGCAGGTTTGGTTTGTTTTACTAGCAGGGTCCTGTTCCCAGCATCGGCTTCTGAGAGGGCCTCAGCGACCAGTCCTTTAGTGAAATCACCAGCCGAACAGATCTTGGTGGTTATTGCCAAGAGTCTGTCCCTGGTCCATGCCTTGACATCAAGGACTGGCCTGCCCAGGTACTTCGAAGTGAACCTACTCATAGCCTCAAGTTTCTTTCTTTCCTCTTGGCTATAAGTAGTCCATCAGTACTCAATCTCTCTTCTCTCCATATTCCTGATCTCCTGATCTAGCAAGGCAGTGTCCTTGTCAAAGCCTTGCCTGAACAGCTGATCAATGACAGAGTCCATTGATCGGCTATGCTCAGCATCAGCCTCCTTGACAAGGGCTGCTAGATCAGAGTCAACACCCTCCCTCACCTTCTCTTTCTTTTGATAAGTGACACTGAAATCCTTTTGGATTCCAGCCACTTCTTTTTCAGCTCTCTCCTCCTTCTCCCTCCCCTTCCCATTTGTCTCCTCAACCTTCTCCCTCTCAACTACCTCCTCTCTTCCTACTTCTAACTCCTCCTCTCCCCTCTTCCTCTTAGCTTGCACTGATGTCTCCCCCTTTTTAGGTGCATTGGTTGGGGTTTGACTATCAGCAAGCGCCTTGGCTACAGCAACCTCCACCAGAGGTTGGATATGAGTGGGAAGCCTCTTATCAATGATTTTCATCACAATTTCTGTGATTATGGGTATGATGAGAGGTAGGGATTTCTGGAGGATAGCATCTAGCTGCTCAGGGGGGTTCTGGCCCTGAGAGCTAGTGCCAGAAGCAGGGGCTGGTGGCTGAGTTTTTAGGAGTGGTTGTGTGTTTTGGAGACCTTCGGGTGAAGGTGCCATCTGTGGGTCAGTGGTGGCAGATGGACTTCTATCTTGAGTCATTTGAGCAAGCAGCTCTTTGAGGCTGCTTATCTCATCCTCTAAGATAGTGTTGTGAGCGACTACATCAAAGAAGAAGCTCAGGTCATCATCAGTGTGAGCTGAATCACCTGACCTCCTGACAATATCAGGATGTACATGCACTGAGTATGGCTCAGTAGTTGCATGTGCCCCTTGTTCTTGGTACTGGGTACTTCCAGCCTCCGGATTGGATCCATCATCGGCAATTGCCTCTGGTGAGGTCTTATTCCTTGTACCAGCTTCTCCCTGCTCATGTGCTGATGCAGGGGAAGTGGCAGCCTCACCAGAATGTCCTATCTCTCTAGCCACACTGGGAGATTGGGCATGTGATTCTCTGTGCTGTGGGCTCCCACCGGCACTTGTGTCCACCCCCTCTTCGGTTGGAGTCTCCCCAGTTGTAATTGGTTTCTGGGGAGAGGGTGGAGTGCTCAGATGGGTCAACACTTTGGCTATTATGAGTGTAGGGCTTTGTGGGGTGGTCTCAGTAGGAGATGGGCTTGAAGCAGTGTGCACATGGGGAGGACTGTGCATTTCAATGGTAGTCTCCTCAAGTGAGAAAGACCCCAGATGTGTGGGTGCCCCTGAAATGGTTGCATCAGGCTCCTGTTGAGAGGAAGCCTGTGCGGTTGTGGTGGGTGGAGTCGTGGTAGCTGCTGGGAGAATCGAACCAGCAGCCACATCCTGCCTTTGTGTTGCAGGGGCATCCTCAGGGGACTCATTTCCCTGAGTAGCCTTTTGGGCTTCTTTTTGGGTTTTGGTTTGGTGGGGACTTTGGATTTGGAGGTGGAGGTTGTGGGTTCCTGCTGCGTGGGTTTTCACAGCCGGGCAGCCTGTTTGAGTGTGTGGTCGGTGTTGTGCCTGGAGTATACCTCGGCTAGAACAGCCATAGCAGGGACCCCAGTGCCAACAAGTCCCTCAGCTTGAAGCTGGTCCTCGATTATGGCCATTATAAACCGAGGATACAAGATCCACCGGTTAGAAACTGGTTTTGTGGCCATATCCTTGAGTTCTAAAAAGATAATATCTGTTAAGTTTAAAGATTGTTTTTCAAGGATAGAAAATAATACCTGTTGCCACCTTGTTGACATCTGGTCCTATGAAGAAGTTTTGGGAGCCAGACACACATTCACCATGTGGAAGATTAGTCGTTGGGGATCTGGGAAGTGTTTCTTCAACAAGGTGGTGGCAGAAAGGTCGCCCTGATAGTCGTTGGCTGTAAAGCATAGATCGAGGGCGCCTTTGGGGTAAGAGGTTGGGTAGGTGGCATCCTCCAGCTTTAGGGTTTGGCGAATAGTGGCTGGAGTGATAACCACTGGGTGGTTGTTGACGGAAGACCGGAGAGAGACCTCGCCATCATTCTCTCCGGTTTGGACGGTGATGTTCGTCCAGAACTCCGCCAAGGAGTCGGTGTATATGGTGGGGTTGAGAAGGAATGCCGTTTGGTACGGTGAGTCGGTCATCAGATCGATGGCATTGTGAAACTTGGCCCAGAATGGCGGTTTGGTGAGATGAGCGACACAGTTGTGTCGAGGTTTGAGTTGCATGGCCGCCATTAAAGGTGTATGGGAATTTCAAAGGTTTTTGAAAAAGTTAGGTCAAGTGAGAATGAAAAGCTCTGAAGGTTGGATATTTATAGGGTATGGCAAAGGCTGAAAGAAAACTACTGAAGGTTTTGATGTTGGTCATCAGTTGTTGAAACTACTGATGACGTGGTTTTTAACCTTCAGTGGCTGTAACATCTGAGGACTTGGTGTTAGTCTTCAGTAGATGAAACTACTGAAACCTTGGTTTTGTCCTTCAGATGTTGTAAACGGCTGAAGACTTGTTGTTAGTCTTCAGTAGTTATAAACTACTGAAGACCTAGTTTTCATCTTCAGACGTTGTAACAACTGAAGACTTGGTATTAGCCTTCAGTAGTTGCGAACTACTGACATCAGTAGTTGTGAACTACTGAAGACATGGTATTGCTTCAGTTGTTGTAAACAACTGAGGACTTGGTGTTAGTCATCAGTAGTTGTGAAACTACTGAAGACATGGTTTTGTCCTTCAGTTGTTTGGGTATGAAACAGCAGCTGTTGGCATCAGCTGAAGAGTAAAATTACTCATCAGCTGTTTCCGTCAAATAAGTTGTTTCATGCTGGCCTCCACATTTACTCATCAGCTCTTTGGCTGACTTTCAGATGTTTCATTAACCCTTCAGCTTTTGTGAGTATTTATGCCTTCAGCTCTTGTGATCAGATGTTCACAAGTGCTGATGAAATACTCCAGAGCTGGTGAACAAATTTTGTCTTCAGTACTTGTGTAAGATTACACATCAGTACTTGTGAACAAAATTTGTTCTTCAGTACTTATTTGTTTGAAAATAATACATCAGTAGTTGTAATCCACCTCACTACATCAGTTGTTTTCAACAAATAATGTACATCAATACTTTGAAGCGTTTTAGTCTTCAATAGTTGTGAAAATGCTGAAGACTTAATTACTCATCAGTACTTATATTTGACCTTGGCATACTAATGCTCATCAGTAGTTGTGAACTGAGAGCATCAGTATTGGTCAAATTATTCTAGCTGCAGCATACCAAGTCTTAGAACCAAGTTTTGAAATGTGGCACTATCTAGAGGCTTAGTAAATATATCTGCAAGCTCATCAGCACTAGGCACAAACTTTGGATCAATCAGACCTTTTTCATAGCAATTCCTAATAAAATGATGTCTGATCTCTATATGTTTGGTCCTAGAGTGCTGGACTGGATTTTTGACAATGCAAAGAGCTGAAGCACTATCCATTAATAATGGAGTCTTAGTCTCTGTAATGCCATAATCCAAGAGT
The DNA here is from genome assembly GCA_024085815.1 of Flaveria linearis. Classification (NCBI taxonomy): domain Eukaryota; kingdom Viridiplantae; phylum Streptophyta; class Magnoliopsida; order Asterales; family Asteraceae; genus Flaveria; species Flaveria linearis. The sequence continues at coordinate 25,444,519 of CM044011.1, forward strand.
TGGTTCTGAAGCCAGAGTATCTGAGATGTACAACTTGCAGCAGCAATGTACTCAGCTTCAGCAGTGGATGTAGCAATTGATGTTTGTTTTTTACTCTGCCAAGAAACTAAACAATTGCCTAGGAATTGGCAACCACCAGAAGTGGATTTTCTGGTGACTTTGCATCCTGCATAGTCACTATCAGAGAAAGCAACTAATTTGCAAGAATACCCAGTTGAATACCAAAGACCTAGTGATTGGGTACCTTGCAGATATCTAAAGATCATTTTGACTGCAATCAAATGGGATTCTTTAGGTGCAGCCTGAAATCTAGCACAGGCACATGTTGCAAACATGATGTCTGGTCTAGAAGCTGTAAGGTACATCAAGGACCCAATCATACATCTGTAAAGGGTTTCATCCACCGCTTTACCTTTCTGATCTATATCTAGTTATGTGATGCTGCTCATGGGAGTAGAACAGGGCTTGCAGGTTTGTAAATCAAACTTATTCAATAACTCTTTGGTGTATTTGGACTGATGAATAAAGATACCATCAGCCTGTTGTTTGATTTGCAAACCTAGAAAGAACTGTAATTCCCCCATATCACTCATTTCAAACTTTTGCTTCATGAGCATTGTAAATTCATCACACAACTTTAGATCAGAGGATGCAAAGATGATGTCATCTACATAAATTTGAACAAGGAGCTTATGTTGTCCCACAGTCTTGATGAATAAGGTTTTAACAATGGTGCCTCTAGTGAACTTATTTTGGAGAAGAAAAGTTGATACTGTCTCATACCAAGCTCTAGGAGCTTGCTTCAGCCCATAAAGAGCCTTATCAAGCTTGTACACCCAATCAGGATGTTTATTGTCCTCAAAGCCTGGTGGTTAACACACATAAGCTTCTTCTTTTATTTTACCATATAAGAAGGCACTTTTGACATCCATTTGATAAACCTTAAGACTGTGAAAAGCAGCATAAGCTAGGAACAGTCTGATTGCTTCCAGTCTGGCCACAGGAGCAAAGGTCTCATCATAATCGATACCTTCCTCTTATGCAAATCCTTGGACAACCAGCCTGGCTTTGTTCTTGACAATTTGGCCCTTATCATCTGTTTTGTTCCTAAATACCCATTTGGTGCCTATTGCACACTTACCTTGGGGTAAAGGAACAAGCTCCCACACTTGCTGTTTCTTGAACTGAAGAAGCTCAAGCTGCATTGCTTCAACCCATCCATTGTCTCTTAAACCAACATGATAGTTCTTTGGCTCTTGCTGACTGATGAAGAGAGCATAGAAGCAGAAATTGGACAATTGACTTCTGGTTGAAACTCCAGCATTGATATCACCAATGATTTGAGATGTGGGGTGATTCTTCAGCTCTTTATAGACTATAATGCCTGTGCAAGTGTTTGTAGGACTTTCAGCAGTAACAAATAGTGATGGAGATTCTTGAAACCATGTAGGAGATGGCAGCTCAAATGAAGTAGAGCATGCAGAAATCTCATCAGCATTTGTTGTGGATGGGGCTGCTGAAGCTATAGGAGCATCAGGTTTAGTGGACTCAGGCAGGTTGTCACTAAACTTGAAGAGATGAGTACTGACTACATCATCATCACTACCACCAGGTGGAGAACTGTTGACAGGCTCAACAGCTGGAGGTTGATAAGGAACATATTGCAGTATGTCCAGATCAAACAACTCCACAGGGTTTTGTGGAATCTTGTCCTTTGGAGATTCATTGAACTTAACATGCAGAGTTTCTTCAACCACCTTTGTCCTACAGTTGAAGACTCTGTATGCCTTGCAAGTTGATGAATAACCAACAAAATACCCTGCATCCACCTTACTAGCAAACTTCTGGAGTGGGTTGCTAGTGTTGAGAATGAAACATGGACACCCAAAGGCTCTAAAGAATGAAATCAGAGGAGCCAAATGATGAAGTACTTCATAAGGAGTCTTCATCAACCTCTTATTCACTAAAGCTCTATTTTGTACATAGCAAGCTGTATTGATAGCTTCAGTCCAAAAGGTCAGTGGCAACCCTGAGTCAGCCAACATTGACCTTGCTGCTTCAATGAGAGTCCTGTTCTTTCTCTCCACCACTCCATTCTGCTCAGGAGTTCTAGGAATACTAAACTGCCTTTGAATTCCCTTGGACAGGTAGAAGTCATCAAGTGTGTGGTTTCTAAATTCTGTTCCATTGTCACTCCTCACACACTTGACCTGTAGGGAATACTGCTTTTCTACAAATAACACAAAGTTCATGATTGTCTTGGCTGCTTCATCCTTGGAGTGCAAGAAGAAAGTCCATACATACCTGGAATAATCATCCATAATTATCAGACAGTATTTCTTCTTTGCCATGCTCATCACTCTGACGGGACCAAAGAGATCCATGTGCCGGAGCTGCAAGCAGGCAGTGGACTTTGGTTCTTCTATTGAAGGGAATGAAACTTTGTGTTGTTTTCCTTTTAAGCAAGCAGTGCAGTTGTCTTCACACTTGAACTCCTTCAAAGGAAATCCTCTTACTAAACCATGGCTTATCAGCTGATTCATGTTCTTGAAATTAACATGACCCAGCCTTCTATGCCATAGTGTAGACTCTTGAGGAGATGCCTTGGAGAATAGGCAAGGATGGCCTTTTAGATCTATCTTTTTGGAAAGATCTAAGGCATACACTCTTCCTGTCCTGTTGGCCTTCAGGAGAGTGTATTCATCCAACACCTTGTCAATCAAATTTAGAACTTTGGATGACAGAATCCGACAGTTCTGGCTTGTGAAAAGGGCAACATGGCCTTTATCACACATTTGACTGACACTCAAGAGGTTGTACTTGAGATTCTCCACATGGTTAACATCATCAAACCTTAATTCCCCATTGGAAACAAAGCCTTTTCTGATGATGTAACCCTTTGCATCATTGCCAAAGGAGACAAATCCCTTCTTTCCTTGAGAGTAGTCATTAAGAAGGGAGCTGCTTCCTGTCATGTGCATGGATCCTCCACTGTCCACATACCAGATGCTTCTTTGGCATGTTGAAGAACCCTGCAATCATAACCACATGTTAGTTAGTTTTAGAGACCCAAACCTGTTTGGTTTTGGGTCTGTTCTCAACTATAGGTGCAACACTAACAGGTGTGTTATGTGTAACAGCCTGAGGTGAAGAAGATGGTGTAGAAGAGGAACCCTTTGGCTTGGATTTCCTTTTCTGTGGTTTCAACACAGGAGCATCTAAATGGTTGACTCTTCCCATTAGATGCTGAACCATCATCACCAGTTGTGTCTGACTTTGTGATAAAGCTTTCAGCTCTTCAGACACATTGGGACTTGCTGATGATGGATTCCTATGTTGCACCATCTTCTTTTGAGCAACCTCAGCTGTTGCCTGAGTAACCCCTACTTTCTTTTAGATTTAGCTTTGGGCTTAGGGATTTCAGGCTTTGATGTTGCTAGTACAAACTTGGTTTCAAACTCATTTTTCATTTTATTTATTAGCTCTTTAATTTCCTCCTTTTGTTTGAGTTTGGAACCCCTTTTGTACCAACAATCATCAGTAAGATGATTGAACAAGCCACATATCTCATATGGCTTCTTCTTCATCTTGTGTTGATCATCAACCAAAGAAGATGAAACTGCTAAAGACTTGTTCTTCAGCTGTTTGTTATCAGTACTAGCAGTTTTCTTCCCTTTAGTACCTGCTTTCCTGACCTCTTCTTTAGTTGTCTTCAAACCTTTCCTACTGTCAGTTTTCTTCTCTTCAGTGCTGGCAGTAGTTGAGGTTTGAACTTCAGGTGTTATCACTTGCTCTCTAGTACTTTCAGTACTTCTAGAGACAACACCTGAGTTGATCAACCTTTTGATCATGTGACAGTCAGCATTTGAACCATCGGTCTTGTAGCATCAGCTGATTGGTTGCTGACTTCTATCTCTGATGATGCTGAATCAGAAGATAGTAGGTCACATGCTGAGAAGGATTGGTTATTGCTCTCTTCATCAGATTCAACTTCTGCTCTTGAAGTGAAATCTGTAGGAGGAGCAATGTGATTATAACCAATAGCGAACTTCACATTGGAAGCTGATTGCTTGCTAAGAAGCATTTCAAAACCCTTGCATGATTGCACCCATCGATCACACTCTACATGGGTGTTTGCAAGAGTTTCCTTGAGGTCTCTGTACTTCTCTAGAAGTACATCTTCCCTAGCTTTACCATCTTTGATTTGACATTTAAGCTTGTAAATCTCATCATTTTTCTCATTAAGTGCAGCCTCAAAATCAGCTTTTCTTTTGGAAATAGTGTGCTCTAGCTCAAGATTTTTATCTATTAAAGCTACATTTGCTTCTCTAATAGAAGCAAATGCTGCTATGCATGATTCAGAACAAAGCTTGGCTTTAGCCTCAGAGGATACCTATGATGAGGCATTGGATGATGACCCTCAGCAGATTCAAGGGCCATCAGAGCAAGATTTCCAAAAGGACTATCACCACCATGTTGACCAGCACCTTGGAGTAGTTGTTCCTGACCAGATAGATCATCTGGCAGACTACTCCAGTCAACAACTCCTGGGGTGAAGAAGCTGTGTTGTTGAGGTTGTGTTTGATGATGAGATGGGGAAGATTGAGGCTCAGGAAGAGCCTGTGGTGGTTGAGCAGAAGGTGCTTGATTTTGACTGGGCTGAGGCATGTAGTAGCAGGGGTATGAGTATGGCATATACCCCTGAGGCACAAAATAAGCAGGTGATGCCTGTGCATGCGATGGAAGACCAGAACTGGAGGAAGGTTGCCCTCTGTGCTGTGAGCTATTGCTTGGAAAAGTCACAAAGGGTGCAGAGGAGTTAGATCCAGATGATCTACACTCTCTAGCAAAGTGTCCAAGCCTTTGGCACTTGTGACACCTCAACTTGCTCTTGTCAAAACCAACTTTGGTTTTGCCAGAGAGACCGGGAATTTCCTACCAGTTCTTTTGTAGAACTTTTGAGATATGATATTGATCATTGCCATTTGGCTCAAAATATCCATCTCTTCCAGATCATCATCTGGAATGCCCTTCAAATCTTCCATCAAAAAGCACCAGTTATCACTGCTGCCTCCTGAACTACTACTAACACCAACAAAAGCTTGTTCAGAGTTGGTAGAGAAATCAATATGCTCATCATAAGAACTCTCTGATGAAGCATATTCAGACTCCTGACTTATCAAGGCAGCATTTCCTTGAACAAAGTCATCAGCGAGCTTGCCAGAGGTGGACAGCTTCCTCTTTTGCTCTATCTCTCTCTCAAATGTGAGCAGTTTCCCATGAAGTTGGGTGAGGGATAGAGTTTCCAGATTTGCACTAGAGCGTAGGACAATGGTATAAGTGTCCCATCTCTCAGGCAGTGATCTGAGGAACCTGTTGTTCATCTGGCTGTTGGAGTACTCTTGTTTGACCATCTTCAGCTCAGAAATCAAACAAGAGAACCGCTCAAACTGCTGGGTCAGAGTCTCACCCTTTCTATATGAGAATGTCTCATATTGTTGAGCGAGGATTTCCCTATTGTTTGCTAAGACCGAATCAGTTCCTCCAAATTGTTCCTTTAGAGCAACCCATAGGTCATGAGCAGGCTCATGATGCAAAAGCCCTGAATAAATCTCATTTGGAATAGCCATGGCTAAAATTCCATGGGCTCTAGCATCAATCTCGAACAGCTTTAGATCTTCGTCCGAATATTGTTCAGGTTTCTTAGGAACCTGTTCATTAGATTCAGGGACGCTCACCATAGGCTTGTATGGTCCGTGCACCACTGACTTCCAACAACCAGCACTGTTGACAGACAAGTGGTGAGGCATACGTCGTTGCCATATGTTATACTCATTCCTCACAAGCATCGGAGGCTTGGTTGAGGAACCAGTATTGTGAGGATCATTTGTTGGTGTAGTCATCTCAGTATTTAGTCAAACTCAAGTTTAAACAAAACAAGTGTAGCTCAAAACCACCAGAGAACCTCAAGTTTATGGCCAGAAATAGCAGAATCTCTCTTTCTACAGCTAATTCTTGCAAATTGCTAATTCGATCAAACGTAGAGATCAAAAGAGCAGTTTCAAATGATCAATAGTAAAATCGATCAATGATTAACCAGCTCTGATACTATTTGACAGGATCTCAGCCTCTAGTTTGATCAATTAGATTGTGTTCGCAGCGGATTTAGCATGATAATTAGCAATTAATGCAAGAACATAAAGAATATTGCATGTAAAGTAAATGTAGAGAGAATAATTCTACATGAAAGGAATAATATTCTGTTTATTTCACATGTTTCGGCGTGGAATACATTCAGGTCACTGCCCTTTTATAGGCAAAAGACCCATACTGTTATCAGATTCCACTGACATTTAACAGTTATTTAACTAACTACTGATAGAACACAAACTACTGAAGATGTCAACATCTTCTTACAAAATTCCTAAGTGTCCTACCTATTACAAGTACTGAAAGGGAAACTACTGACAAGCTACAACGACTGAAGAACAAACTCTTCAGTCGTTTACAACTACTGAACTATAACAGCTGAAGAACAAACTCTGCAGCTGTTGTACAAACTACTGAAAGAAAATATAAAACTACTAAAAGAAAAAACCATCACAACAACTGAAGAAGACTTCTTCAGCTGTTGTGACAAACTCTGAACCTTCAGCATTTTGGTCTTCAGACTTTGATCTTCAGATGATTCATCAGCTGATGACTTCAGTAGTTGTCGTCAGCTGATGTCTTCAGTCGTTGTCTTCAGACTTTGTGCATCAGCAGTTGATCTTCAGTTCTTCAGTTCTTCAGACTTTGATCTTCAGCACTTGTCTTCAGTACTTGAAGTCTTCAGTACTTGTGTTTATCAGTACTTTAGACTTCAGTACTTATCTTCAGCACTTTGGGATCTTTAGCTGTTGTACTTCAGATCTTTGATCTTCAGCTGTTGATTCTTCAGACTTTGTCAAAACAGCTGATGGGAGGTCTTCAGCAGTTGTTGTGATGTCATGTGGGACTTAGAGGTTTTCCTGATCTTGGCTCATTGGTTCTTTTGGTCCAACAGTTTATGTATGCGTAAGCATAATTTAAAAAAAAGAAGTGTGAATGAAAAGACAGGAAAATGTAATTGAGAGCTCATATGTAAAAATACACTAAAAATCTTTTAAGCTTAGATGCTTACGTATATGTAAGCATAAATTAATATGTATGTAAATGCACCGTTTACGTCTATGTAACCAAAAAAACACTAAGAGTGAAAACATGGTGAAGAAGAATTGAGAACTCATATGTAAAAGATACTAAAATTCTTTTGGTTACGTATATGTAACTACCTGGCACATAGTTTCATCTTTTGAACCCACGTGCTTACGTATATGTAAGCATAGACGTAATTGAGGTTATAGGCAACTTAATTTAAGTAAGAAGAACCAAATGACCTACTTACATATACACAATTCAAGTTACAGTCAACTTAAGCTTGAGTAAGAAACCCAATTACATATACATAACTCAGATCCAAGTTACGTATACGTAACTGTAGTTATAAAGTACCAAATCAGGAAAAAACAAAAAGTGAAAACATGGAGAAGAAGAATTGAGAACTCATATGTAAAAGATACTAAAATTCTTTTGGTTACGTATATGTAACTACCTGACACATAGTTTCATCTTTTGAACCCATGTGCTTACGTATATGTAAGCATAGACGTAATAACTTAATTTAAGTAAGAAGAACCAAATGACCTACTTACATATACACAATTCAAGTTACAGTCAACTTAATCTTGACTAAGAAACCAAATGTTCTACATAAAAAATAAATATTAAGTAATTAGAACTAAAAAACAGTTAAAACAAAGGAAAAAAACAAAATAAAACGACCTGAACTTTTTAAGCATCTCTGCAGCATAACTAAAACCATCATCATCAACATTAATTTTTAAAACTTCCACCATTTTAGCATAGGGGCCACCTTCCTGTTTTATATTATTGTGTTTACTGTCCCATGTGGCTTCTTCATTGCAATAAGGACTCGATGTATCAAAAAGATTCTGGGTACAGTTTGTACCCGGTGAAAACATGGATGAAGCAGAAGAAACCAATAGTCCAGATTGAGATTGATTTTGGTCCCCAAGCTTACAGTAGATCGAAGAGATACATCTAATTATATCTTCTGAACGTCTGTCGGGCCTGTCAAGGGCGCTATCGGTATAAGAAGTTCCGAGGTGATCCCCAAGACTACGGCGACTTGATTTCCTCTCCTGCAATTACAAAGAAAAGAAAAAAAGTCAAATGGGTTGTGTAGGTCCCATAACAGTTTTCAAAGGCCAAATGTGTATTTTGGACCAAAATCACACCATCTTTTCTATTTTGCATCTCTAATTATCATCTTCATCTTGATTCATCATCTTCATCTTGATTCATCATCTTCATATGTGAACGTGAGTGACATGTTTAATAAGGTTAATTTTAAGGTTTTTATATGAAAGAATCAGGGGACATACGTAGAGAGAGAAAGAGAAATCATATAATTTAAATTAAATAGATACAAAAAATATTGGAGGTGATTTTTACAAAAATACCCTTTAAATAAAAAGAAAATAGAAATGATTATAAATAATCTGATTGGTTAGAATTGGTTTTCTTGGTTTTCTCATAATTTAGTAGTTTTCTTAGGATCCCTCCCCTATATATGTATCTATATATATATATGTATATATATATGTATATGTATATATGTATATATGTATGTATATATATATATGTATATATGTATATGTATACATATATATATATATACACATACATATATATATGTATATATGTATATGTATATATATATGTATATATGTAGATGTATACATATATACATATATATACATATATATATATAGATATAGATATACATATATATACATATATACATATATATACACACACATATATAAATATATATATACATACATATATATATATATATATACACATACATATACATATATATATACATATATATATATATATATATATATATATTTATATGTATGTATATATATATAAATTGAGGAATGCATATGGGTCTGGGTGTGTGGAATATGTGTGTTCATGTAGCACGAACCCATGAGGATAATGAATCACATTCATACGTGTGTATGTCATTCTTATGCAATGTGAATGTAGTGAGTTACATATTTATACACACACACATACACACACACACACACACACACACACACACATATATATATATATATATATATATATATATATATATATATATATATAAAGTGTGTGTATACTGTACATGTGAATTAATGCATAGTTTGAATGGCACATTAGTTGTATACTACATAATATATGTAGTTGCATGAATTACATAAATTTGCTTGTATGCATGTTGTACATTGGAATAAAGAATTGTATTATAAATAAACAAAAAAAAAATATTTTTGTAAAGACAAGAGTTATAAACGTGGTTCCACGCGACATAAGAAAATGGTTTCCTTTAAGATATTTACAATGATTGACTACAAATTAAGAAAATGGTTTTCTTTAAGGAAATGGTTTTGTTTAATGACGTGAAACATGCATGGGGATTTGGGTTACGTATCGATTGTATCCGAGAGCCGTGTTTGGTTAAGTAGAAAATTACTAAGACTTATTAATAATTAGAGTACATGAGTTAAATTCAGGTTCCTTAGAATCTTAACTGTTTATCTTTGCTGTGACATCTGCTTTGGTTAGTAAGGTGAGTTTTCACAACCCCGTTTTATATTATTTTCTATTTAGGGGAGAAAACATGCAAACATTATTTTTGTTATGGTTGGTAGTATTATTGATATTGTCTGTTACGTTAGTGTAGACACATTTGAAAGTCCTTACAGTATCAAACCGTTAGTAATGGGATTAGCGAGGTAATTCTGTGTAGTACTACTGGGTTTGACAAACCCCGCCCGGGCTAGTCGCGCTAGCTTGATTAGAGGTCGAACTGGTGCGTAATTGACCTAATGATTGCCACGGTCTGTGATAGACGTGGTGGAAAGGCATAAAACACACACAGTCAGTTTCGGTTTGAAACACCAAGTAACTTGTTTATAGGCTAGCTACCTATCGATATGCTTTATATACTAAACCATATGAAACACAATCTGACACATTACTTGTTGATTAAACTTTTGGACTCACCAACTTTATGTTGATATATTTTAGCATATTTTATCAGATCACAGGAATGCACAAAGTTAAGGACTCAGCTAGGGATGCATTCATGGCATACATTACATCTCAAACATTTTATTTTGTTAAACATTATTAACTTTTATGGTTTAAACGCATATTGACATTATTGATTGTTGACTCACTGTTTACGATTCGCTTTCGCAAGTTTAAAACATTTATGTTTGATTCAAAAGTCTGATTTCTTAATGTGATGTTTTGCAATTACTGATTCATGTGTAACTGGTGCTATCTGAGATCTTGGTGTGTCTCACGCCTGACGGTAAAACCCCGTTAGCGGATTTTGAAGGTGTGATAGACTCTATCAAAACTAACCCATACCTGGAGAATGATCACGGATGAACTAACCGTTCATACTTATAATTATATCGTCTAATCTTGATACGGTTGTACGAGTTGTCATGTATAGTTTGACATGTGATAAAATTGTGGCTGAACATGTTGTAAGTTTGGTCATTATATTAGTCAAAACATTTTGGTAGATGGTTGCAGGTTTAGTACCAACCATTAATATCCGTTAATCTTTAGTAATGTGAGGCTAAAGTTGTAACATGATCTAACCATATAGATTATTTGTGTAATTTTATTTGGAATACAAAAAAAAAGTTAATAAATAAAATAAAAATTTTAAAAAGCAAATAAAAGCTTAAAAATTAGAACAAAAGTAAAAAAAAAAAAGAGATCAAATAAAACTTATAAATAAAATCGAATAAATGTCCGTAATTTTTAAAACAAGGATTAAGAAAAATCAAATTAAAGTTAAAAAATAAATTTTTGGTTTTTAGTTTTAAAAACTGTTCCATTTCACTTTTTTGTTTTTGGAATTTGGATTTTACAAAATTTTGGGATTTGGCATATTGATCGATCTGATAGAAACAAAAAGGTTAAGCATACTTCTCTCTTTTGTTTTTTATTCTTAATTTTATATTAGAACGGTGCCAGCGCAATGCGGCGGGACGACATTTTACATGCGACACGTGTTTTTAATATTTTATTATTCTTGTAGTAATTTTATAAAAGTTTAATATGTTTTTAAGCTAAAATTTAAAACACTAAATAAATTCGTTCTGCATGACTACTTGTACATTTACGCATTAACTTATTGTATCTCATAAAATACGGATCGGTTAGACAAAAAGTTTACACTAAACATTTAAAAAAATACAAGTTACAGTTATAGATCCAAAAGTTTTTTAAACCTGATATTTTAAAATATATAGTTGAAATGTTAAAACAAATTCAGTTTTCTTGATTTATAAGGTAGATAATGTAAAATTTTATGTAAATATTAGAAAGTATAAGGTTATTATATAACTAATTGTAAGGGGTGATATGTAAATAATATTATAAATACTATTTATCCTAAAATATAGTTGTAATTTATGCATTAAATAAAGTAATTGTTCTTAATTTTATGGTATCTTAAAATGTCTCTCTCATATGCTTTATATATAGTATAGATAATTTTTGTTTTTGGTTTAGTTGTCGTTTTCTTCTTATGGTTTGGTTGCATTTTTAATTTTCATTTAAAATTTTTTTCATCTGACTACCCAAGATTTTAAAAAATTATTATTTTCATAAATAAACGTTAACTTAGTTAATTTTCTTTCTTTACAAGCTACCCTCTATTCTTTTTACTAACATATCCTTCTCTTCACCTTACGAATAAGTTTTTCTTTCCACACTATTTTTCTTTTCTTTTCTTTTTACAAAATTAATGTTTTCCCAATTTAACAATTATTAAGTTTTTATAACTTGGTAAACAATAACATTATTATTTATGAGAGTAATTTAACATTTAAGATATTTAGCGCTTTTAATTACGACTGTTTGTAGTGTATGTTGACAACATTAGTCATACTTCTTTCGATTCGACTATATTAGTAATATAGCATAAAGATGGAGTAATACGTACCTAATACATTATAGTTTGTTACGGTTTCTTTGGCGACTATATTAGATGCAACATCAACAACAAGATAGCATGCATTATTCTATAAATAATAGATGTTAGTTGTAGCCAAGAGTTGCAACAAATTCTTAATAAAGAACCAGGTGTACCCAAGACTTACAAGTGATTCATCATCTGGTTCGTGTTCAAAATCTTCTTCATGGCCACAAATTTGACAGCTTACGGCTTCAGAAACACTTGTACCTCTTTTCAGTTTCTCTACTTTCTCTTCAAGTTTGTTAAAGCGTTGATCTACCTTCTTCTTCTCAATGTCGAAAATCTCCTTAAATGTCTTCGGAACGTGAAAATAGCGTTGTGGAGCTACGAATTTACCCATCCCACGCACATGCCCATGTTGTTCCTTGGTACCTAGGGCTAGTGTAAGTAAATTGTTTATTCCAGTAACCTCTCCTAAACTTGCTGAATCATGTAGTTCATCCTGAATTGACATTAAAAATAATAATTATGCAGGTCATATATCTATGTATAATATATCATTCAAAACTTATAATTTTCTTAACAACTTCTTGAACATTTGAGTCATAACCTCCAGTTTTAAACTCTCTTGCTTTTTTCCACAGCATTGCTCTATCGATCTCCTCCTCTGTCTCTCCGGTTTCTTTTATCTACATAATCAATAATAAAAAATATAAATTAACTGCAAACAATATATTACATGTAAAAATATCCGATTAATTTAATTCATACAATTTCAGCGATGAGTTCGGAGTATCTCTTTCGGCTTAAACGATGATTGTATTTATCCAGTGTTAGGAGGTTTTTAGCTTTCTTACTTTGTTCCTGTAACATAAACAAGTATTAAATGTCATGAAAGTTTCTAATAATTAATGTAAATTAACTAGTAAAAAATATTAAACATAGACATGCACGGTTTAGCAAAACTCCCACTTTTTTGAAGTTTTTTATGATACAAAAAGTCTCCAATCTTGTTTCTTTATAGATGGATACTCAATAGGAGGATTGACCAGACTCTCCGCCTTAGGATCATCTTTTTATGGCTTATTAAACTTCTTATTTAGATTATACTTGAAGTTTCTCCACATGCTAACAACTGATTGAATAACATGCTTCCGACTCTTTGAGTCAAGTATGAATTGTGTCCGAAAAATTAATGATAAAAATTATATTTAAAAGATAAAAGTCATAATTTAGAGAAGTCTTACCAAAACATATTACCATAAATCATCTTTAGTGTTTTTGTAACACCCGCAATTCTGATTAGACAAAGGGAAATAATAAGAAGAAAAGAAAAGAAAGAATTTTGGGAGGAAAAGGAAAAGAAAGAGAAAGTAGAAGGGGGTTTTGTGTAAAAGTACAAAGAAAAGAGAAATATCTGATATACATAGGGATGGCTGCCCACTATTTTTCTCACAACCCCAAATCTTCGAAGTGTTCTAGAGAGAGAAAGAGCAGACCACGGGAAATTGAAGGAAGAACAAGAAGAAGAAGAGGGCGGATTCGAGGTACAAGGTCTCACGACGACGGGTTTTGAAGGAGCCATACCCAGCAACACAATGTGAGTTCTAAGACCCCTGTTTTACCCATTTTTGAACGATTTTGGGCTGGAACACATAGTGAAATTGTTTTCGAGCCATGAGCTCTCAATGTGTGTATATACTTATGAGTATGAGTGTGTATAAGGTCCGATTGGGCTGCTATGCTCACTGCAGGTAAGATTTCTAAGATAAGTAGACAAATCTCAGCAGGTAGACCGAATGTGTACTGCTGATGCATGTTTTAGAAGTTATTTTTATGATCTGCGTGATGTTTAGTTGATTCTAAATAACTGATGGGGTAAAACTGTGCTAATGTATGTTGAGATGATGTATGGATTGTAGAAATGGCGCAGGTTAAGTTGCAGGTTGCCTTACTCAACCGTATTGTCCAAATGCGGTTGTGGTCAACCGCATTAACTAATGCGGATGACCAGGGAGAATGCGGTTAAGGCATCAGGCCACCGCATTGAGTAATGCGGATGACCAAGCAAATACGGTCAAGGCCCTTCCTTCATCCGCATTAACCCAACACGGGTACACGATATACAGTTAAGGTGATAAACCGCATTAACCAATGCGGGAGACTAACTCAGGAATGCGGTGTCATTCCTCATCCGCATTGACTAATGCGGATGAGGTAAATTAATGCGGATAAGGTATTACTCATCCGCATTGACTAATGCGGATGATCAGACTAATGCGAATGAACCAGAAGGTGAAATGCGGATCAGGCTTAGTAAGATCTGATTAATTTGAGGAAAATGAGTAACATAGGCATGATAGTGATGATGATGTTGCATGGTTGTACTTGTTGTATGCCATATATGAATGATGCCTTGTAGGATGATGAATGAATGTTATGTGTATGTTCCTTATGATTATGTATGTTTATCTTTCCGAAAACTTTATGAATTATGGAAATGAATGAATGAAGTATTATGTAACGTAAAGTGAAAGATAATGAAAGAGGAACATGATGATGAATGCATGCATTAACGAATGAATGAACGTAATAAAGGCTTGCAAGCAAAATGAAGGAGGTGCACACCCCTGGCAGGTGTTAGCTCAACGGTGTGCGGGTTAGCTACCCCGAAGGATGCACATCGGGGTCAGTCTTTGTGATTGACCAGAAGTATGTATGGGATCCTTGCCGCTTACCCTAGGTGACTGGATCAGCATTAGTGCACAACGTTCGTGATTTATCATCACAGGTCCAGCACCAGCATTTGTGCACAACGTTCGGGGTATAGCATATGGCATTGATCCAGAAGTAAAGTGAAAGATAAGTGGTGCAAGTACCTACCCCAGGTGACTGGATCAGCATTTGTGCACAACGTTCGTGGCTAACCACCACAGGTCCAGCACCAGTAGTATGTATGATGAAAGGGGGTATTGTACTTGTCACCGAATGTAATGAACGTTCGAACGAAAGTAATAAATGAATGAATGAAAAAAAAAATGAAGGTTCGAACGTATGAAGTGAAAGTATGAATGAAAGTAAAGACATACGAAAGTAGGTAAAGTATGAATGAAAGTAAAGACATACGAAAGTATGTAAAGTATGAATGAAAGTAAAGACATACGAAAGTATGTAAAGTATGTAAAGTATGTATGTATGAAAGTACACGAATGAAAGTAAGTAATGAATGATAAGATAATAATAATATTATCTACGTGTACGTATGACGTGTGAACACATGTATGGAAGAACAGTTAATGAGAATGAAAGCATGTTTTATTATAAAAACTAGAACTCACTCAGCAACGCTGACTTTTATGTGTTTTCCAGTTCGCAGGTAGTGTTGCTGAGGATGGCACGAGGCGGCTACTCAGCTCTTTTGGGAGGGCATTCTCCATTTTATAATGCTGCAACGTCACGTGAAGCGGGCCCATAAGGCACGCAACAAGTCACGTTGCCTGCCATTATGAGATTTCTTGAGGATCTGAATCAACGAGATTACTCAAGAAATCTCCTTTAGATTTTGATAAGTTCGCCACGCATCGGATGCGTGTGCATAGTACATGCAACAAAGTATGTTGCATGAGAGTGTCAGGAGTATTCCGCCAGGGTTCCGATGTACGGAATTACCTAAGGAATATTCTTAAGTAGTAAAAATATAATTTTTATGTTTTTGAACTGAATATCTCCTCTAGAGGTCGCTGTATGATCCTATGAGGAGAGACAAAGTAGAGAAAGCTGCATTTTGTAAATCGAGTCAATGATGTAATGACTTTTATGAATGAATGAGAATGTATATATTTTATCATTTCCGCTGCGTTGATTTATGATTATATACATTATGTACGTTATATGTGCGATGAAGAACCAACAGTAAGGTGCCCGGTGAGCGGGGCCTTACAAGTTGGTATAAGAGCAAAAGTTTAAGTAAAATGGGTAAATTTTCATAATAAACCTAAACTTAAACTGAGAATGGGACAGGGAGAATGAGAATGCCATCTGAGTAGTCGCGTGCCATCAGGTATTTTCTTAAGGATTAACTGGCTATTATGTGCGCTTGTTATGTGAATGATGTGTACTGTTAGACTGAGATACTAATGTAGTCAGGATAGGTGATGCTCGGGGTACGAAGAGTAGAGTAAGTGGCTAATCACAACTGGCCACTGTAATTAGGGACTTACTGTACTTAACATAAACTGAGCGATTTCCTTGAATGACCGTGTTGGTGTTTTAAATCTTTCAGTGTAATAGAAGATGGTCGGTGATAGATCATCTGATGCTTCCCGTGATGGTGGACGTGGTGATGAGCCGCGTATCACGCGAGGAAGACCTAGGAAAGAGAAAGTAGTTCGTGAGGAGAACGAGATTCCTCATCTGGAGGAGACGGACGAAAGCGCCAAGTTGAGAGCCTCGGTAAAAGAGGCAGTGGTTGAGGAAGTGCACCAGGTTATGCAGACGATCTTACCGTCTGTAATGACAGAAGTGATGAAAGCAGTACGTGAGGATGATAGACGAGGGAGGAATCGGTCCTCGGGTAGACAGCAACAGGCAGGGGTAGAAACAGTATTGTCTGATGATGAAGAGGAAGAAGAGGAAGAACAGGTACGGGAGACAGCCCGGGGTTGTGATTATGGGAAATTCATGAGGTGCAAGCCTCCAACTTTTGATGGCTCCGGTACTGCTACTGATGCTCACCAATGGGTGATGGAAATGGAAGCTGTCCTCGATATTAGTGATTGCCAGGAGGACAAGAAGGTGAAGTTTGCTACCCACTCTTTCACAGGGTCGGCTTTATGCTGGTGGAAAAATATGGTCCAAGCCGAGGGTACCAGGGCTATAGGGAAGATGAAGTGGGCTGAGTTGAAAAGGCTGGTGATCGAGGAATTCAGTCCTCGTCGGGAAATGGATAGAATAGAAAGGGAGTTCCTGCAGCTGGAGGCGGGGACGATGACCCATCAGCAGTACACGACTAAGTTTAACGAGTTGGCGCTGTTGGTGCCAGAGCAAGTGACGCCGGTGTCTCGAAAGATCAACCGGTATATTCAGGGGCTGCCATCTGAAATTCGTTGGCATTTGATTTCCGCCCGACCGAGTACTTTCAGGTCGGCGGTAGATTTAGCTGGGAGGTTGTATGATGAACGAGCTTCTTTGGTGAAATCTGAGGGCAGTAAGAAGGGAAGTGATGAGAGGAAGTGGCAGGGAAAGAGGTTTGGTCGGGGTGATACTTCGACAAGTAGTAAGAAGGCACGGGTTGATGATCGCCGTGTGGTCGTGACAAGTGCAGGGTCGAGAAAGTGTGAGAAGTGTGGGCGAGAGCACGGTGGCGAATGCAGATGGGGGCTGAATGTATGTTTTAAGTGTGGAAAGCCTGGTCATATGGCTAAGGAGTGTAGGGTAATGAGGTGCTTTAACTGCGGGGAAAGTGGTCATATGAACAAGGATTGCAAAAAGCCGAGGCCTTGGGGTTCCGGCGGGAAGAAGGCAGTGGGTGAAGGGTCGAAGGCAAGCGCCAGAGCATTCACGATGATGCAGGAAGAGGCTAGGACGGACCCTGATGTAGTGTCCGGTACGTTTCTGGTGAACCAAACTCTAGCCTCCGTATTATTTGATTCAGGTGCTAGTAGGAGTTTTATTTCTGTTGCTTTTAGTGCCAAATTGCCTGTTAGTAGTAGGCGTGTGGATGTGCCGTTTGATGTAGAGACTGCTATAGGTAAAACCACCAGGATTTCTGAGGTAATTGAGGGTTGCGATGTAGAACTGGAGGGTCACAAATTCCCAGTTAAGCCCTTTGCGATGACGTTAGGCGGTTTCGATTTGGTGCTTGGAATGGATTGGTTGGCAGATTTTGAGGCGAACATTGTGTGTCGCAAGAAGATGATCAGTCTGACAGCGCCCGACGGTAGTCCAGTGACAGTATATGGGGATCGGGTTACTATGATTCCGAAGGTGATCTCAATGGCAGTGGCGGGGAAATGTATGAGGCGTGGATGTAACGCCTATTTATGTTATGTAAAGGATGTAGAGAAGCCAGCACCACAACTGTCTGATGTTCCAGTTGTGTGCGAGTTCCCAGACGTGTTCCCGGAAGACTTGTCGGGATTGCCACCTGACAGAGAGATCGAGTTCCAGATTGATTTAGTACCAGGCGCCCAACCTGTTGCCAAAGCACCATACCGATTGGCCCCGACAGAGATGAAAGAGTTGATGGAGCAGTTACAAGAGCTGTTGGATAAGGGGTTTATTCGACCGAGTATCTCACCTTGGGGTGCTCCGGTCCTGTTTGTAAAGAAAAAGGACGGTAGTATGAGGATGTGCATCGACTACCGCGAGTTGAATAAGCTGACAATAAAGAACAGATACCCCTTGCCAAGGATCGACGATTTGTTTGATCAACTTCAAGGTGCTAGTTGGTTTTCACGTATAGATCTTCGATCAGGTTACCATCAACTGAAGGTGAAGGAACAGGATATCCCTAAAACAGCTTTTCGTACGCGCTACGGTCATTATGAGTTTCTTGTCATGTCTTTCGGTTTGACCAACGCGCCAGCTGCTTTTATGGATCTGATGAACAGGGTGTGCCGGCCGATGTTGGATAAATCAGTGATTGTATTCATTGATGACATCTTGATTTATTCAAAGAGCGAGACTGAGCATGCCGGTCACATTCGGGAGGTTATGGAGACGCTGAGAAGGGAGAAGTTGTATGCAAAATTCTCCAAGTGCGCATTTTGGTTGCGTGAGGTTCAGTTTTTGGGTCACGTGGTAAATCCGGATGGGATTCTGGTCGATCCGGCAAAGGTGGAAGCAGTAATGCAATGGAAGTCTCCAAAAACGCCATCCGAGATCCGTAGTTTCTTGGGTTTGGCGGGTTACTACCGAAGGTTCATCCAAGACTTTTCCAAAATTGCTTCTCCACTGACCAAGTTGACCCGGAAAGATGTGAAATTTGAATGGGGTCAAGCACAAGAGAAGGCATTCGAAGAACTGAAGACAAGATTGACCCAAGCTCCAGTTTTGGCACTGCCCGATGGGAGTGAAGACTTGGTAGTTTATTCTGATGCCTCCTACTCGGGGTTGGGATGTGTATTGATGCAGAGGGGAAAGGTGATAGCTTATGCATCCCGACAGCTGAAAGTTCATGAGGTTAATTACCCTACTCATGACTTGGAGCTAGCAGCTGTGGTTTTCGCGTTGAAGATTTGGCGGCACTATTTGTACGGGACGAAGTGCACCATCTTCACGGACCACAAAAGCTTAAAGTACTTCTTCGAGCAGAAAGATCTGAATATGAGGCAGAGACGGTGGTTGGAACTAATAAAAGACTACGATTGTGAAATCCATTACCACCCGGGCAAAGCTAACGTGGTGGCTGATGCCCTTAGCCGAAAGGAGAGGCCCGAGCCGATTCGGGTGAAAGCGTACCAACTAGTCATGACCTCAGACATGATGAAACAAGTCAGAGAGTTCCAGGATGAAGCATTGAAAGATGAACATCTTAACTCTGAACGAATGAGAGGACTGGTAGCGGAGCTAGTAGAAAACACGACGGGCGTTAAAACCCGGTTTGGGCGTATGTGGATTCCTCGTCTCGGGGATCTACGAATGAAGATTATGGATGAAGCTCATAAGTCTCGATACTCCATTCATCCCGGCGCCACCAAGATGTACCAAGACATGAAGAAAGATTATTGGTGGCCGGGTATGAAACGTGATGTGGTGGAGTATGTGAGTAAATGCCTCACGTGTTTGCAAGTAAAGGCGGAGCACCAGAAGCCGTATGGAAAGATTCAGCCGTTGGACATACCGGAATGGAAGTGGGAGCACATCACCATGGATTTTATCACAAAGTTGCCACGTACCCCGAAAGGGTATGATACGATCTGGGTGATTGTGGATCGATTGACGAAGAGTGCTCACTTCTTACCGATGCGTGAAACATATTCGTCCGAAAGGTTGGCCGATCTTTTCATCAAAGAGATCGTGACTCGACATGGTGTACCGGTGTCGATTGTATCTGACCGCGACACCCGGTTTACATCCAAATTCTGGAAGAAATTCCATGATGCCATGGGAACGAGGTTGCATATTAGCACGGCTTATCATCCTCAAACTGATGGTCAGTCGGAAAGGACCATTCAGACCTTGGAGGACATGCTTCGGGCATGTGTTATCGATTTCGGAGGAAGTTGGGATGACCATCTACCGTTAGCTGAGTTCTCGTACAACAATAGTTATCATGCTAGTATTGGCATGCCACCCTACGAGATGTTATACGGTAGAAGATGCAGGACCCCCGTCTGTTGGGGTGAAATTGGTCAAAAAGAATTGGGAAGCGTCGAAGTGGTAGAGGCTACGACTGAAAAGCTCGAAAGAATTAAAGCGTATATGAAGGCGGCCAAAGACCGACAGAAGTCGTATGCTGACAAACGACGCAGGCCAATTGAGTTCCAAGTGGGAGACCGGGTTATGTTGAAGGTCTCACCTTGGAAAGGGATCATTCGATTCCGGAAGCGGGGTAAGTTGAGTCCGCGATATATAGGCCCTTTCCGAATTGTTGCTCGAGTGGGGGAGGTGGCTTATAGGTTGGATCTGCCAGATGAACTAAGTGGAATCCACCCGACTTTCCACGTGTCTCATCTGAGGAAATGTTTGGCGGACGAAAACATGGTCGTTCCACTGGATGATATAGAAGTAGACGAAAAGCTCAATTATGTAGAGCAACCAGTGGCGATCATAGATCGCAAAGAAAAGAGGTTGAGAAATAAAGTGGTTCCCCTTGTGCGTGTACAGTGGCGGCACAGGAAGGGATCCGAGTCGACGTGGGAAACTGAAGAAGAAATGAGGCAGCATTACCCACGACTGTTCGAGAATGACAGGTTTCGGGGACGAAACCTAAAATAAGGGGGGTGGACTTGTAACACCCGCAATTCTGATTAGACAAAGGGAAATAATAAGAAGAAAAGAAAAGAAAGAATTTTGGGAGGAAAAGGAAAAGAAAGAGAAAGTAGAAGGGGGTTTTGTGTAAAAGTACAAAGAAAAGAGAAATATCTGATATACATAGGGATGGCTGCCCACTATTTTTCTCACAACCCCAAATCTTCGAAGTGTTCTAGAGAGAGAAAGAGCAGACCACGGGAAATTGAAGGAAGAACAAGAAGAAGAAGAGGGCGGATTCGAGGTACAAGGTCTCACGACGACGGGTTTTGAAGGAGCCATACCCAGCAACACAATGTGAGTTCTAAGACCCCTGTTTTACCCATTTTTGAACGATTTTGGGGCTGGAACACATAGTGAAATTGTTTTCGAGCCATGAGCTCTCAATGTGTGTATATACTTATGAGTATGAGTGTGTATAAGGTCCGATTGGGCTGCTATGCTCACTGCAGGTAAGATTTCTAAGATAAGTAGACAAATCTCAGCAGGTAGACCGAATGTGTACTGCTGATGCATGTTTTAGAAGTTATTTTTATGATCTGCGTGATGTTTAGTTGATTCTAAATAACTGATGGGGTAAAACTGTGCTAATGTATGTTGAGATGATGTATGGATTGTAGAAATGGCGCAGGTTAAGTTGCAGGTTGCCTTACTCAACCGTATTGTCCAAATGCGGTTGTGGTCAACCGCATTAACTAATGCGGATGACCAGGGAGAATGCGGTTAAGGCATCAGGCCACCGCATTGAGTAATGCGGATGACCAAGCAAATACGGTCAAGGCCCTTCCTTCATCCGCATTAACCCAACACGGGTACACGATATACAGTTAAGGTGATAAACCGCATTAACCAATGCGGGAGACTAACTCAGGAATGCGGTGTCATTCCTCATCCGCATTGACTAATGCGGATGAGGTAAATTAATGCGGATAAGGTATTACTCATCCGCATTGACTAATGCGGATGATCAGACTAATGCGAATGAACCAGAAGGTGAAATGCGGATCAGGCTTAGTAAGATCTGATTAATTTGAGGAAAATGAGTAACATAGGCATGATAGTGATGATGATGTTGCATGGTTGTACTTGTTGTATGCAATATATGAATGATGCCTTGTAGGATGATGAATGAATGTTATGTGTATGTTCCTTATGATTATGTATGTTTATCTTTCCGAAAACTTTATGAATTATGGAAATGAATGAATGAAGTATTATGTAACGTAAAGTGAAAGATAATGAAAGAGGAACATGATGATGAATGCATGCATTAACGAATGAATGAACGTAATAAAGGCTTGCAAGCAAAATGAAGGAGGTGCACACCCCTGGCAGGTGTTAGCTCAACGGTGTGCGGGTTAGCTACCCCGAAGGATGCACATCGGGGTCAGTCTTTGTGATTGACCAGAAGTATGTATGGGATCCTTGCCGCTTACCCTAGGTGACTGGATCAGCATTAGTGCACAACGTTCGTGATTTATCATCACAGGTCCAGCACCAGCATTTGTGCACAATGTTCGGGGTATAGCATATGGCATTGATCCAGAAGTAAAGTGAAAGATAAGTGGTGCAAGTACCTACCCCAGGTGACTGGATCAGCATTTGTGCACAACGTTCGTGGCTAACCACCACAGGTCCAGCACCAGTAGTATGTATGATGAAAGGGGGTATTGTACTTGTCACCGAATGTAATGAACGTTCGAACGAAAGTAATAAATGAATGAATGAAAAAAAAAAATGAAGGTTCGAACGTATGAAGTGAAAGTATGAATGAAAGTAAAGACATACGAAAGTAGGTAAAGTATGAATGAAAGTAAAGACATACGAAAGTATGTAAAGTATGAATGAAAGTAAAGACATACGAAAGTATGTAAAGTATGTAAAGTATGTATGTATGAAAGTACACGAATGAAAGTAAGTAATGAATGATAAGATAATAATAATATTATCTACGTGTACGTATGACGTGTGAACACATGTATGGAAGAACAGTTAATGAGAATGAAAGCATGTTTTATTATAAAAACTAGAACTCACTCAGCAACGCTGACTTTTATGTGTTTTCCAGTTCGCAGGTAGTGTTGCTGAGGATGGCACGAGGCGGCTACTCAGCTCTTTTGGGAGGGCATTCTCCATTTTATAATGCTGCAACGTCACGTGAAGCGGGCCCATAAGGCACGCAACAAGTCATGTTGCCTGCCATTATGAGATTTCTTGAGGATCTGAATCAACGAGATTACTCAAGAAATCTCCTTTAGATTTTGATAAGTTCGCCACGCATCGGATGCGTGTGCATAGTACATGCAACAAAGTATGTTGCATGAGAGTGTCAGGAGTATTCCGTCAGGGTTCCGATGTACGGAATTACCTAAGGAATATTCTTAAGTAGTAAAAATATAATTTTTATGTTTTTGAACTGAATATCTCCTCTAGAGGTCGCTGTATGATCCTATGAGGAGAGACAAAGTAGAGAAAGCTGCATTTTGTAAATCGAGTCAATGATGTAATGACTTTTATGAATGAATGAGAATGTATATATTTTATCATTTCCGCTGCGTTGATTTATGATTATATACATTATGTACGTTATATGTGCGATGAAGAACCAACAGTAAGGTGCCCGGTGAGCGGGGCCTTACAGTTTTCAGGTACATCCAACCAATTTGCATAGGTTGTGGGAACTATAGTTCTTGCTACCATTCCCTCAAAAGTGAATAGTGTCTTTGCCCATTCTCCGGTTGGAACACCTATTTTATTGTATCTTATTATTGTCTTCCCTTTTTAATTTTTGGTTTTATTGTTAGGTCTCTTTGTGATCTTGTATCTTCATCATGATCCAAATCCAAATTTTCCATCTTCTCCTCATCAAAAAGTTAACCTGTTTCAAATAAATAGTTAGTTAGCACACATCAATCATATTTTAACAACTAAAATAAAAACATACAAAAAAATATCAAAAAAAAATCTTATTTTCAACAAAATGCTTTAAACTAATATGTCATCGCCATCCGGGCGTGTACACAAAAAATCATCATCAAGGTCTAGTAAACTCGAGTCTTGTGTAACATCAACACTAGTATCAAATGCCAACAAATCATCATTATTTTTACCACTTTCTTCATACTTGTACATTTTATATGATGTGAAGCCAACAACAAACAGATTCTTATCTTGTTGATCTTGAACATAAAAAATTTGTTTGGCTTGACTAGCATGTATCTCTTAAATGGATACATTTACCTAAAATAAACCAGACCACATAACCCACCTCTCTAACTAAATGCACCATCAAGTGAATCATGACATCAAAAAACGAAGGAGGAAAATACTTATCTAACAAACACAATGTTAATACGACGTCACTTTGCAACTTGCCTAACTTACTAACATCAATAACTTTACTACACAACTTGTTAAAAAATGACACGAACTTAAAATTATTTTCATCACTTTCACGTCTAACACCCCCTTGATAGCAAAAGAAAGAAGTTGTTGCATCAGCACATAATAATCACTGGACTTCAAGCCATTCATCTTTGAAACATCACCAGACACGAGATTTATGAAATTAGAGCAATACCCATGAGGCACTTTTATCATAGACAAGGTATCATAAACTAGATTTTTTTCCGAGGTGTTCAATCTGTAGTGTCACACCCCCCGCTTATAGCGGAAACACGAGAATGTAACGGAAGGGATTGTCATAACACATTGTTAGTTCATAGAAATGCATTAAATGATGAAAAGTCAACGTGTCATGACGTCACCCGACAAAAATGGAGACTTGTGCCGTGGTTAGTTAATTCCACGACAAACATAGCCAAATAGTAAAAAGAAATGTAAATCCCACAACCCGGGAGCAAGTGAATAAATATGCATAACAAGAAAACCCAAAGTAATCATCGATAACATCCAAATAGTTTAATAATGTAAATCCTAGGGTCGTCGCTAAGGCAACATCCCTAGTTATCCTCAACGATTGTTACCTGAAAAGATATGCTCAAAGGGTCAACATATTGTTGGTGAGTTCGCAGTTTTAAATATATAAACAAAAATTGATGTTGTGTAATAGTTTGGTAGGATATAGTGTAAATAGTTATAAGCAAGTAATATCACATGTAAACATGAGCATAACAACTGAACCTACGACGTACACACAGATCTTGTCGGAACATATTCACCCTAAGGTCCGTTCGTGACCACTGTTAGTCCCAACTAGTATACTAACAAACAAGGGTGAGGGTGCCAGCCCAATAATACTACCAATATCTGTCCGTCAGTTCCACACGGAAATTAAATAGTTGTGAATAAATAACCATACAACAACTCATGCATGTACAAGATATATACTTACAAACAGTAAACACAATAGTACAATGAATAAATAAGTTCACAGTATATAAAGAATGAGCATACTTTTTCCCTAAGTTTATAAACATTTAAAAATAAAAACGGGGCTGTGAAACTCACATTGAATGTAATGTAATGAATTGGACAAGGCTTCAAGAGTAAGGGCAATGTACGACCAAACACCTATTATTAATTGCAATTAAGTCTTAAAATACGTTCAACGAGAATAGATGCATTCGGACGGTTCGGGTTGGTTCGGGTTTAACATGTGACACGCACACAAGTAGATATATATACAACACACCATATCATAATAATATTAATAATGATGATAATAATAATAAAGGTATTATTATTATTATATAAAATAGAAACAACAACAACAACAACAACAACAACAACAACAACAACAACAACAACAACAATAATAATAATAATAATAATAATTATGATAACAATAATACAACCCACAAATTATAAATACATCACACGCATATTCACATATGTATATAAATACCCACAAAATATAACTACATCACACACACATGTTCACATGTTTATATACGTGGCTGCACACATATATGTCATGGTCGACATATACATAAAGAAACCCACACTTTCGTCGTGCACTCAGCAGCCGAAGGCTGCTGCGTTTGTTTCTCTTGAACGGCACACACACACACATATAACAACCGAGATACATACACACTTATATCCATACACACACACACACACACACATATATATATATATACTATATATAAAGCATATGAGAGGGGTATTTTAAGATATCAAAAAATTAAGAACACTTACTTTATTCAATGCATAAGATACAACCACTTTTAAGGGTAAAATAGTATTTATAACATTATTTACACATTACCCCTTATAATTAGTTACACAATAAACTTACACTTACTAATATTTGCATAAAATTTTATATTATCTACCCATACACCAAAAAAACTTAATATGTTTTAAGATTTCAGCTCTATCTTTTAATCTATCACATTAAAACACGTTTTGAGACTACAACTTAACCTGTTTTTATTTTTAAACATTTTGGTGTAAACTTTTTACTGAAACGATCTATATTTTGTGAGGTACAATAAGTTAATGCGTATATAAAAGTCGTCATGCAGAATTCATTTATCTGTTGTTTTAAATTTTAGCTTAGAAAAAAACATAATAAACTTTTATAAAAGTACTACAAAAATAATAAAATATTAAATGCACGTGTCAAATGTAAAATGTCGTCCCGCTGCATTACGCGGGCACCCTTCTAGTGTGTATATATATATACACACACACATATATACATATATATATATATATATCTATATATATACATATATATATGTATATATATATATATAATGTCACACATATAACATAGATACATAGATACAAACATGATACTTTAATTCACAGCAGCCTTCGGCTGCTATGTAACTTCCAAACACACCCATATATACATTTAACACACACAATATATATGTGTATATATAAGCTGCACACACACAAACACACACTGCACACACACACTATATACACTCAACATACACAATATATATGTATATATATAAGCTGCACACCCATAAACACACGTTGCACACACACGACACACACACAAACAGACACTGCACACACACTCACACACCCTACACACACTATATATATATGCATACACACACACCTTGTTGGTTCAGGCCCTAAATCAAACACACACAAAAGAGATGATTTTCTGTTTAATCTTACTCACCACATTTCATTCATCTCAAAAACTTACATTAAATAGATAACAAACCTTGCTCCTAAAGATAAGGAAACCACTAACCCACTAGTCCACTACTTTGACTCAACAAACTAATAATACTAAATAAAACTCCTACTAACTTTGACCCATTGATACAGATCCACAATTTCAACCCGTATCCTATAACCCGACTGTTAAACCCATCAAGATTAACCCAACATTAGCCCATCAAGATTAACCCAACATTCACCCCCTTAATCTTGATTCTCGTCTTGATTCGAACTCTATATATCTCTTGCTTGCTTTGAATCTCCTCTCTGACTTGCTATTCAAACCACAAAAGTTTGATCACTTCTTTAATGGAACCATGTGAACAAAGTAACCACCACATATCACCTATCATGATTTCCAATTTTTTTTATTTACGATAGAATACTAAATCACAGAATACCATAATTGTAGTTGATTTGTTTGACTTTCAAAACCAATCTCCTCAAACTCCAGCTATAACACCGCCATATGATTTAATAGCCACCGCCTCAAACAAAAATTACCAACAACAACTCCTTCAATTCAATTGCTTCGGTCTTCATGATGCAAGCCTCTTCCGGTAAGAGCTCACACCTACGGTCTTTCTGGCGAGTTCTTCGTTCTGATTTTCAAGCCACCATTTTTTTTGTTTTTCGTTCTTCTTGAGATACTTTGTCAATCTTTGGTCTATTGATTCACTGATCTCCTTCGGTCTATCTTTCTTCCTTAGGTGAGCCTTCGGTCTTCGATCACCTATGTCGGTCTAGCCGGCGGTCTTTTGCAGCTTTTTCGGTCTTTTCGGTCTCGGTCTAAACTTTCTCGGTCTATCTACCGCTAGTCTATTACGACTCATCGGTTGTTTCGGTCTCATACCGGAACTCACATTCCGATCACGGTCTTTCTTTCTCTTCTCTTCTCGGTCTTATTGATACGGTCTTCTCGGACTCTGCACGCCGGTCTTTCTCCAACGTCGGTCGCTTTCTCCATTCTTCGCTGCTTTGGCAGCCGGTCTTCACATCTCTTGTTCTTTCTTGCGTGTTCTGCACATGGACTCTCGGGTCTCCTGCATTCCTGGTCTTCAATTTTCTCATGGTCTGAACACATATGATTACGGTGAAGCACTCCTGCCTCGTCTTCAGCCCGGTTCTTCCTGCTGCTGCCTTTTGTTTTCTTCGCCCTGCAGCGAAGGGCTACACCTCCACTTGGAACATGACTCTCAAAATAGCCTCTTCAACTTAGCTCTGATACCAAATGTTGGTTCAAATCCCAAATCAAACACACACAAAAGAGATGATTTTCTGTTTAATCTTACTCACCACATTTCATTCAACTCAAAAACTTACATTAAATAGATAACAAACCTTGCTCCTAAAGATAAGGAAACCACTAACCCACTAGTCCACTACTTTGACTCAACAAACTAATAATACTAAATAAAACTCCTACTAACTTTGACCCATTGATACAGATCCACAATTTCAACCCGTATCCTATAACCCGACTGTTAAACCCATCAAGATTAACCCAACATTAACCCATCAAGATTAACCCAATGTAACATCCCGTATTTTTATAAAACGATTAAGTTTAATACGTTACTAATTCCAATAATTACAAAAATATAATAATAATAATAACAAATAATAATAATAACAATAATAATAATAACAATAACAATAATAATAATAATAATAATAATAATAATAATAATAATAACAATGAATTATAAAAAAAATGTATAAAAATTTAATTTATAAGTTCAGGGGTGCTTGTGTCATTTTTAAAATTTGTTTTAAAAGCTTACACATGAAATAACAAACTTAGGAAACCGCAAGGACCGTTTATGTAAATATGTTTTAAAAACTGCTTTCTCTCTCCCCGATCTCCGGTACCGGATTCCGGCCACCGGCCGCGGCTCCAGCGAGGCTACTACACCCAAATTAACGTGGATTTTGCTCAATCAATTGCTCCCGACAGCATCTCGTGGAGCATTCGAACTCGTGGACCACCTTAATTTGAATAATTGAATAACCTACCCACTGAACCACTTCGACCAAACTTTCGGCCGACCCACTCACCTATTCGAGCACTAAACTTCAATAATAGACTAATTAAATCGCACATCTACGATTATAAATCTGTTCCTAAACTAAGTCAGTTTTCAATTCATCAAAAACACACACGAAATTCCACCTCGATTACCCTTTGAAGCCGCGACCTGCAAGTTAGTCGAACACACCCTTCTGGTCAATATAATCCAAAATTGACAAAGGGCTTTTGTTCATTGAGATCATTAGAAGGTATCTGTGCAATTAATTTGATTTTCATCAAAGTTTGATCAACATTCGAATCCCAATTGAACCGTGACCTGTTCTTCATTGTTCTTATCATCAAATCAATTCGAAACAGGTAATTGAACATACCCATATACTCGATTTTACATAGGGATTAAAAGCCCTAACATTAATTTGATTATTAACATCGATTTGATCTTCAATTTGGATCAAATCAAATTAGGGTTCATCCGGATTTGGGGGATTTCCGGAACTTGTGCTTTTATAAATTACGAACTGTGATCAATCGCGGCTGAGGCCCTTGGTTCACTAGTTCGGTGTGTGTGTGTGCAAGTGTGAGGTCCCGGGTTCGACCCCGGGTAACCTCTTTTATTTTTTAAAAGCTTTTTAACCCTTTTAAAAATATGGAAAAATTTCTAAAAATTATAAAAATAAATTCTATAAATTCTCCTTATTTTAAATATTACAAAATTATTTTCTGTAAATTTCTTTTATTTAATAACCTTGATAAATTTTTATAAAATATTATTTATAAATACTTAAAAATTATAAAATTATTTTATAAACTCTGTTTATTTTTAAAACCACCAAATTAATTTTCTAGAATTTATTTTAACATTAATTTATTTATTTTATTATTATCTTTTAAAAACAAATGATTTAATTAGTCTAATTTTTATAAAATGGACTTTAAATAATAATTTAAATTATTAATGGATATTATATATTTTTTTAATTATGGATTAATCATGATAAATGTAGGAATTATATTTTCACAAATTACTTACAAATGTAATTGTATGTTATTTCTTATAAAATATATTTTAAATAATAATAGATTAAGATCTTATTATTAATCGAAATACTATTTGTAATTATCCTTAGATAATTATAAATTACATAATCACATCATTTTTATATTTAATATCATTCCAAAATATTTAAATATACATATAAAATCCTTCTAATAGAATCAAAATGTAAGTAATTATTTGGTAAACTTAACACTTATTAATAAATACTTATTAATACATATATAACCCTATCAAAATCTTGTAATATATATACGTCTATTTGTGTGCGTGTCGCACGTCAAACCAAACCAACCCAAAATCCAACCAAATATATCTATTCACGTGGAATACAAATTAAAGACTTAGTTATAATTAATACATAGGTGTTGATCGTGTTTGGACGTGCATTGCATTATTCTGTGAAGTTTGTGGTTCATTACATCAATCCAAGGTGAGTTTCGTGGCCCCTTTTTATGTTTATACAAGTTTTTACTGTTTTCAATCAATGGGGGAAAAGTATGCTCACCGTTTTCAATGCTGTACACTGTATATTCTGTTTTCATACTTGGAATCAAGGTGATACTGTTTTGCACGCATACATGGTGTTATTCTATGATTCTTACAACCATTAATTCCCGGGTTTGGGAACCAACAGTTAGGTATTGGTAGTACTACTGGGTTGACACCCCACCCTCGACAGATCGATTTAACTTGTGAGTTACCAACTACAGCTGCCAGTAATCAGGCCATGGGTGAATATATTCCGTCAGATTTATATGCATAACGTCATTAGGTTTGGTTGTCTTTAAACACATGTTATGTGGTTTGTGCTTGCAGTATGATTCCATATCAAATTCTATACAGCATCAAATGTTTTAAATTTAAACCTGCGGAACTCAACAACATTATGTGTTGACATTTTTGAGCATATCTTTTCAGGTGAATATAATCAAAGAGGATAGCTAGAGCTGATGCCTTAGCAGAGACCTCAGGATTTCAAATAGATTTGCATTAGTGATTGCATATAATTTGTTTTCGTTTGTAAACTCCGTGTAATTTTGGATTTAGTATTATTAAGACTATGATAGTCGTGGAACTGACTAACAACGACACAAGTCACCATTGTGTCGGGCGACGTCATGACACGAGGATTTTGCATATATTATCTCTGTAATTATACCAAGTGTTATGACGATCCCGTCCGTCGCATCCTCGTGTTTCCGCTATAAGCGAGGGTGTGACACCCAACACACCTTATATATACATACATCGCAACATATACATCCGCATTCAGCTATATAAACATGTATTCTGAAACATATATATACACACGTACAATGTATATACATATATATACACGCATCGATACATACACACATTTACGAACACCCACACACACGGTTATACACACACACAACATATATATACATCCATGCAACACATATATATACGGGAAACACACACACATTAACGATACATACACATACATACACTGAAATACATATATATACATGACACATACACATCAGTCAATCACACACACAAACACATACGCACGAGCAAACACATACATTCATACGTATCACCCAAACCTGAATGAAACCGAAATTCGCAAAACGAAACAAAACGAGGTGCGTGATGATCGGTTACTTACGAGATAACCCAACGGCGAGACGTCAGCGACAAACGATGGCTAACAGCGGTACAACGGGGCTGATTCGATAGGTTGCGAGTGTGGGGGGGGTCGACGGTATTGGAAGTTTAGTTTTTATATTTTTTTCCAATTTACAATTTGGGCCCTCATCTTTCGATTATTTATTCCCTCAAGTTTATTGAAATTACAATTTAAACCTTAAACTTATTACTTATAATAATAATAATATTAATATTAATCTTAATAATAATAATAATACTAATTGTCATACTAATAATAATTATAACTTTAATAATAATAATAAACAATATTACAAGTTAATAGAAAAGAAAATAATAATATATAAAATAATTATACTATTAATGGTTAATTTTATTATTTATTATTTATGTAATGTTAAGGTCAATGCGCAAGATGAACAAGACAAAAATTTTGAGATCAGGACGAATTAATTTCGCAACAAAAGTACACAAGGATAGTTAACGAGTGTCACGTTAATTGACGAACCTGTCGGTGACGGATGTCACATGTAGCATGCAGGCGGAAGCCATAGTCGATTCCCTTTTGGTTGAGATTGTAATTCAGACTTTATGCCCAGCTCCTCAAGATCTTTCCTTGCTTTCAACCCATCCTTCGTCTTGTGAGGTAAATTCAACAATGTTCCATAAACACTCTCGCATACATTTTTTCTATGTACATAACATCTAGCTAATGATGAACAATAAACTTCTTCCAATATTCAAGTTTAAAAAAAGTGACTTCTTGTGTTATAATTTGTCTCTCTCATCAATACTTTCTTTTTTATTCTTTGACTTCTTCTTCTTACCCTATGTATTCTCAAACCCTGACAGGTAGTCATAAATTTTTTTAACCTGATAATGGTTTTCCTATAACACCACTCTCTTGTTGATTATTGAAATGTTTTTTTTCTTTTACGAAAAGTATGTTCAGGTGGGAGGAATGTTCTATGCCCAAGGAAGCATACATTTTTAGACTTTGACAACCATTGTGAACAAGTATCCTCTAAACATATTGGACAAGCTTTATAACCTTTGGTAACACACCCCGAAAGATTAGCATACATGGAGAAGTCATTTATAGTCCAAAGTAATATTGCTCTGGAGATGAAAACATTCTTCTAAATCTAGAACGAGGAGGAAAGTACCACAAAACTTTTGAAGGCACGTTCTTGGAGTTCTTCCAACGAGATGTGCCACAAGTTGGACAATCAGAAGCATCCTTATATTCTTTCCAAAATAAAAGACAATCATTTTCACATGCATGAATCTTTTTATATTCTAGACCAACTCCTTTTAGCAACTTCTTGGCCTCGTATATAGAGCTTGGGATTGTATTGTTTGACGGTAAGATATCTTTTAGGATGCCCAACAAAGCATGAAAACTTGAATCAGACCAACCAAATTGACTCTTCAAATGTTGGAATTTTAATAATCCACTAAGTGCATTATACTTTGACCCTACATAAAGTGGTTTATCACATTCTTCAAAAAGCGATTTCAATGAATCGGGATATTTATTTATATGTGTGAAAGCATCATGTAACATTTCCTTTGTATAATCAAATTTAAAATTTTTAGATGTATCAGGGCATCTAGAATCAACCTTTGAAAGTTTCTCTCCATAAAAAGACCAGACCTTATAATTTTCATTGAAACCGTATGCAAGCAAATGATAACGCACATTGGTAATTGAGTGGTGACACAAATGGATACAATTAACACAAGGAAATGGAATAACATCTGAATTTGTATTATTACTTTACGCAAACTCTAAAAAGTCCTTCACATCTTTGACATATGCATTTGATAATCTATCAGTCGAAATCCATGATTTATCCATGGCCTTTGTTTCTAATTTGTCACCATCATAGAAACTAAAATCAAGTTTAATGACGAGAGTTAGGTCTCAAAATATGCATCACAATTCATGAAATAAATCAAATAATGGCCTAATTATCCCTTAAAACAAAATTACTAATCCAACAAAACAAACAACCATCAACTCAAAATGCCATTTAGTTTTCTACACAACCTAAATAAGACACAATGTTCATAAATCCAACTCAATTGGTGCACCTCTATGTGATGGTTAAAGTATCCATTTTACAATAAGATGTCATTACTCATAAGTTTCTACACTATCTATGTAACACCAGGATATTTTTTTTGAAGCCGACGAAGAAAGAAAAAGAAATAAAGTCCAAAATCGGGGGACCCAACTCGCCAACACGAGAAAGTTGAGTAAGTGGGGATATTTGAAGGGAGAGGGCAGCCCTTACCCTCTCCCCACACCCACATTTTCATCCATATAGAGAGAAGAAGAGAGAAGAAGAGAGAAAAGGGAGAAAAGAAGAGAAAGGCTTGATTCGGGCTTGGAAATCGTCATGTAGCGGGTCTAAACGAAGCTCTTCTTCTTGGTGTAGCTTGTGTGAGTTCTAGGACCCCTATTTTACTTGTTTTCAACTGATTTAGGGCTGGAACACATAGTAAACCCGTTTTTGTATGTGTGTGTGTTTGACCTATTTGGATGTGTTTACGTGTGATGCGTTTGGAGTTTGTTTCCAGGCTTGTGTATGCTTGAATGGTGTTGAGATATGCATTCCTAAGGTTTAGGATGGTTGATTTGGGCTTAGAATGGATTTGGATGAGCTTGGAGGTCAAAAACGGCAAATTGGGTTCGGGATGAACTGCATTCTGCATCAGCTAGGGCTAGGCGACCGACTGGAGGCCATTCAGGCGATTGAAGTACGATTGGAGTTCATTCGCATAACTGGGGGTTCAGTCGCATGACTGGGGTCCAGTCGCATAGGGAGTCATGCGACTGAGAGCCCATTCGCATAAGTGCTCATTCGCATAGTGTTCAACCGCATGAGGTCCATTCGCATAGTGTGCATTCGCATGATTGAGGGTCTATTCGCACGATTGGGTGTTCATCCGCATTGTTGTTCATCCGCATTGGTCCATCAGCATGATGTTCAGCCGCATGGAGGCCATGCGACTGAAGGGTGCCCATACGCCCATGTAGGGCTTGTGTACCCGAGGAAAAGCGTAGTTTAAAACTGACTTTGGGGGGAAAGTGCAGATGTAAGTTTGACATGGAAGTTTCCGTAAGTACATGTAAGATGACCATTGAGGCCTTAGAAGTTATGTTGGGCATGAAGATGATGATGTTGCATGTTTATGCAGGATGTATGTTATGTACGATGTTGCCCTGTATGATGATGCTATCTGTGTATGATGATGTTCCTTATTATGATGTATGTTTATCTTTCCCGTGGCTTTATGTTACGTTAATGAATGAATGAAAAGTATTATGTAACGTAAAGTGGAAGATAATGAAAAGAGGAATGTAATGAAAGAATGCATGCATTAATGAACGAATGAATGAATGAAAGGCTTACAAGCAAATATATGAGGTGAGCGACCCTGCTGCCGTAACAAACTCGAAAAGAACACGCCATTGAAAGGTGTTAGCCCAACGGTATGTGGGTTTGCTACCCCGGGAGGATACACATCGGGGTCTTTCTTTGTGATTGACCATTTGTATAGAACCATTGCTGCATACCTTAGGTACTGTGGCCAGAGGTGCGATGCACCGTTATAGAAGGTCTATGATAGGCCTAGGTCCAGTACCAGGACCAGAAATGTATTGCACATGGCAATGGTACACCTAAACTTTACCTTAGGTATTGTGGCCAGAGGTGCGATGCACCGTTATAGAAGGTATATGATAGACCTAGGTCTAGTACCACGAACAGAAGGGTAAAGTTTATGGTTTGATGGAAAGAAAAGTATGTTTTATTATAAAACTAGAACTCACTCAGCAACGCTGGCTTTTTATGTGTTTCCAGTTGGCAGGTAACGGTTGCTGAGGATGGCGCGGGGTGGCTACTCGGCTCTTTTGGATGGTATTCTTTTGTTTAATGTTTTTGTGTTGTAATGCGAACAAACTATGTTTTGTAATGAATGTTGTATTAACTTGCAAAAGCATTTATATAGAAATGAAAGTTATTTAAATGTTCCGCTGCGATATTTCATGAAATGCAATGTAATTATATATTTTATGTGCAATGAATGACCAGCTGTAAGCGTCCTGGGAACGGGGCCTTACAAGTTGGTATCAGAGCTAAAGTTTAAGTGAAATGGGTAAATATTTTCAAAATAAACCTTAACTTAAATTGAGAATGGGACGGAAAGGGGATGGGATGCCAATCTGAGTAGCTGCGTGCCATCAGGTATTTTCTTAATGTTAACCGGTATTATGTGCGCGCGTTATGTGGTTATGTGCTGTTTGTGGATTTAAATACTGATGTAGTCAGGACAGGTAATGCTTAGGGTATGAAGAGTAAAGTAAGTGGCTAATCACAACTGGCTACTGTAATTAGAGACTTACTATACTTGACATAAACTGAGCTATTCCCTTGAATGACCGTGTTGGTGTTTGAATCTTTCAGTGTGTGTTAGAGGATGGCCGGTGGTAGATCTTCTAAAGCTTTGAGGGGTGGAGGTCGTGGTGGGCCTGGTGCTGAACCACGGTAAAGGAGGCTGTAGTGGAGGAGGTTCATCAAGTCATGCAGACGATCTTACCGTCTGTGGTGACTGAAGTGATTAAGGCTGTACGAGAAGGAGAACGGAAAGAGAGGAACAAGTCCCCGGGAGGACGTGAGCAACCGGAGCCTGAAATGGTTCTTTCTGATGATGAAGAAGAGGAGCTTGTGCCAGAGGCGGCATGAGGTTGTAACTATGGGGCGTTTCAACGATGCAAGCCCCCTACTTTTGATGGAAATGGCACTGCTGCTGCTGCTCACCGATGGGTGAGGGAAATGGAAGTTGTCCTGAATATCAGTGAGTGCCGGGAAGACCAGAAGGTGAAGTTTGCTGCCCGCTCTTTTGTGGACTCGGCTCTGTGCTGGTGGGACAATATAGTCCAAGCCGAGGGTAGCAGGGCTATTGGGAGGATGGGGTGGTCGGAACTGAAGAAGTTGGTTATTAAGGAGTTATGTCCTCACCGGGAAATGGACAAGGTTGAGAAGGAGTTCTACAACTGGAGGCGGGAACCATGACCAATCAACAGTACACCACGAAATTCAACGAGATGGCACGTCTAGTGGCGGTTCAGGTGACGCCTCTGTCACGGAAGATTAAGAGGTACATTCAGGGTTTGCCAGCGGATATCCTCAGGCACATGATCGCTGCCCGATCGAGTACATTTAGGTCGGCGGTGGATTTAGCGGGGAGACTGTACGATGAGTGGGCTGTAGTGGTGATTGATAAAGGTAATAGG
Organism: Flaveria linearis; assembly: GCA_024085815.1. Lineage (NCBI taxonomy): Eukaryota > Viridiplantae > Streptophyta > Magnoliopsida > Asterales > Asteraceae > Flaveria > Flaveria linearis. Next base: position 25,481,780 of record CM044011.1, read on the forward strand.
AAGTGTGGAGGTGATCGAAACTGGAGTGGGAAGAGGTTTGGTCGGGGTGATGCCTCAACGGGTAACAAGAAGGCACGGGTGGATGATCGTCGTGTAGCCACACCGGGTACGGGATCGAAAAAGTGTGGCAAACGTGGGAATGAGCACAGTGGCGAGTGTAGGTGGGGGCTGAATGTGTGCTTCAAATGTGGGAAACAAGGTCATATGGCACGGGAGTGCAAAGAGGGGAAATGTTTTAACTGTGGCAGGGAGGGCCACATGAGCAGAGACTGCAAGAAGCCAAGGGCTGAGAGTTCCGGGATGAAGAAGACGGGAAGTGAAGGACCGAGGGTGAGTGCCAGGGCATTCACTATGACACAGGAGGAAGCTAGGACGGACCCTGATGTCGTGTCCGGTACGTTTCTGGTGAACCAAACTTTAGCTTCTGTGTTGCTCGATCGATTCTGGTGCTAGTAAAAGTTTTATTTCTGCTGCTTTCTGTACTAAGCTGCCGGTTAGTAGTAGACGTGTTGACGCGTCCATTGATGTAGAAACTGCCATAGGTAATGTCACACCCTCAAAATCCGCTAACGGGGTTTTACCGTCATGCGTGTGACATAACCAGGATCTCAGATAAGCATTAGCTGCACCAAACGACTCGATAATTACAAAACATATAGATTGCTTAATAATAATGAAACAAACCAATTATGTTTAAGTAATACGGAAGCGAATACAGTAAAATATTTAACAATAGTTTTGAAACACACAAACACGTGTCCAGTCCAGTTATGTAAAGTAAATGCAAATTAAATCTTGAAAACAGTTTGTGGTGAATACAGAATTACATGCTGTAGATGCTGTGCTCCTAAACGTGCCACATCAATGTCCTGAGAGAAAACATGCAAAATCTCAGTACAAGACTGGTGAGTTCACAGGTTTATCAGAAAACAGTAAATATCAGTAATGAAGTTCTCGGATTGTGTAATCCGTCAGGTATGTAATTCCCGGATTTATTAGTCCGATAAGTATGTAATTCCCGGATTATGAAATCCGATAAGTATCAGTAATGAACTACCCGGATTATGTAATCCGATAAGTATCAGTAATGAAATCCCCGGATTATGTAATCCGATAAGTATAAGTAATGAAATCCCCGGATTATGTAATCCGAATAGTATAATGAAATTCCCGGATTTAGTAATTAAAGCATATAATGGGTAGCTAGTCCATAATGATCACTATGTGTATGAAGTCGCGACCGAGCTGACATGTAATCAAATAATAAAGTAGGCCCGATTGTGGATCACACACCACAACCTTTAACAGGCTAACTGTTCACCCGTTTGCGAACGTTGTGCTAGTGCGACTAGCCCGGGTGGGGTATGTCACTCCCAGTAGATCTACTAACAATCACCTCGCTATTTGCATATTAACGGTCCGAAGGGCAAAGTATAACACCATAGTATCAGGTATATGCAGTATTAAAAAAACCCAATGTAATGTAACGTTTATGAAAACAGCATGTTTCTCTCCCCCAAAAAGAGTATAAAGTAAAAGTGGGGCTGTAAACTCACTTGGCGTATGTATATACGATGATTGAATAGGATAATAATTGATGTTCCAACGAACGCCTTCACGAAGTACCTAAACATGTATATATATTTTAAGATTTAAGTTATTAATAAGGTTTAACGATTATACGCGAACTAGGGTTTCGATAAGAATTTGGGGTTTTTATAAGTAATATATTTTTAACGTAATCATTTATGTTAATGACTTTAATTAATAATACATATTAATATTATAAGGGTTTTATTGTTTTAAGTTTGATTTTACATAGATAATTATTTAGTTATTTTAAAAGAACCTATTTGTATCAATACATAAGATTTAAATACAAATTTTAAATAAACATTTTAAGATAACTATGATTTTAAAAGAATAACATTTAAACCGAAATAAATTTATTAGTTGAACCCATTTTTAATAAGATTTAACCGAAAATAATATTTTTAAATGTTTTTAGAACAATTATTTAAAAATAGAAAAATCCAGGAAATTGTTTGGTGGTCCAAAAATATTAAAAGTTTACAAAAACAATTTTTATACTTTATTAAAAATTTTCTGTAAAATTAATTTGGGCTAAAAGCCCTTAAAAAAATATATGAAGGTTGCCCGGTTCGAACCCGGGACCTTCTGTTTGAGATAGAGCGCAGGAACCATCAAACCAAGGTCGTGGCCGCGTTATTCCCCAGGTTCCAAATCTTTTAAACACAAACAAAATTGAACCCAATTCCCGTATGAACCCTAGGTTTGATTTGGGTCAAATTGATCCCCAATTCGATGTTAATACCAACCGAATCCATGGGGCTTTTAATCCCCACTTAAAATCGAGCGTGTAGGTGTGTTTAATTACCAGATTTATGTCGATTTGATGATTATCCCATGAAGAACAGTTCGCGACTTCTTGAGGTTCGATTTATGCCCAAATCAGTGATTATAATTCAATTCCTTGAACAGGAAGTTTTTAATGATGCTAAGTATCAAAAACCCTCTGTTAATTGCTAGTTAGGAAGGCCGGAGAGTGGTGTTCGAGTAGGTTGCAGGTCGCGGTCGAAGGTGGTGATCAATGGAGGTGTTTAAGTTCGTTTCAGATGCGATTGAAAGTTGCATTCTATTAGGAACTGTTATGGGGTCTTATATACACGATTAATTGGATTATTTTAGTTGTTAGTGGCGATTGTGGATTGTTTGTTTGGCCGACAATGGAGATAGTCGGTTTTAGTGGTGTTTGCACTTGTATTATTCAATTGAATGGTGACTCACGTTCGACTCCACCACGGGAATGTGTCGGTAACTTTAGTTAGGTCAAAACCACGTTATTTTGGCGTTTAGGGGGGTCGCCGGAGCCGCTCCGGCGGTGGCCGGAGGGTCGGCCGGAAATACGGGGGGGAAAGGGGGGTTGGGTTTGGTTAATTACACAAATGGTCCCTGTGGTTTGAACTTGTGTCATTTTATGTAGTAACTTTTTAAAACAAGTTCTATATATTACATTTTAACCCCCTAAACTTTTATAAAACAATATTATTAGTATTATTATTATTATTATTATTATTATCAGTATTATTATTATTTTTATTATTATTGTTATTATTATTATCCTTGCAAAATAGTAAAGTTAATTTATTCGCGCTAAACGGAGAAAGTTATTTTTAATAGTATTAATCGAAAAATTCGGGTTGTCACAGGTAAGTCCACCTGGATTTCTGAGATGATAGAGGGTTGTGACGTGGAATTAGAGGGTCATAAATTTCCGGTTAGACCATTTGTGATGACCTTACGTGGTTTCGATTTGGTTCTCGGGATGGATTAGTTGGTGGACTTCGAGGCGAATATTGTGTGTCGCAAGAAGATGATTCGTTTGATAGCGCCTGACGGGAGTTCGGTAACTGTTTATGGGGATCGAGTTACGACGATCCCGAAAGTAATCTCAATGGTGGTGGCGGGAAAGTGTATGATGTGTGAATGTAGCACCTACTTGGCCTATGTGAAGGATGTGGATACGCCAACACCACAACTGTCTGATGTAACGGTTGTGTGTGACTTTCCCGATGTGTTTCCCGAAGACTTTCCAGGAGTGCCACCTGACCGAGAGATCGAGTTTCAGATTGATCTGATACCGGGTGCCCAACCCATTGCCAAGGAACCGTATCGGTTGGCTTCGACGGAGATGAAAGAGTTGATGGAGCAGTTGCAAGAGCTGCTTGATAAGGGGTTCATTAGACCGAGTATCTCTCCTTAGGGTGCTCCAGTCTTATTTGTAAAAAGAAAGATGGTAGTATGAGAATGTGTATAGACTACCGCGAGCTGAACAAGTTGATGGTGAAGAATCGGTACCCGTTACCGAGGATTGACGATTTGTTTGACCAGATTCAAGGTGCTAGTTGGTTTTCAAGGATCGACCTTCAATCTGGCTACCATCAGCTAAAGGTGAAAGAGCAGGATATTCCTAAAATAGCTTTTCGCACGCGCTATGGTCACTACGAGTTCCTCGTTATGTCATTTGGGTTGACCAACACGCCAGCTGCTTTTATGGACTTGATGAACCGAGTGTGTCGGCCGATGTTGGATAAATAAGTGATTGTGTTTATTGATGATATCCTGATTTATTCGAAGAGCGAGAGAGAGCATGCCGATCTCATTCGAGAGGTGTTAGAGATGTTGAGAAGGGAGAAGTTGTATGCCAAGTTCTCCAAGTGCGTGTTCTGGTTGCGCGAGGTTCAATTCTTGGGTCACGTGGTGAATCCGGAGGGGATCATGGTGGATCCGGCAAAGGTCGAAGTGGTGATGCAATGGAAGTCTCCAAAGACGCCATCTGAGATCCGTAGTTTCTTGGGTTTGGCGGGCTATTACAGAAGATTCATTCAGGACTTCTCTAAGATCGCTTCTCCACTAACCAAGTTGACCCGGAAGGATGTGAAATTCGTATGGGGTCAGGCTCAAGAGAAGGCGTTCGAAGAATTGAAGACTAGATTGACTCAAGCTCCTGTTCTATCATTACCCGATGGAAGTGAAGATCTGGTGGTTTATTCTGATGCTTTTTACTCGGAGTTGGGGTGTGTGTTAATACAGAGAGGAAATGTTATAGCTTACGCATCCCGACAGTTTAAGGTTCATGAGGTTAACTACCCTACTCATGATTTAGAGCTAGCAGCCGTGGTCTTTGCACTAAAGATTTGGAGGCACTATCTCTACGTGACGAAGTGCACCATCTTCACCGACCATAAGAGCTTGAAGTACTTCTTCGAGCAGAAGGATTTGAATATGAGGCAGAGGCGATGGTTGGAGCTTATAAAGGATAATGATTGTGAGATCCATTACCATCCGGGCAAAACCAACGTGGTGGCGGACGCCCTTAGCCGAAAAGAGAGACCCGAGCCGATTCAGGTGAAGGCGTACCAGCTGATCATGACCCTTGATGTGATGAAGCAACTCAAAGAGTTTCAAGATGAGGCCTTAAAAGAAGATCGTCTTAACTCTGAAAGGATGAGAGGTTTGGTTGCGGAATTGGGTAAAAACACACTCGGTGTTAAAACCCGATTCGGACAGATGTGGATTCCTCGTCTCGGGGATCTACGGGTGAAGATTATGGATGAAGCTCATAAGACTCAATACTCTATTCATCCCGGTGCTACAAAGATGTACCAAGACATGAAGAAAGATTACTGGTGGTCGGGTATGAAGCGTGACGTAGTGGAGTATGTGAGTAAGTGCCTTACTTGCTTGCAAGTGAAGGCTGAGCATCAAAAGCCGTATGGGAAGATCCAACCTTTGGATATACCGGAATGGAAGTAGGAGCACATCACCATGGATTTCATTACGAAGCTGTCGCGTACTCCGAAAGGGTATGATGCTATATGGGTGATTGTTGACCACTTGACGAAGAGTGCTCACTTCCTACCGATCCGCGAGACATATTCATCTGAGAGGTTGGCTGATATATTCATCAAGGAAATTGTAACTCGTCATGGTGTGCCGTTATCTATTGTGTCCGATCGTGACACCCGGTTTACATCCAAATTCTGGAAGAAATTCCACGACGCCATAGGGACGAGGTTACATATTAGCACGGCTTATTATCCCTAGACTGATGGTCAGTCAGAAAGGACCATTCAGACATTGGAGGACATGCTTCGAGCGTGTGTGATTGATTTTAGGGGAAGTTGGGATGACCACTTATCGTTAGCTGAATTCTCATACAACAACAGCTATCATGCCAGCATTGGTATGCCACCTTATGAGATGCTATACGGTAGGCGATGCAGAACACCCATTTGTTGGGGTGATATTGGTCATAAAGAGTTAGGGAGCATCGAAGTGATCGAGGCTACGACTGAAAATCTTGAAAGGATCAAAGCCTTCATGAAGGCAGCCAAAGATAGACAGAAGTCGTATGCTGATAAACGCTGCAGACCGATTGAGTTCCAAGTGGGTGACCGGGTTATGTTGAAAGTCTCACCTTAGAAGGGTATCATTCGCTTCCGAAAGCGGGACAAGTTGAGCCCGAGATACATAGGCCCTTTCCGAATCATTGCTCGAATAGGAGAGGTGGCCTATAGATTGGAGTTACCAGATGAGTTAAGTGGAATTCACTCGACATTCCACGTATCTCATCTAAGGAAGTGTTTGGCAGATAAAGATATGATTGTTCCACTGGAGGATATCAAAGTAGATGAACGGCTCAATTATGTGGAGCAACCAGTGGCAATTATCGATTGAAAAGAGAAGAGGCTGAGAAATAAAGTGGTTCCTCCTGTACGTGTACAGTGGAAGCACAGGAAGGGATCCGAGTCAACGTAGGAGACCGAAGAAGAAATGAGACATCATTACCCATGTTTGTTCGAGGAATAACATGTTTCGAGGATGAAACCTATATAAGGGGGTGGACTTTTAACACTCGGATATTTTCCTTGAAGCCGGCAAAGGATGAAAAAGAAATAAAGTCCAAAGTCGGGGGGACCAAACTCGCCAACATGAGAAAGTTGAGTAAGTGGGGATATTTGAAGGGAGAGGGCAGCCCTTACCCTCTCCCCACACCCACATTTTCAGCCATATAGAGAAAAGAAGAGAGAAAAGGGAGAAAATAAGAGAAAGGCTTGATTTGGGCTTGGAAATCGTCGTGTAGCGGGTCTAAACGAAGCTCTTCTTCTTAATGTAGCTTTTGTGAGTTCTAGGACCCCTATTTTACTCGTTTTCAACTGATGTAGGGCTGGAACACATAGTAAACCCGTTTTTGTATGTGTGTGTGTTTGACCCATTTGGATGTGTTTGCGTGTGATGCGTTTGGAGTTTGTTTCCAGGCTTGTGTGTGCTTGAATAGTGTTGAGGTATGCATTCCTAAGGTTTAGGATGGTTGATTTGGGCTTAGAATGGGTTTGGATGAGCTTGGAGGTCAAAAATAGCAGATTGGGTTCAGGATGAACTGCATTCTGCATCAGCTAGGGCTAGGTGACCGACTGGAGCCCATTCGGCCGATTGAAGTGAGACTGGGGGTCCAGTCGCACGACTGGGGGTCCAGTCGCACGACTGGGGGTCCAGTCGCACGACTGGGGGTCCAGTCGCACGACTGGGGGTCCAGTCGCACGACTGGGGGTCCAGTCGTATGGGGAGTCATGCGACTGAGCGCCCATTCGCATAAGTGCTCGTTCGCATAGTGTTCAACCGCATGAGGTCCATTCGTATAGTGTTCAACCGCATGAGGTCCATTCGCATAGTGTTCAACTGCATGAGGTCCATTCGCATAGTGTTCATTCGCATGATTGAGGGTCTATTCGCACGATTGGGTGTTCATCCGTATTAGTGTTCATCCGCATTGGTCTCTCCGCATGATGTTCAGCCGCATGGAGGCCATGCGACTGAAGGGTGCCCATACGCCCATGTAGGGCTTGTGTACCCGAGAAAAAGCGTAGTTTATTACTGACTTTCGGGGGAAAGTGCAGATGTAAGTTTGACGTGGAAGTTCCCGTAAGTACATGTAAGATGACCGTTGAGGCCTTAGAAGTTATGTTGGGCATGACAATGATGATGTTGCATGTTTATGATGATGTATGTTATGTATGATATTGCCCTGTATGATGATGCTATCTGTGTATAATGATGTTCCTTATTATGATATATGTTTATCTTTCCCGTGGCTTTACGTGTTACGTTAATGAATGAATGAAAAGTATTATGTAACGTAAAGTGAAAGATAATGAAAAGAGGAACATAATGAAAGAATGCATGCATTAGTGAACGAATGAAAGGCTTGCAAGCAAATATATGAGGTGAGCGACCCTGCTGTCGCAACAGACTCGGAAGGGACACGCCATTGAAAGGTGTTAGCCCAACGGTGTGTGGGTTCGCTACCCCGGGAGGATACACATCGGGGTCTTTCTTTGTGATTGACCATTTGTATAGAACCATTGCTGCATACCTTAGGTACTGTGGCCAGAGGTACGATGCACCGTTATAGAAGGTCTATGATAGGCCTAGGTCCAGTACCAGGAACAGAAAGGTATTGCACATGGAAATGGTACACCTAAACTTTACCTTAGGTATTGTGGGCAGAGGTGCGATGCACCGTTATAGAAGGTCTATGATAATCCTAGGTCTAGTACCACGAACAGAAGGGTAAAGTTTATGGTTTGATGGAAAGAAAAGAGGTAATGATGAAAGAGTAAGAATGACAAGAAAGCACGATGCATGAATGAAAGATAAAGAATGAATAATGAAGATAATAATGTTATTATCTATGTGTACGTATGATGTGTGATCGCATGAAAGTAAAGAAACAGTTTTAACGAAAGAAAAGTATGTTTTATTATAAAACTAGAACTCACTCAGCAACGCTGACTTTTTATGTGTTTCCTGTTGGCAGGTAACGGTTGCTGAGGATGGCGCAGGGCGGCTACTCGGCTCTTTTGGATGGCATTCTTTTGTTTAATGTTTTTGCATTGTAATACGAACAAACTATGTTTTGTAATGAATGTTTTATTAACTTGCAAAAGCATTTACATAGAAATAAAAGTTATTGAAATGTTCCGCTGCGATATTTCATGAAATAAAAGTGTAATTATATATTTTATGTGCGATGATTGACCAGTTGTAAGCGTCCCGAGAACGGGGCCTTACAATCTAAACAAGACACACAAAGTTCTACACAACCTAAACAAGATGAATAAACCTTTTAAAACCTAAAAAACAAACACAAAACAAAATCCTCTAAAATTACTACACTAAAACATATACCAGATCCAAGAAGTTCTCCTTAAAACCCTAAATTACAACACACCCATAATGAACCACAATTCAGCAATCAAAACAAATAAAACAACAATGTAGCACATTTGTGATGGACCTGTAGGCGGAGAAAGACAGAAAGGTAGCGGCGGTGGTCGATTGCGCGCGATGGGCCTGTGGTGGGGCTAACGACGGACGATTGGGCGGTTGATTGGGCCTGCGACGGTGGTCTATGGGTGGCCATAGTACCTCTGGTCAACGGAGGGGCTAGCGGTGGTGGTCGATTGGGCGTTGATGGGTCGATTGGCGGTATATAGTCAAATAAGAGAAATTGGGGGTACAAAAGGGGCGGTCGATTGGGCGGTATAGTTAAAAGGTAATATTGGTCGATTATATTAGGCGTGCGTCTAATACTGAGAAATTTTAAAAGATTACGAACCAAGATGACACGCAAAAATATGTGTCATCCTTTCTAAAAATATTGTAAAATATGACATATATTTTATGATACGCGTAAATACGCGTTATCTTTTTTCGTATGTCATCTTTTTCACGTCATCTGTTAACAATTTTCTGGAGTGTGTTAACAACATTAGTCATACTTCTTTTGATTGGAATACAATGTGGAGTGAGTATACTTAGACTATATGAATTGTTTGTGATATAAATTTAGCTTATTTCTTTATGTAAGTTTTAACAAATTTTCTTTTGGGATAACAATGGTTTAAAATGATAATTTTGAAACCTAATATTTGTAATGTTAAAATAAGTATCATGTGATATAAATTGTTAAATAAAATATAATCATATGACACATACAAGCCTCCACACACTCAGTGCAAGTATGCTTATCTAATATCAAATCAATAAATATATATCTACTAGAAGCATGTGTGATCAAGTTATTAATTACCTAATATGAAAAAACCAATGGGATGAATAGAGAAGTTTGTGTTTATTTGATTTTGGCCACAAACAATTTTTAAATCTGTGGTGTATAAGATTTAATCGCATCTGGTACAAACGGTTACAACCACCTACCACCACCCTTCCTCTACTTTTCTTAATTAGGTAGAGGTTGCCCTCCGGCTTCTAGTGAGAGACACACACTTGAAAAAACCAATAGGATGAATAGAGAAGTTTGCGTTTATTTGATTTTGGCCACAAACAATTTTTAAATCTGTGGTGTATAAGATTTAATCGCATCTGGTACAAACAGTTGCAACCACCTACCACCACCCTTCCTCTACTTTTCTTAATCAGGCAGAGGTTGCCCTCCGGCTTCTAGCGAGAGACACACACACTTGCGTGTCGTCGATTTTGGCCACAGAAAAGAGGGCTAATGGGTTGTTCTCCATCTTCTTTTCTTCGCATGCCTCCACCTCTTCAACATCATAAGACGCCGCCGAGGGTCTCTACGACCGTCGTGGGTGGCATCTGTGTCACCGCCATCTCTTCATAGGGTGGAGGAGGCCGTCGTCTGCCCACCACGGACCGTGGTGCTGGTGATCGGCCGTTGTTTGGTCTACCGGTGGTACTGAATGATTGTCGCCGGTAGTGGGTAAGTTGTGTTGGTGGTAACCACCGGCGACAATCATGTCGCCGGTGTGTCGGTCGGTCATGTTGTGTTTGTTTTACGCCCCTTTTAAGTAGGGTGGGTTCCATCGATGTTTGAGGAAATCGCAGGCGCTGGTGGTGGTTGCGCCGGAGCATCCTGTGGACGATGTCGGTTTTTAGGCGTCGCGGTGGCGATGGCTTCTCATATATGGCTTTGGTTTGCATGCCTTCCTTCTTCCCTAGGGAAGCCCTAAACTCGCCGCCCGTTGGTGTCGCCCGAATCGTTGATTTTTGATGATGTATTCAAGGGTTTTTGTGCTCGAGGTCGATGATGGTTTATTTTGCACACCTGAGACCTGTTGTTGTTGGTTTCCCCGTTGCTTGGTTTTCAGGCACTGTTGTTGTCTCTTCTCTACAATCCAGGCTATGATGTATCTCTTCCATTTGGCGTGGTAACTTATGTTGCAGCCATGACAGAGACCTGAGCCTCCACTAACATGATTTGTCGTTTTCACAACTTGATTATGATCGGTGTTAACTTTAGTTTGTTTTTCTGTTGTTAGAACTCATGATTCTGGGTTCACCTTCGTTTATGTTTCATTGTTTTAGTTCGGCTGTACTCTTGATTTGATGATGGTTAGAATTGTTATTCACAGGATATACTTTGTATTTGCAAGTTGTCATTATAAGGTTGCCATTTGAGCCTAGATCCACTTCTGTTAAACCATACGAGACAGTTAAGTTTGAAGGCTGTGACGATAACCAAACACATGTTGTGTTCGTTGTTTTGGCGTGACGAATGAAAGTTTGCAGCCACAGCGAGTCACCATTTCTGAGCCTTCTCTTTCTTTCTTTTTTGTGTTGAAAGAGCGTGGTGCGCGGTAGGCAGTTTTAGGTTTTCCTTAGATGTTTCATGCTGATGTTCATTTGGTGACTTTGTTAGGGATTCATGTTGTGTATTTGTATACTTTGTTGATAATAGGGCTCTGATGCTCCACCACAACGTTGTAAGTTGCTTTGGCGTGACCATCGTTTATGTTCGGTAGCCAATACTGAACACATATTCTGAGCCCGATCTATTAAACGTGCAACGCGCGTTGTGGACTCACCTAGTTATATCAATACATCTTGATGAGTTGAGGAATTTTATAAGAAATTGATACATGTCATATATGTACATTGAAGATCACTGTTCAGTTTGATCATCAAAGTATAATGTAGGTAATCAATACAAGAAAGTGACACATAATTGATGAAGATTAAGAATTAGTTTAATAATAAAAGTATAATATGAAGAGTCAATGCAAAACCGATATCTAGTAAATCAATCAACACGAGTAATCAAGACAATGAACGACAAAGGTAATATGATAAGAGAATGAAAATGATCTAAAACATATTTTTAAATTGACCAAGAACTATAAAAATATATTTTACAAAAAAGTCACTTCCTAAATACATTTTATAAAACTTGGCCAAACTTTAATAATATTCACATCTTTATAAAATATTATCAAGTAGGTAAATCTTCTATATGTGGTAAAGTTTCTAACATCTATCCATATGAAAAACACGAACTTACTTGAAATATATTAAGGCCAAAATCAAAGTAGTAAGCATCTTCAATACTTTACAAAAAAAATTAATGTTACTATTTTAAAATAACTTCATAACCCTTTTTATACAATTTAAACACAATTTTCTTGAGTTTCAAACATGATAAAAGTGTGTGAAAATGGGGTTTGGAGAAAGGCTTTTGATAGTATATAACGTTCACAAAACAAGAGGACAAAAAAATTTCAGCTGGGCAAACAAACTCTATGCATTGATAGGCAAAAACTTTTTTCTTGCTTTTGTGTTGTGCATATAAATAGAAGCATCCCAACCATTTTCACTGTTATTTTGCTAAAATCACTTTCAAATACTTTATTAAATAGATTTTTCTACCATTCCTTTATATTTTTCATATCAATTAAGAAGATCAAGGATCTAAGATCAAGAAGTGCAAGAAAGAGAAGAATAGTGTGTTCTAAAACTTTATATCTTAAGTCACTCTTGTATTTAATATTCATTATCTTTGTTAGTGAAAACGCGGGAGCTCTTTTCAGCACCAGGTTCGATCCGTGGAAACGGTCTTCCCACAAAATGTGGGGGAAAGACCGCGTACATCTTCCCTTAAATGGGACGGACCCTCCCTGGACCCTGCGAAAACGCGGGAGCTCTTTGCAGCACCAGGTACGCCCTTTATCTTTGTTAGTCATCCTTGTTTGTACTAAGTAAAAGATAAAACTATTTTGACAGAATTTGACTTTTAAGGATACACGCTATCTTGATATAATGTATAGCTTAGGATATCACTATCTTGACATAGTAAGAAGTTTAAAGATCATTATCTTGACATAGTGTGTTGAAAAAGGAGATTATTACATACTAAGACATCGAACATAACTTAGTTAGACACAAAGTGATTGTACAGATGAATGCTTCATAATTAGGTGAAATTTGTTTCTTTATAATCAGCACTAGCGCTATGTGTAAAGCCCTTTACCGATAGCCTCGCATTTGATCTAGGAGGTTCAATGCTTAGAATTCCTTCATTTAACGTCAAATTCCCTTTACATGCAACTAATTTATGTCCTAGTTTTTCTACCAAATCTCATTTGTAATTGTTGTATAAAGATTAAAGACTCCATCTCTTATTTTACTGCCTTAGTCCAATTGAATCTGTCTACTTAAACTACAGCCTTGTTATAAGACAAAAGGCTCAAGTCGATTCATTCGTCAGTGGTAATGAAAGCAAATGCAGAAATAGTTTTATTATCTCTATACCTTAAAAGATGTACAATTTGTCATCTAGGCATGTCTCTAGCCAAACTACAACCAGACACTTCCTAAACTAGTAGTAGGGCTCCAACTTAATCTAAATTTCATCAAGGCTTGAGTTTCCACCATGATCCTTATCATTACTCCAATCAAATCCATGTGTCCTCTTTAAACAGAAAATTCATACTCAAGCTCACTTTAAGACCACCATCTCCTAATCTCCAAAACATATACATTTGTATTTTGTTAAGGTAATCTAGAGACACACATTTATGATCCCTATAGGCTCCAACATACCCTCATTGATATGAGCATAAGCCAACGCACAAAACACCCTTAACCTCCACAATAGTAGTCATGCCTTTGTCTGACCAAACCTCCATAATAGTTCTCTGACCACTTTATTAGTGGAGTGTATGCCTTTACTAAAATTAACCCTTTGAGCCTTCCCTGAAACATAATTTCGAAAACCCTATGTCTTAATTCCTCAATTTCCTAACAACATTTTGTTTGTATAATTCAAAGAGACGTTGGTGATTAAAGTGTTCAAATTGCACTATCCTTTTCTTTTAAAAACTAAAGACAATTATATATGTAGTCACCATTTCACCATCAAGAAAGATCAAATGTTGTTATCTCTTCTTGTGCCTAGCAACATTACCGTTGACCGTTTAACCACCCTTACAAATGTACCCCAGGACACTAGATGCCTCTTAAGATTTGGAATATACCTACATACTGCAAATTCATCTTAGTGTCATTCTATAACTTGAAAGTTACAACACATTTTTAAGAATTTTGCAAGGTCTATCATCTTCAAACTTGATTATAACAAGGTCTTCATACCTTAAATCTTTAAAAAGCTTTTAATATAGTCATGTGAAAAGAACATACAGAGAATCCATGACCCTTTCACCTCTACTACTAGGACATCATTACTTTTATAGGTCGACCATAATTAAGCCATTGACACATGCTCTAATATCAATTGTTACTATGACCATGTACTAGATAATCAAACATGAAATCAAGAACACAAAACTCACATCAACAATTCACTCTTATTGAATTTGATTTTCAACGACTGATATGAAAAAACTTAAAACGAAATGAACTCACATCACATCAATACTAAGCTCTTCTCCTTGCAAACATAACAGCCTCTAACTAGTAACCGTTCTATTTTGACTTATTGCCTTGACACACTTTCATACGTTGCACATGCATCTCACTTTCATATAACCACTTAACAATTCTGTAACTAGCTAAGATATATATCCTGAACAAGAATTAGACGCATTAAACGCCCCTTATTAAAAAAATACAAAATTAACAACTACATTAAACTAAACCCTGAGATATTTTTGCTTCTTTTTTTCAAATGCACCCTTCTTGCCATTCAATGTGTATAATTAATGAGATTCTTATGATTGTCAATATCAACGTTATGTGTTTCCCTTCAAGCTAGGCTTCCTTCTTCAGTATCAAACACTTCTCAATTTGGTTTGCATCCACAAGAGCAATTTTCTAGTTCCTTTTTAAGGCTCTACAAAACAATATATCACATCATACAATGTCATTTTTTAGAATTACTTTTAGATGTAAAGAATGTTTTATAAAACATGCGTATATAATTATATATACATATATACATAAATACATATGTATGTATGCAAACATGTATAGGTTATGGAGGGCATTTACAGACCTGAACGTGAGTTTGAAGACCTTTTATGTGTTGTACTGCAAGATCTAGCATGTCTGAATAACTTGTTTGCTACAAAACAAATTTCATCATAATATCTCACTAGTATACACATTGCATGCCACATAACTCTAATATTGTTTATCTTCGTAACATGCGTACATACATACATACATGCATACACGTACATGTATGCATGAGTTTATATTCAACTTTAATTTCGTCATAGAAGCCCGAAGAAAATGATTTGTGACCGGGGAGTAACAAGACGATGGTGGCCACACTCACGATCCTTGCATGAACTTGCATGCATGGTGGCCTTTTTCTTGACTAGCAACGGCATGAAATGAGTTTAATCTATGCTCATTGATATAGGGTTTAAACTTTAAGGTTTAGGTTTTAGGATTTCTTTATATTACTTAGAATTTAAGCTACTGAACCTATTAATGAAAACTAGAATTCCTTTTGTCAAATACACATATTTCCTCTTGGTTATTAAGTTTTAATATGGTGCGCGTGTATGGAAATATAAAAGTTATAACTGTAACCCTTTATTTATTATATAGAAACAGGATTGAAAGAAAAAAGAAATAAAATAGAAGTGAGACCAATTAAGGAGATCGATTATTGCTACGTACCTTATCCATATTTGGAACAAGATCTTGCAACTTCTTCAATCTCCCGCTTATTCTTGTTCTTCTTTCCTACATACATGAATTGAAAACCATAATCAGCAATATATATAAGATCGTTGATTTAGAAGATTTCTCATGAATAAATAATTGAAAGAGGTTTAAATCCAAAGTGCATTTTTGTTATAAAGTGTCACAAGACACAATATAAAAAAGTCACAAAAAAATTTATATCTCACAATCTAAATTAAATTTCAAAAAAGTAATTCCGAGCTTTTGTTCCCCTAGCCGTCATCACTAAGAAAAAAAGAAACGAAAAATACAAAAATTAACGTTTTTTATTGTGTTATTTATGAAAGACACAATGATGTCACTGTGTCATTTATGCCATTGTGTCATTTATGAAAGACACAATGAAAGACACAATGACGTCTTTGTATCATAAAAAGACACAGTGAAATTTATTTTTTATTTTTTATTTTTTATTTTTTATTTTTTATTTTTTCTTTCTTGAAAGAGGACGACAAGTGGAACAGAGACTCCGAATTGCTTTTTTGACATTCGATTTAGATTGTGAGATATAATTTTTTTTGTGATTTTTTTAGTTTTATTGTGTTTTATCATATTTTATAGCAAAAATACACTTTGTAATACACTTTGTAATACATTTTGTAAAATAAGCTCACCCTAAATAATTAAGTATTTTATGATTTAACGGTTTTAAAAATTCACTATATATACATTCGCATTCATGCATATATACGTGTATGTGTGTTTTATGAAAGTTTGAATTGTAAGTAGTATTATGATAGTTATAATAGCTGATTTTAAAAATAACAAATGCTTTTTTTTATAATGCATACTGTGAAAACATAAAAAACATCTAAACTAGAATACAACATAAATTAATAAGGTAAATGACACAAATTAAAAGTACATATTTTTGTTTTCGTTTCACTGTTCGAATAAAAAGAGGGAGCCCAAACGAGATGAAAAAACTAAAACAAATCTATCCTGTAAACAAAAATGGTTTTAATTTAAACAAAAAATCAATTCGTATACCATACAATTATAGTATTATCAGTAGGATAAGTTGACAATTTCTAACGACGAATGAAACATGAAAAAACAATTATGTTTTGAGTTTACATGATTAACCCGAACGTTTAAAAAGTAGATTGTGTGTGAATTAACCAGTTTAATTAAATGGTTAGATCATATTTAACCTGTTTAATTAAATATGATCATCCCACATATCTGTTTAATTAACGAAACAAGTGGGCCCACTAACTCATTTGATCTATTTTCAAACAACCCACCAACTTGATTGACAAGTTTACCACTTGACAATATATTGTTCGTTACCACCAATTAACCTACCAACCTTTTGACATGTATTGTGTTTGGGTTACGTGGTTTTACTTAAGTCCGTGTGGGTTAGGTAGCTAGGGTTGACATTTCTACACAAAAATAAAATATGATAACTATTTAACCCGTCAACCTGCAACCCGCTAGCTTGATGTGATTGACTTACCCTTTCTGCAATGCTTCGAGGATGAGTAGCGCAACCACGCTTGGCTCTAATCTTACAAGGGACGGAATCATGAGGAATCTGGTCCATTGTGTTTGCCTCTAGACCGGATTCTGATAATCCAAAATTAAACTGATCCAACCGCAATGTAATTAGATTATCAGCAATCAATATATATAACTATAGATTAAAAAATTAAACATTACTATATATTATGTCACATATATAAGTAGTACGTACGTACCTCGGACTCCATGATATTAAGACCACTAACATCATGAGTATTATAAGCTCTTTTGTTATGCGAGGTGGAGGAAAACACAAGGGGATTTGTTATGTTAGTTTCTTCATGAGAAAATGAGCTTGTTCCAGCTGCGAAACTGATTTGAGAACTCAACCTCGAACCCCTTCCCTCTATAATTCATTCATGTGATAAGTAAACAAGTGTAATATGACTACATATGTTTTCTTTTTCTTTTTTTTTTTTTGTTTTTTTAAAGCATATGTACATGCATACATATATACAATGTTGTAAAAATCGCTAGGCGCTAGTCGGGCGGCAGGGTGGGGACTAGGGATTAATCGGGATTAATCGGTTTGGAATTTTTATATATAATTTTCATTTTTATATATATAAATACACATTTTTATATGTAATTTTTATAAATATGTTTTGTTTTATATATATATAAACAACTTTGGCCGGAATTTCAAATTTTCGCCGGAATTTTTGAACTTCGCCGGAATCCCGCCGGAATCCCGCCGGAATCTCGCCGGAAATTCGCCGGATTCTGCAAAAATGCAGAATAGAGGCCGATTAACAGCCGACTAGGTCCGATTAGGGCTGATTTTTTCCCGATTTGGACCTACCGACTAGTGATTTTGGAGTCCGATTAGGGAAAATCCAATCGGTGGCTCACCGATTGCCGACTAGTCGCCGATTAATCGGCCGACTAGTCCGATTTTTACAACCAAAGACACTCTCGATCAGTGTATATGTTTTGGAGAAATTCATCTACTTACAATTTTAATAAAACCTGAATTTTAATAAAACCTGAATAAATAAAGAAACTCATCTCTACATCATATTAATGCATATATATTTCTTTAAGTTGGTTGTATATAACTTCCTAAATAAATAGGAAAACAAATGTAAGCTTTGGGATTAATTGCGTTTTGGACCATGCATATATATATATATATATATGTATAGGTTTGAGTGGGATGATGGTGGGGTAGAACAGGAAGCATGTGGTACGAGAGGTTATCATTGATGCAATGGATCTTCCTCCATTCGATCAACTTGCAAACTAAACAATTATCAACTTGCAAATGCAAATGCAACTTGCAACTGCTACAAATTTAGTGTTTAGTATTTAATTTTCATTACTATATAGCTAGTTTGTTTTTCAGTGTCAGTAAACCTCTTTTAATATCAATAAATTATCATTCTTTAGGCTTAACAAATTGCAACATATTTGTTATTTATATTTTATTTATTCTTCATTAGTGTCTTAATTAATTTGAACTGATGCATGTTTTGGTTTAGTTAAAGCAAATTTATATAGAATACGTTAAAGGTACGTTTTAAATCGATAAATAATAATAGCTACATATAATTTAAATTTAACGTTTAAGATCAAGGAAAACAAGTTAAAGGATAGTACTGAAATGATTGTTTTGTTCACCGTCTTACTTTTCTTTCTGGTGCTTTTTAAAAAAGTTTCTAAAAGAATGAATTATTAACTATCTTTTGTTTATATATAATGTACCGTTGTAATTTTTATGGAGCTAAACATGGAATATTAGATTATAATATTTGTTTCCGGTGAACATAATTATGATTATTATGTTTGTTAAAGCTAATTTATATTAAGTTAAGAAAGAAAGTAATGAAAAGGGTAAAGCTAATATTCTTTAAGCAAAAGTTATCTTCCTATTCTAATAAAAAGTCGCCTCTCTCTCCTATTAAATAATTACCTTAATTACTAATAATACTATTTAACACTTATTTAGATTTAATAAATTAATAAAGAGATCTATTTATTAATATTATTTTTAAATAAACAATTTTTTATAAAATAATAAATTTATTTAAACCATAAGACTTTTTTTAAAAATACGAAATATTTAAAATTGGTATTTTTAAAAATTATTTTTTTAAAACCAAAAATAATTAAATTTAAGAGTTATAATAAAAAAAATTAAAAATGACATTTTATACGGTTTGTTTTATAACAAAATGTTTATTTATTTTTTTTGAAAAAAATTAAAGTTTTAAAAAGTTGATATCACTATTTATAACTTACAATCATTTTCTAATACATAATTTCAGTGATATTTTATCTTAAAATATTATTTTATAATTAATAAATTTTATTATATTAATTTTTATTTATTCAACCCGTGTAACACACGGGTTACTATAGCTAGTATTATTTATATATGAGTTTACATAATTATCATTGCATGTAAATAATTATATATTTTTGCCTTACTATAAATATCATGATAACAGTAATTTTTTAATCTTTTTTTTACTTTAATTTTCTTATGCGATGAGCAAAGAAAATGAATTTGCCGAAAAGGATTACTAGAAGGGTTATGTCATAGAAGATAATCTCGTCAGAAAAGATGAAGGAAAAAGATAACTAATTATTATCATGTTATTAACTCACCTACACATATATATATATATATATATATATATATATATATATATATATATATATATATATCTATCGCTTAACAACTATTTGTTGTAACTTATTAACATTAAAATTAAGTTTGAGAGTTTGTTACATGATGACTTGCATGCTTGTTTATTAGATAGCTATAGTATATCAAAAAGGAAAATTACTTGAAAGTGCAAAAACATACTTTACTTTAAATTATTATCATATGTAATGAACCGTCAAACTTACATCTTAGTGTAGTGAACTTATAATTCGTCATCATTTGATTTGAAATGTTATCTGCAATCTTTATAGCCGGTTATTAGGCATTCTTTATATTTTTCACATCAAATATAGGGTTGGGCCTTAATTGTGCATCTAGGTGTTCTGCAGGTTAGTTTTTATTTTGCATGCTGATTATACGCGCGTACATATACAATAATAAAATAATGTTAATTTGAGATAAATGTTTTAAGAGTCAAATCTTTTTCATTTTTGAATCAAAATCTCGATCTTTTGAGTTTCGGACGAATGTTGCTTAATAATGCAAGTGGGTCGTGAGAGATCGACGTCGCATAGTTTTTTTCAATGGTTTTATAATTATATAGGATTTGCATATGAGTAGATTGGTGAGGTGGGTGTAATGAAAGAATGTAGTTTGGTGATCGATAATAACTACAACAATAGTAATATTAATAAATTATGATTATTAATATTCATATTTATATATAGATTAAGATTTCATATATACATAGTTAAAAAGATCAAAAAATTAAAAGCATAAGATTCAACATATAGAAAAAAAATTAACAAAGAATATATGTTTATAAAAAGTTAATTTATATAAAATTACAATGAATGCTGACTCATGTTATTAAAACTTCAGTTGAAAATTCACTACAACAAGTTGTATATATAAAGTTAACCATACTTTAAAACTCGTCAATATTACCAAGACCGACTAGTACTTTTCTAGTTTTTGTGCATTTTTTTTGTTTTTTGCAACAAGTCAGTTTTATTGTATTAATCTATTTACTAAGTAATTATTAAAGGTATTCAATATCTAGATTTACAAATTAGAAAAAATGATGTCCGTCTAGTATGTATTATATAAAAATATATAAAAAAACATAAAACGTAAAAATAATATAACAAGTTATCTTTTACTAAACATCATTTATATATACTAACTATTGTAAATGCTCACGCGTTGCAGTGGTACGGCTGTAAGACGATTTTCTGGGAATTTAATTTTAGTCACCACCGGTTCGGTGCGTTGTGACGTGAATTAAAAAAATCAAAATATAATTATTGAAAAAATTGAATGAAAGAAAATATTTACATATATTATAAAGATCTTTTAGACAACTATATTATCCCAACAAGATTAGTGAAAACATGGTTGATATTTGTGGTTAGAAATCACTTATTCTCTATGTTTCTTTTTTGGGGGGGAGTTCATTTTATGAATGTAAGTTAGGGTTTTATGATAATCGAATGCAGCTCTTAGTGGTGATTTGTATATACTGAAGAAAGTTAATAGAGAAATTATCATCACAAACTACCATCTTGATTGTTATTGAGCTGGTAACAACCAGTAAGGGAAATGGGAAGAGGGATTAGTGCTCCTCGTAATGAATAAAGGGCATTGAAAGTAAATGACGATTTTGTTTGGCCACATGTATATGCTTTAGTATTTGTATTATAAACATCATATGTTATACTTTATTGTAAGGCCGTGAATGGAATAAAATGGATTATTTTTTTAAAATTTAAGCATGACTTTTCATATGGTATCTTAATCCATATATAAAATTATTATTTTATCATACTTTTATTTATTATAAAAGATATAGATAAATATTAAGATTATTAAACTTACAATATGCCCCTAAAAATATTAGTATTATAGTTATTATAAAAATGAAAATATATATATTTATATACTTAAATATTTAAATTTAATAATACTTAATTTAAATAGTATTTAGTTATAAAAATATACTTATTAAACATAAATTTAAATATCAATTTATAGTATCATAAATAAAATAAAATTTGATGAAGTGAATTAATATTATTAAACAATATATTAATAATATTTATTAAATACACAAAAGATACACGAGTAAAAATATCAAGGTATATAAAATTTAATATATAAATTTACTATATTGTAACTAAAGTATCATAAAATCTTAATCAGTTTCATATTTTACCCCTATTAATGTCTTGCACTCTTTTATATATATTGCTTCAAAACTTGTATGCTTGGCAAAATTGCATATATATATATATCCAAAGAGATGTATTATATAATAGTATAGATATAAGTAATTTAAATAAAATAATACTTAATTGAAATAGTATATAGTTATAAAAAATATGATTAATAACTATAAGTTTAAATATTAATTTATATTATTATAAATAAATAAAATTTAATAAAGTGAATTAAATAATATCATATTAATTATTAAATAATGTATTAATAATGTGTATTAAATAATAAAATAATTAGAAGAAGTTAATTATATGGGTATAAAAGTGAAATTATTGTATAAAGCACTTGTACACTATGATTAAAATGTTGTATAAATGTTTTACGCTTTGAATGAAATTATCATCTTGTATTTTTTATATTTATTATATATTAGTATAGATAGATAATGATACCAAAGAAAACTAAATAAAACATATCTCGATATATTTAAATTCAACATGTTAAATATACATGATAATGAAACATAATGAACTGATAATGAAACATATTGAACTAATGAAACATAGTGAATTATCTCTCCACTCGTTCAGGTCACTCAATCATGGTTTTTTATCGTGTTTTTGTCCATATATAAGATTAATATATAACAAGTATATCTTTGAAGAAAAGATAAAAATAAAACCTGCTATGTTGTAATAAACTACAATTTTAAGAAAAGAAAAATAGAGGTTTGTGGATTTAAAAATTTTCCTTTTCATTCTAATTTTAACTAATGTCTTCTATTAATGTTCTAAGACCATAATTGCTTATAATAAGTAATACTATAACCTAAATAAATCATAAATAATATAAACATTGACTCAAAAATTAATTTTATTCAACTAGAAATCAACCATCACGGTTATCATAAATAAATATATTCCAAAAGCGAAACCATGGGCGTTGCTTAAAACCAATGGATAATATTTAAGTCCCACTTGCCCTCTTATACCTTGTATTATTGGTCCTTATTTACCTACTTGTTCAATCTTGTTTAATGTGAATCTATCTAACACTTAATTAGCCTTCATATACTTTCATAGAAACATAAGATAATATATATTATATTTTCATATAGTCTTAGACAATATTTCTAAAAACTTTAATTGATCGTATTTTTGTTTTGTAGTTATATTAAGGGGTAATTTAAAAATTCATATTAATATCATAAGTGTTATATTAAAGTTACTTATGTATCTTCAAAATCATAAAATTTTCACTAGTTGTTTTAGTTCTGTGTAATATTTTCATCACTGTTAAATTTTTACGAAATCAACTGAGGCAAATAAGTAGTATATTAATCTTGGTTAAGATTTATATATATTTGTGATTTTTATTCAATTTAATTTAAATTTATTAGTTATAAAACTCGGTTACTATTAAATAAATTATATTTCACAATTAGCTTCTACTTAGCTAGGTTAATTGGAAAAAGAGTATAGTAATTAGTTAAAATTCATATATTTTGGATTTGCCTTATTTAATTTACGAATTTTAAATATTTATAAAATATTAAATCCTATCGAAACACTACTAAAACTAAGTCACATAAAGATACAAGACACTTTAAGTAAAACATGTAAGTTTAAAACTTAATTATTACTATGTGAAGTTTTTATTTAGATAACTCAATAAGTAATATAATTCGCAATTGAATTGATCACTAATGAATCATATAACATTAATTAGTAACCCCATTTCTTTCAGCACTTTCTTATCTTTTCTTGAGATTACACAAAAATGATGTAATTGATAGTTAAATAAAATTCTTCTGAAAGGTGAAAACATAGTTCCGTGCAACTTTAGTCAACTTAACTTGATAACTATTATTTGTTATTGTTACTTGAAATTTTCAAATTTCAATGTTTTTTTCGCACATTAGTAGCTAAGCATATGATATAATGATGTTAATTTCAGGTAGTTGGTATTTCTTCATATATAGTACTTATGTATGTCTCAAATATGTTATCTCAATTTTAGGATATTACTTTGGAGTAAGTCTTTCAATTCACATTTGATTGCGTCATACTGAGCCAAGCAAGAATGTTGAAATAGCTTCACTAAAGCAACAATAACATAATTATATACTAAGTCTTATATGCACTTTCAGCCGGCCCTAGAGACACGTTATATACTTAAGGCTGATCATATATGACGAATTTATACAGAGACAATTAAGTTATATATTGCAGATGATCATGTGACATGTTTATGGAATAAAAATTATTCACTTGATCGAAGTGAGCACAAGACAAGTATTAATCAAGTGTTCTTGATCGATGTGCAGGTTGAGCCATATTGTTTAGCTTTTGTTTGGGTTACATATGCAACTCTCTTTGAGCTAGCTTGGGAGACTATCCAAGTTTTGATTTGTGTTTGTTAAGTTTAAGATCGAGTAAGCATTTTGATAATATTGTTTTGTGATTCTCTTATTTCACCACAAAGTCCACAAATTGAAGACATTGTCATGTCTTCTTGTTTCTATTATATATAATTTGGTTGCGTGTGCGTTCAGTAGTCATTTAATTTAATAGTGGAAAATAGTTAGCACGTACCGGTATTTAACTTAGCCAGCCCGCTAGCTATATCAGATTATCAGAAGACTGTTTCACATAGTTTAAACTCATGACTTAAGATCACAAATCAGCTATCTTAATTAGTAGTTGTTTTAAGTCTCGCCATGCTAGTATATATCTACTATAAATTCCATTTCATTGCATGAATCACCCTACGGGGATCAAATCTGTTTAAAACCCACCACGCAGTTAAATTTCCCTATGATCAATGTTATAACGTAATTAATTTTCTTATATCACGACAATATGTTATATCTTTAATTTACTGTTGATATGTGATTGAATGCGTGTTCTTGAAAGCTTTGTGCGTGAGATTTGCTTACCTTTTAGGCCTAAATGTCGTCTATGTTTACGAAATACATCTAGCCCAGATTTGTATATTTGTATGTGTTTGATTAGATGTTCTATTCTATTATGTTGTATATATAGTTAGGATTAGTGTATTATTATCATCGATCATCATCAAGAACTAGCTAGGGTTTACTCGATAATTAACATACAATTAATAAACTCAACAAATTAACTATCATTTTATGTTCACTTAACATTTTCGTTTGAAATTGTTTCGGAAAGTGTGGTAATTTGTACATTATTAAAAGGCGATTAAAGGCGTTGGGGATCAAAGACTGCAAGTTGGAAGCAATTACGAATATAATAATATTAGGGCTTCTCTTAATACGAACAAAAGGTTAACCTACAGACCAATAACAATAACAATAATAATGATAATGATAATAAGAGGGCGTACCAGTAGGTGTAGAAGAGACCAGCGTGTTCAGAAATCCGGCCGGTGAGCTGCCGTGGCGGAACAACGGCGGCGACGGCGACGGCGACGGAGTTGCGGTCTTCAATCCATTGAAGGCGGTTGCAAACTCGTTCAACCGGAACGACGTCGTTTGCGGCGGCGACGCCGTGTCCGGCGGCGAGAAGAAGCGAGGAGGTGCAGTACTTCCGGCACCGGCGACGATGTGGTTTCCGTCGGCATTGGTGACGGAGTCAACGGTGGTGGTTAGGAAAGAGACGGGAGCGGAGCGGTAGCGAGCGAGGCCGATGGCTCCGGCGGAGGCGGTGGTGGTGGTGGTGCCGCCGTGAGCGGTGGTGGTGGTGGTATTGGTGTGATCTCTTGAAGGTTGTGGTGTGGAAGAGGGGTTGGAGGCGGGATACATGATATGATGTCAATGCAAGTGTTGATTGTTTTTGTTTTTGTGACAAAAGTGTAGGGAAATAGAGAGAGATGATTTGAAAAGGAGATGCGTTTGTTTGGATAAATATATATATATATATATATATATATATATATATATATATATATATATATATATATATATAAGTTGAGATAGAGATGGTCGATGGATGAATTGAATTGAATTGAAATGAAATGAAATAAATATTGAAATGTAATGTCCCACTTGCTCAAAGTCTGCGGTCTTTTTCAGACAACATCATTATAATAACTTTTTCAACTTTTCTTATTACTTTTAACTCCACGACCATGATATATATTGATTTGATAAATCTAACCAATTGTTGATTTTCAAATTTTATATAACAGCAATAGCTTATCTTAGAGTCTTTATTTACTCTTAACCAAATCTAAGTGCCTGGTTTAAGTTTCACCAATAGGTTACCCAATCAAGTGAGAGCATTTACATGATTCCAATCCTTAAACCATTATACATAGAAAAATATATGTTTTTTTATGTAATTTAGCACTCCATCTCATTCCCTGGTATATGGAATATTAATTATATTGACTAAGGTTTTTTTTTTTTTTAACGCTGAATGCATGACTATGTTTCAAAGAAAAGTGTTATATTAATCAGACGCATTTATTCATTTTCTAGCTAAGACCACACCCCAATCTCTCTTGATGTTTTCTAGCCAAGACCGCACCCCCAATCCCTTCAGGAGGAAACACACAACTGGAAAACCCATCTTGCTCAACCCTGAACAGCTTAGAGTGAGATTTGAACCGAATGTCATCCCATATTTACATATTTTAAGTACCTCATATTAACCACTTAAGCTAATGATCATTGGTAATTATATGGACTAAGTTCACATTCTTTATATTTAACAACTACTACTCATTTTCTATATTTATTTTAAATACTTTTTGTGAGTAGAAGAAAGAGAAAGAAATAATAAAAAATGTATAAAGAAGTATTATTAATTCTTCAAAGTTAAATATTAAAATGGAATGTAAGGGGTTTCAAAAAGATAAACAGATCATATGAATATATGTAAGTTTTTGCTATATTATAATGTTAAAAAAATGCGAATGCTATCACATTTGGTTTTAGTTCCTCTTTGAAAATCTTAATTTATTGCCTATAATAAAATGTCACTTATCCTCGCATGATCCCCACAACCGATCCAAGTATCCAACCCCCCCCCCCCCCCCTTCCCGACCTCTCATTAATTATTTCGAAAACAAACAAAGTAAAAGAGAAAGAGTCGAGAGGAAAGAGAGACGTGGAACCAAAACGAGAGAAAAGTGAGTAAGTGTGTGTGATCATTCATGTTACCAAGGGAAATGACTAGTGGTGGTGTCACATGGAGGATTAAGGAAGCAGTGGTGTCAACTGGAGAAAGAAATATAAAAGATAAAAAATGTGATGAATATAAACTTGGGTTTAGTGTGACTCAAAGGCTACTACAAGAAGAACAAAAGGTTGTTCAAGGCATTTCGAGTGGTGGCCCATGGTCAAAAGTCGAAGACAAGTATAAGGGTCTTATTTGCCATCGTAGTTTTAATAGTTGTAAATCCTAAGCCCTCGCACACATATCTCATTATCGCCACCTTAAGCACTTGTGTTGCTGTCTTGTGTCGATTAAAAGGTTTGAACAGCTATAAGGTTTAAAATTTGGCTACCTTGTTTCTTTACTTTGAACAAAACAGTTTCAACAACCTTACAAATTTTCTTTATATATATATATATGTCAGATAACTTATTCAATATCATCAACCTTCTTGTGGAAAACCTTGAGGAGCATGAATAGGTTTTGATAAAAATTTATTATTTAAATTGAGGCTCAAAGACCAAGTAGGAAGAATACTTGTTGTATGCGAATAATAAACAAACATGTATGTAAAGAGTTTAAGGAAAGAGCTACACTACCCGATTTATACAATTCAAATGGATGTTATAAATTCACTCTACGTCCTCTCCTGGTCTCCCTAAATTAGTATGGAACACGGTTACACGAATGTCTCACTATATAAAAGTAGTGATCAAATTGTATAAACGTCTCACTCTTCAAAGTAAGTGATCGTCTATGTATGTCTCGCTAATGATCAATATTTCTATGTCACACAATCAAGATAGTAATCGTCTTGTTCATCTCACTAGTTAGAAGATAGTAATACCCTTTATAGTAAATGTCTCACTCTTCTAAAAGTGATCATCTTGTAACTCTATATTCCATCTTTAACAAAGTGATATTCACCATCTTGTTTTCCCTTTTCTTGGATATTACTTCTGGATAATAGATCCTCTCCAAACCTATTTATATATGATGATTAACATGACAGAATTTTTAAAAGTATAAATGCGTTTTTGTGTAAGAAAATGATAAACAAGTGTGGTGAAAATTGGTATTCATAAAAAAGCTAAAAGTAGTAAAAGCATTAGTCTCACAATTGATATGTGGTCGACCCCTAGTCAATTATGAGGCCTGTAGACGCGCACTCTTTAATTTTATTATTCGTTGTCCTTTGTCCAAAACCACATACTTCGATCGTCTCCACTTAAAATCACCAAACTTTAGCTATAAGAAAAGTACTCATTTGACCTTACCAATCTAGTATGCAACTAAATATAATTTGAGTGATTTTACTTTTGTAATTTATAAAATGGGTTAAGGGGCTGTTTGTTTTGGTGCTGACCCGGCTGACCGGGCTGACCCGCTGACTCGGTCATCGGTCAGCCCGTTTGATTTCGGCTTCGAGCCCGGCTGACCGGGTCTCCAGTGCTGACCCGGACCTTGAAAAAAATTAGCTGACCTGCTGACCCGCAAGCCCTCTCGCGACCCGCCGGCAGCCGCAGCACCACCGCCCACCGCCCACCGGCGCGACCACCGACGGCCACCCCTCGACAGCCTGTCGCGACCACCGACGACCACCCCTCGGCAGCCTGGCGCGACCACCGACGACCACCCCTCGGAGATCATTGAGCTGGTGGTGGGGATGGTGGTTAACGGTGGTCGGAGTCTGGAAGATGATGAGAAGAAGTGATGTACGGTGGTGGTTGTGGTGTCTTGGGTTTTGTTTTGGTGGAGTGAAAGAGAAGAGAAGAGGTGGTGTACGGTGGTAGTTGTGGTGTCTTTCAAGATAAATGTGAATATGAATTGGTTGGAGAGTAGAGGGGTATTATTATTATTAGGGTGGGTGTCTTGGGTTTTTTTATGGTTTCTTTTGGTTTCTTTTGTGTGTTAAAATAATTTATGAATGAAGTTATTACATTATATCGGTTAAATACAAGGGTAATACAGTTATTTTATCATTCAGCATAGTCAGTCAGATACTGTATCAAACAACCAAGTTCCAGGCAGATGCAGACTCAGTCAGAACTTCTTACTAGGTCAGCATCTGACTCAGTCAGATCTTACTCAGTCAGCACAATCAAACAGTCTCTAAATGTTTTTTATTTGTAGAACTTGCTTGCTATTTTTAACACCTGTGTGTTTTCAAGATGACAGAATCCTAGGATAAGTTTTCTTTATTGAAGATTCATCCTGTAGTTCAAAAAATGAATATTCTTTCTAATTTAGATTTAAATTTAAATCTTTTATAGTTTTTGAAAACTTTTAAATTTATAAAAGCTTTGTCAAATTATGTAAAATTGTCTTTAGGAATGACTTTTGTTTAAAATTTGTGTATTTATATATTGCCAGAAATGATTTATCATTTTTTCTTATTTGAACATCGATGTGGTGACCGGTGGGTGGTGCTCGGGTGGTGACCGGTGGGTGGTGGTCGGGTGGTGACCGGTGGTGGTGGTCGGGTGATGGTCGGGTGGTGGCCGGTGGGTGGTGCTTGGGTGGTGGCCGGCGGCGATCGAGAAGTCAGGAGAGAAAGGTGGATGAGGGAAAGGGGGAACGTTGAGGGAAGTCGACAGTGGGATTGTATATTTTTAACCAATAGCGGCGACTTGTCGCCGCTAATAGTGTCGCCGCTATTGTTTAAGTATGATCAATCCCCGACCGTTAGATCTGTTGCACGATCAACGGCCAGATCTGATTGAAAAAAGTGAAAACGGATTCCTCATCAATAGCGGCGACATGTCGCCGCTATAGTGTTGCCGCTATTTGTGTCGCCGCTAATGATGCTGTTGCCGCTAATAGCGTCGCCGCTAATAGCGTCGCCGCTATTAATGGCATTTATTGTAGTGATCATACTTTATCAATCATGGAGCATATCAAAATCTTGTGTTGTGAACCTTGATTATTATCACTTACTTATGTTGATCTCAAGCTAGACTATATTGGATCTTAATTAACATTAATCATTTGTAGGACATGTTTTCTCAATGAATATCTTAACTTGATGTCTTGACATGATTGATGAATTTTACTCGTTTTAATGCTAAACTTAGCATGATTGATAACTCTATTACATAGTATTATTGTATGTGTATACTTAACTACTTGATTATAGATAAACAAGTATAAGAAAATATAACCAGATATTAAATATTGTTACCATTATCAAAATGAGGGTTTGATGATTTTAATGATATATTATTTTTTCTAGAATTCTGATCTTTTATAATAACCTTTAATGCAATTTTGTGGTTTCTATTGACGTTGTATACATTAACATTAACTTCATTAATTATATTTTTATCAACTTCTCATGACTCTTGCTCGAGTTTTAGATTGTCATTTGCCTGTTATTTTTTTTATTTCTTACAACTTCATTACAAATAATTCTTAGGATCTCACTTTTAACCTTATCAATATCATCAACTTAGATGCAATTCTACCTATCCTACTAAAGTTACATCCTTTAAGCCTCAGCTGGCTTTATGAGTTCCAATAATTTGAACATGTTGTTGGAAGCTAGAAACATTACTACACTTGAGTGAACTCAATACCTTATTTTGGTTCATCATCTTGTTTGGATAATTGCAAAGTCTACTATTGATGTGAGTCTTATATTGTTAAATTTTATATGCTTTATCTTTCAATTCAATTCTAATAAGTTGTGGTTCTTGATTTGTGAGGTTTATTATTGTTCGAGGGTGGTTTATGTCAAGATGGATTTTGGAAGGGCTGTTGCTGTCTTTTGCTGATGTGTAGCTGCTATATATTCATTGCTTCTCTTCCTTGAGATTAACAAAGCATTTTAGGGTTTTCTCCAAGTTTAGATCGAGAATTCATCATCTTCTTCACGGATCTTCTGTTCAATCAGCGGTTACAAGCAACTCATTGTTGCTTGTCCTGTTAGTCTGATTGTTAGTTTTTATTATTGAAGTTGTATTCATCTATCTCTTGATTGTTTGTTCTTCGTTCATTGTTATTGAGATATTACATTTGTTTCTCTGATTACTTTGATATTGATACCAATATTTGAACTCATAAAATTTACATGGTATGAGAGCCTTGTGCTCTCGATTATTACCCTGTTGATTCATTCCCTAAGAATTTGTTCATCTAGGGTTTCAGTATTATGGGCTGGGTTCTCATTATTGGTGGTTTTTGATCATAATCGATCCGTCTCCTTTATTGGGAGAGTCTCTGAAGCCTGATGTTAACCGCGTTGAAGGTGCTTCGTCATTCTAGGGTTTCGCTTAACCCCTGGTTGTGTGCGACTCTTCACCTTCCCAAAGGGAAATCTCGTGTGCAAGGCTGCGTAAGTGCTCATTGCTGGCCTGTGTGCCTGCTCAAAGTTTGGATAGCCCTAAGTGAAGGCTATTCTGGTACTACACTCAAAACAAAATACAGATTCTGTTGTGCATCTTGGGTATCATCTCCCTTGTTTTCTATTCTGATATTACTCATACTATTGGACCGACTGTAAGGAATATCTTTCTCCCTTCTCTCTTGGTCATTATTGTCTTGTTTACTTTGTTTTAGGCATATCTGGGCTGGGCTAGATGGATCAGTATTGTTGCATTGTTATATGAGTTCTTGATATTCTTGCATAGTGTGCCTGTGGTGCTATTGTCTTTACTTACCTGTTCATCCTTTTCATACTTGGTCAGTCAATTAATTGACCGGGTATCTGGTTCCTGAAGGAGTTTCACAGGTTGTGTGCTTGTGTGTATCTTGTTTTGCTTACTCTCTTGTCTGGTTGTGTTTGTTATTTGCCATGGCTGTTGTTAACCCTATTCCGACCCCTACTCTGATTAGTAGTCTTAACTTTGGTGATCCTCTATACTTACATGCTAGTGATACAGGGTCTCTGACTATTGTGTCCATAAAACTTAAAGGTGCGGAAAACTATAATGTTTGGGCTAATGCTTTGGAACTTGCTCTTTATGTGAAAAATAAATTTGGTTCTGTAGTTATATCTTGGATACTCAACTCTATCTCTGAGGAACTATTTGTAGGTCAAGTGTTTTCTAAACGTGCATCGAATGTCTGGGCTAAGTTAAAAGAAACATATTCAAAAGTAGATGGGTCTGTTATTTTTAAATTGCATCAACAAATAAACTGTTTAAAGCAAAATGGTAACTCGATTT
The DNA here is from genome assembly GCA_024085815.1 of Flaveria linearis. Taxonomy (NCBI): domain Eukaryota; kingdom Viridiplantae; phylum Streptophyta; class Magnoliopsida; order Asterales; family Asteraceae; genus Flaveria; species Flaveria linearis. The sequence goes on from CM044011.1 coordinate 25,513,993, forward strand.
CTGAATATTATCACAGTTATCTTCCATGTGGAGACAACTGGATATTTTAACTGACTTACCTATATGTACTTGTGATGCTACTGAAAATGTTTCTAAATATAATCAAAATCTTCGGTTGATGTAATTTTGGATGGGTCTTGATGAAAATACTTACCTTTGTGATCTGCTATACTTTCCAAAGAACCTTTACCTTTGGTTAAAAATGTTTTTTGCACTTATATCCAGTGAGGACTCTCAAAAGAAGTATCATCTTCAAACCCATCTCAACCCGCTGCTTTTGTGGCTAAAACTGGTAATATAAAAAGAAGTTTTCCTAAAGGTCCCTCTGTAAAATGCTCTAACTGAAATAAAAATGGCCACACGATAGAAAAATATTTTGAGATAATTGGGTATGCAGCAAACTACAAAGGGAAAGGCTCGAGAAATAAGCCTAAATCTAACAATGTTGTATGTGATTCATCTGCTAGTAAAGGAGAGTCCTTCCAATTGTCGGTTGATCAATATGCCCAACTTCTTCTCTCCTTGGTAATCATACTACTGGGGACCAAGGCACCTCAAATATGGCAGGTACTATCTTCGATTGTAACTGTGATTTCTTCTGTGGTGTCTCTAAGTCTGACTCCTTGAAAAATAGAGGATGGGTTATTGACTTTGGGGCCAACCAGCACATGTTACTATCTGATGTGTCTATGTTTGACTTAATTGATGTGTCTAATTATAATATGACTGTTGGTCATCCAAATGGAACTAAAGCTGTCATAAAATCAATAGTCAAACTTAAACTCTCTACCAATGTAATTCTTATGGATGTGTTGGTTGTTCCTGAATATAGTGTTAATCTTCTGTCTGTGTAAAAACTTGCTAGAGATAATAAGCTTGGTTGTTGGTTTGATGAGTTTAATTGTTGGATTCAGAACTTCGCCCGGACGAAGGTTCTTCTGACTGGTAAACAGGTGAATGGCCCGTATTACTTTGGACATCCTGAGTCTTATAATTTTGTGTGTCGAAATAGTATCAACCTGATTAATCTGATGTAAAATTATGGCACTCTAGAATGGGTCATCCTTCTTTTCAAGTGTTAAAATCATTGAGTTATGATCTTCAAATTAAATAAATAGACTCTAATTTGCCCTGTGAAGTATGTCAAAGAGCAAAACAAACTAGAAAACCTTTTCCAAATAGTGAGCACAAATCCTTCAAAGTTGGTGAACTTATTCATCTTGACCTATAGGGACCTTTTAAAGTAACTAGTAGGCAAGGACATTGATATTTCTTAACAGTTGTGGATGACTACTCTAGAGCTGTCTGGGTTTATTTGTTAAAGTCAAAAGATGAAGTGTTCTATAATATTCAGTGTTTTGTAAAACTTCTTAAAAATCAGTTTGGCTTTGATATATAATGTTTAAAAACCGATAATGGTACTGAGTTTGTTAACAATCAACTTGATTCATTTCTGAAATCTAATGGAATTCTACATCAGACTTCATCTTTCTATACTCCTCAACAAAATGGTATTGTTGAGCTGAAACATAGACATTTGTTGAATGTGGCCAGGTCTCTATTGTTTCAAAGTAACATTTCTCTTAGATTGTAAACTTAGTGTGTCTTGACTGCTACTTATTTGATTCCCTCCTCTATTCTAAATGGGAAATCGCCTTTTGAACTTTTGCTTCACAAAAAACATTCTCTTTCTCATCTCAGGTCTTTTGGGTGTCTGACTTTTGCTATAAATTTAAACCCTAATCATAAATTTGATACACGATCTGTTAAATGTGTCTTTATAGGTTATTCTTTGAAAAAAAAGGATATAAACTGTTGTCTTTAGATGATAATTCTATTTTCTTTTCTCGTGATGTAAAATTCTTTGAAAATTGCTTTCCACTAAAAGAAAATCAACGTGAATCTATATCAACTGATATAACTCATTTAGACTTCTTTGATACTTGTTATGACACCTATGAATCTGAGAAAAAAATTTTGCTCGATGATGAAGGGAAGGGTTCCAATGGTCTTACCAGCCAAGGTGGGTCACATGCTGTTCCTAGAGTGTCTCCTGTTAATATTGTCGAAACAGGTTTTACACCTGCTGAGGAACATGATTGTGTGTCATTAGGAGACATGGATAGCAGTGTTCGAACGAATACTAAGTATATTTCTACTGCTGATGCTAGTCTTCTTAGGACCACAACTGAGTCCTCAGGTCATTGGAGAAACTTAGTTGAGGAACATGTTGATCTAACCGCAGGTAGTCCAAATGCGGATAAGGATAGTGCAGATGTTTCTGCAATCCCTGAGGGCACTGGTGCAACTGTTCTAGGCAATTCTCGTAAATCAGGAAGGGTGAGTTCTTTACCTTCTAAGTTTAGTGACTATGTTGTCGAAGGGAAAGTCAAATATGGTGTGGATAGATATGTTAATTTTGCCAATTTGACTTCTGATAATGTGTCTTTCCTGTCTTTACTTGATAAAAGTGTTGAACCTAGGTCTTATAGTGATATAAACGGGGTAAATGCTATGAATAATGAAATTGAGGCCTTAAATAGAAATAAGACTTGGATTATTATAGATTTCCCCAAGGATACAAAAGCTATTGGGTGTAAGTGGCTTTATAAGATTAAACATAAATCTAATGGTGAGATAGAAAGGTACAAAGCTAGGTTGGTTGCTAAAGGGTATAGTCAAAAGGAAGGAATTGATTTTGATGAGGCATTTGCTCCTGTTGTTAAAATGAATACTGTTAGAACTTTAATTGTTGTTGTTGTTCAGTATGGATGGAAATTGTTTCAACTTGACATAAATAATGCATTTTTGTATGGTGACTTGTATGAGGATGTTTATATGACTATTTCTGAAGGTTTTGGGTCAAAAACTAACAATGGTAAAGTTTTTAAGCTTGTAAAGTCCTTATATGGACTTAAACACGCTCCAAGACAATGGAATGAAAAACTAACATCTACTCTTAAGTCCATAGGTTTTACTCAAAGCATGAACGATGTGACTTTGTTTGTTAAGTCTTGTGAATCTAAAATTGTGATGCTTCTTGTGTATGTTGATGACATTGTCATAACTGGAAATTGTTAGGATGAAATTACAAAAGTTAAACAAATGTTAAATCAAAGTTTTCTAATTAAAGATTTGGGTGTTTTAAAATATTTTCTTGGAGTTAAGGCTGTTGAAACTCCTCAAGGATTATGCTTAAATCAAAGAAAATATTGTTTGGAGTTATTAAAAGAATTTGGAATGCTTGCTTGCAAGCCTGTTGTCATTCCTATGGAACAGAACCTTGTGGTGCCTAATGGATCTAATATAGAAGATGGTGATTCTGTTCTTCAAAATACTACTGTGTATCAAACTTTAGTTGGAAAACTAATTTATCTAACTCTCACTCGTCCTGATATTTCCTATACTGTCCAATTCTAAGTCAATATATGCATAAACCTCTTCAGTCTCATTTTAAAATTGCTTTAAGGCTCTTGAGGTATTTGAAATCAAATCCCGGTCGGGGGTTGTTTTTTAAAAACAGTCTGAGTTTCTTTTAAGAGGTTTCTCTGATTCTGATTGGGGAAAATGTTTGTCTACTCGTCGATGTGTCTCTGGTTTTTATGTTTACTTTGGAGGTAGTCTTATTTTGTAGAAGAGTAAAAAACAAAATATTGTTTCTCGATTCCATCGGTTATAATCGGAAAAAAAAAGTCAGAATAGGTTTTTCAAACAAAAAACGTCTTTTTCTTCATCTTTTTGCTTTTTTTTCAAGTATTTTGAACTTTAAATTTTCTTGCCACACTGGGACTGAGACACGGCCCGGACTCCCGTTGGGGGCAGACTACTTCGACCATTTTCGAACACCTCATAGTATTTTCGGGGCGTCCAAAGAGTCTGCTGAAGCAGAATATCGAGCTATGTGTTCAACTGGCTGTGAATTAATATGGATATTCCTATTGAAATTTCATGTGATAGTAGTGCTGCTATTCTTATGACTGCTAACCCTGTGTTTCATGAGAGAACAAAGCATTTTGAAATTGATTTATTTTTCTTAAGAGAAAAAGTTTTAGCAGGGGGTTTCAAATTTGTTAAAATGAATACTCTTGATCAACCTGCTGATGTATTTACTAAAAGTCTTGGTGTTGGTCAACATAAGTTTCTATGTGAGAAATTGGGTCTTGTTGACTTGTTTTAGAAATTCAATTGAGGGTGGGTGTTAAATTTTATATGTTTTATCTTTCAATTCAATTCTAATAAGTTGTTGCTCTTTATTTGTGAGGATTATTATTGTTCGAGGGTGGTTTATGTCAAGATAGATTTTGGAAGGGTTGTTGTTGTCTTTTGCTGATGTGTAGCTGCTATATATTCATCGCTTCTCTTCCTTGAGATTAACGAAGCATTTTAGGGTTTTCTCCAAGTTTAGATCGAGAGTTTATCATCTTCTTCACGGATCTTTTGTTCAATCAGTGGTTAGAAGCAACTCATCGTTGCTTGTCCTGTTAGTCTGATTGTTAGTTTTCATTGTTGAAGTTGTATTCATCTATCTCTTGATTGTTTGTTCTTCGTTCATTGTTATTGAGAGATTATATTTGTTTCTCTGATTAGTTTGATATTGATACCAATATTTGAATTTAGAAATTTTACATATATAATTCAACCAACTTGAGGGATCTACACTACCTCTACATGTGTTAACATTTAGTCTGTTAAGCTTAATCGAATTCCAACTATTCCCTCTAACAATCTCTTTCTGAATTCCTCCCACTTAATAAGAGCTCCATGTCATTCTGTTCCTCTTTCCCGTATATACTTACATATTATATAGTAATTATATAGTATATGTTGTATCATGCATGGTATGCTAACTCTATTACTAAGATACCAACTTAAATATCATATTATAGGTTCTTTCCATGTGATCCCTTTCTTATGAGTTTTGTGAACACTATAGTCTATATACACTTAAGACTATGGTGAAAGTTTGGTTGTAATTGCAGCTTTAACATCTTATTTTTATAATAAAAGTGTACGCTTATAATTTGGTATGCTTCATAATCATGGGTTGGAACTTGGAATACGGTGACACCTTAGAGCATTCATAGCTCGTTTCCTATTTTTATGTGAGTGGGTGTTCTATATTATAGGGGATGGTTGTGAGTGATTGTGAGTGAAAGAGTTAGAAAATTTATGAGGATTGTACCGTGTTTCTTCGTATTTTGGGAAACGGTACAACCCCCATAAAATTTTTAATATTTTTTAAAGTGGTTGTGAGTGAATGAGATAGAAAATGTAATGATAAATGTATGAAAAATATTATTTAATTGACAAGTAGAGAGAAAAAATTATAATATTTAGTGTAATTATAAGTATGGTTCTGGAGGATGGATTGTGAATGCTCTTTTATATAAAATATAGTCTACTTGCCTTTGTATAGAAGTGTGTTTGTTAATTAAGTTATGGGTAGAGTGCATAATAGAGTATGATCAGCTATCTTTATAATTGGACTATAGTCCAAAAGTTTTGCATGTTTCAAGTGAGCATAAAACCAATAAGCAACGAATTTCAACCGACCCAATAGGTTTAAAGCCCAATTACACTTTCTATAAACAGGAGGTCATCTACCATCAAAAACATATTCTCTATTTACTCTCTTTTTACATAACTTGTTATAACCCGTCGTGTGATGCCGTGACATCATACGTGGTGATAAATTATAAATTAAAATCGATCCGGCTTATTTTCTAACTAAATTTACGTTGAAACATAAATAACTATAATTTATATCATTTAATGAAAACGTATAATGATTGACCAAACTCTTTCTCAAACAAAATTTATATCAAAACGTAGACAAACTTAAAACATACGTATAAAACACGTGTTGTGACGTCGTATTTGGCTTGATAAAGTATAGAATAAAATCTTCCCGACTCATTTTTGAACTAAATTAGATCAAAATGCAGCAACTTGGATTTATATAGCTGCAGGACCGGTTGAAAGGTGGCACTTACAACACAACAACACAATGAGGAGAGTGTATTTAGAACACTTAACAGATCAAATGGGGAACTGGTTGTGGTGATGCAAAGAACACAAGTAAACTTAGAACAGAACAGAACAAGATAACAACACAAGTAGTTGGTTTTCAAGGATGCTGTATATTGTTTCTCAAGTTCAAAGTTACAAGTATTCAAGCATAAGCATACACTACTTACTAAGTTACAAGACTTGAGACACTATATACTACAACCTACAGACGGCCATACTTTAAAGGCCAGCTGGATACATAAACTAGACAACAAAATCCATGTAGAGTCAAAAGGCAGATTGCCTTTTGACTAGTGACTATGACATGACATAGCTCACATCCTAATATATTACAAAAAGGATAAAAGTACATAAAGTAGAAAGGTTTGACCCCAAGACCTCAATGTACAGTTTTCTAAAGCATGGACCTTTTCACCAACTCATGCAAGTTGGTGACCAACCAGAATGGGCAGCGGTAAAGTGGTTCAGCTTTACAGAAAAAGTATATCAGATAAAAGCATGTATGATAAAAGTCTTCAGAAGAATCTGTCTTGATTCTTTGGCTTTGGAAGACTTTGTCTCTGAAGCTTCGGAATACTTCATTTCTGGCTTCGGAAGATATTGGTCTTGGCTTTGGAAGATTTTACAAAGAATATTTCTGAAGTGTAAACCTTTCGAAGCATTTCTACTTCATGTTCTATGTAGCATGTAGGAAGACTTAGAGTGTTTTGGCTGCATTAGACTTATAAGAATCCTTACAAACTCCCCCTAGGCTGATGCTACCAAAACACTTGAAGATATTTAGTTGTTCACAGTCCTCAACATGATCATGACCATTCCTTTCTTCATTAGAGGGTCAGGATCACTCAGACTTGTGAAGTATCTTCTCATGTCAAAAAGATCATGCAGAGGTAAATTGAAGAGGTCTTCCCAAGAATAGACATTTTCTTCACCTTGATCTCTGACTACATGCCACCTCTCTGGATTAGTTGAATAAGTCCAGGATAAGATGGGTCTTCCTGATGCAAGATGAGCCATTTGAATTGAAGGTGATTGGGCTTCCTCTTCTTGCACTTCCTTAGGATGTTCTGATTCATCCTGAGGATCATAGGAGGTTGATTTTGACTTCTTCTTCTTCTTTGAAGATGGTTTAGAAGCCATCCTCTTCTTCCTCTATACAGTCCTTAACTGAGAAGATTGGCCTGCAACACCTTGTTGATCAGCTGTGTATTCCTCAGTTGGGTGTTCCTCCCTCACAGGTTCAGAAGGAGAGGGAGTTTGACCCTGTTGTGAGTCAGATGATGAGGCTGGGCTTTGACCTTGCTGTGGGTCAATAGATGAAGAGGCTGGCCTTTGACCCTGCTGTGGATCAGAAGATGAAGCAGGAGGTTCAGTTTGTGTTATCTCAGGTTGTTCAAACTTAACCTCTACTTCAGGTGGAGCTTGACTTGGAGGAGTGTGTAAGTCAACAAGCTCTCCACTCTTGATCTTCTGCTTGATTACCCTGATATGATCATCCATAGTGGATAGAGACATAGGGCCAAGTCTCCTTCCGGAGAATCCGTACAGCTTCAAGAAGCTCATCATTCTTTGTCTATCAGCAGACTTTTTCAAGTTCTTCTGAATGAGAGCTCTTGACTTAGCAGCTTCTTCCCTCATTTTCTTCTTTGTTGACTTCTGCTCTTTGAGTACTTGAAGTTCAAGTTGTTTGAGATACTCAAACTCAATGTACTCAAAGGGCAAGGGAAGAAGTGCTTCTGCCTGGTAGAGGCCTGTGGCACTCAGGTAGTCTATCATCCTTTGTCTATCTGTTTCTTTATCTACCTGAGGTTCTTGTGTAGCAGCCACAGCCTCTTGCACAGGGCTTTCTTGAACTGGCGAGAGAGTAGGAACATGCTTGTATAGCCTTTGTTGTCTTTTCTTCTCTTTGATCTCAAGAAGAATTCTTGCATCTTCAGCTTCCTTCCTCTCCCTTGACATTTCCATGTCAGCCAGATCATTCAATTCTTCAAGGGGAGAGAGATAATCTCATCTATGTCATAGTTCCTGGTCTGTAAGTAAGTAATCCTAACTGCCCTCAACTCATTATCTTGAGTGTTTAGTCTATGGGCATCCCTGATTGCAGCTTGCATGAAGCTTGAAGATCCATTGGAACTTACTCCCCTTAGCTTCCTTTTCTCTCTCTTTCCTCCTCCTCAATCTCCTCAGGGGTTAGAACCCTTTTCCCTTTGTCACCCACAGACCTTTATGACACAGGGTGGAGAGAGCTTTGGCCTTCATTGCTTGGTGCAGCATCCAAGCTCTGGCCAGAGATAGACTGTGATACACCTTCACCAGCAGGTGTTTCACTGAGGGGTTGAGTTGCTGAAGTAGTTGTTGTTATGACAGGTGTTTCAATCTTTATCACTTCATTAATGGATTGTAAGACAGGGCTCTCAGGCTCTATCACTGGGCCTTCAGTCAAGGTTTTCCCTTTGAAGCTAATCTCAGGGTCTGCCTTAACATCCAGTTGACCAATGACATTACCTGATTGCCTTGGTCTATCTTCTTCAACTTCTTGCCTTAATATACCCTCCCCAAAAAGACTCTGAAACAAGTAGTCTAAGAAGTTCACATTAATGTGAACTTGAGGAGGTTGCTGAGTACGTACAATTACAAGAGAGGATGGTGATTCCTCAATGTCCATACTCCTTGAAGAACTCCCAGGTTCTGTGATTGTAGTGACTTTCTCCCCCTTTTTGATAGCATCACCCTCTTGTATAGGTGAGCTAGGAGTTAGGTCAACCACATCCTCAGGTTCTTGTGTTCCTGGTTGAGCTCTTCTTAAAGGTCTCCCAGCTAGTTTTTCCTTAAGATAAGATATCTCAAGTTGCTGATCATTGACCCTTTTGTTTAAGGTAGTCACTTGAAATTCAAGATGACTAACCTTTGAGACTAAGTAGATGCATGTTTTTGACAGTTGTTGCACCTTTAGTCTCAGATTCCCCTCATCTTCATCAGAAGAATCATGGGGGGATGAGAGAATTGGACCTAAGTCCTCACTCTCATCACCAGCTTGGTATTCTGGGCTGCTGGATTTCCTCTGCTCATTGACAGCCTCAGATGAAGTGTCAATGGGCTGAGTTGCCATGGTTGAGGTCTTAATGATGTAATCACTTGCAGAAGTAAGAGCCTCTTCCATATGGATCCCCTGAACATGTTAAGAAGGACCCACCTCAGCAATGGGTGACTGATGTGGGGTAGACATAGGGAATTCAGAAGCACTCCTCTCTCTTTGAGTAGGTGATGAGTAGAGAGATTCATGGTGCTCACTAAAGCCTAAGTCCTCATCAGTGTAGAATTCAAGGTTAGGAGTTTGGTTATTTAAGTCCAAAGGCTGGGGATGGTAACTGTCCCCTGAAGGTTGTTCACTTAAGTGTTAAGACTCAGAGTGAAGGCTTAAGGCAGTTGGGCTTATGAGCTCATCAGGCTGATCATAAGGAACATCAGCACTGATCCTTGAAGAGATGGGAGTGGTTTGCTCCTCAGGAGAAATGGGAGCTCTAGTATCCACTTCTTCCTATATGGGTGAGTGTATGGGGGCCTGCACAGGCTCAATAACTTGAGCAGGGGTTCGTTTGAATTTTCTTTGGTAAGTGTAGCTTATATGAGGTCTTTGTGCGGGTAAGGAGATGATAGGTGTGGGTTCAACACTAGCTTGTGTTGCTAGGTTGTCACCTTGAGCAATGAGCTCTAACATTTTTGAGACAAGGGTTGTTTCTACCCCTGAGAAGCCTACAGTTGGCTTCTTCATAATCTTAAAGATGCCTGGCTTCATCTATCCCAGTTTAAGAATAGTATTTGTTTCCCTCAACTGTGAGCCAAGTTCACAGTTGAGAATGTGTTGAACATATCTAGGAAACATATAGTATTCTAAGGAGTCCAAGTTTGCAAGCAAGTTTGTGTATACAGATTGAGAGTACCTGAACTTGACCCCTTGCACCATTCCATGAACTATGAAGGAGAGATCCTCAAGAATCTGGTCCCACCCACCATGCTTGTTAGACAAGCTGTGAATCACTACATGGAGCAGGTATTTCCACTGAGATGAGACCTTCCCTTTCCTGAAGGTCTTTACAGTGAAATATTCCTCATAGCCCATCTGCTCAAAGGAATAGTTAACAGCTTCCTTTGGGAAAGACAGTTCACCTTCTTCATCATCCAGCTAAAGATGGGTGTTTATGATGGCTGGAGTGATGAAGACTGTCCTCCCTTGCACTGTGGCAGATAGAGCCTTCTCCTCATCCATGATAACTTCTTGACATGTCCTCCAAAAGTCAAGCAGATGATCCTCATAAAGAATAGGATCAATGATGAGGGAGGTGTAGTAGTTGGATAGAGCTAGAAAACGGCAAACCTCTGAGAAACTATCATCTTTCTCAGAGTGCAACAGAGCAACTTGGTTATGTTGCCTGTGAAGTTGCATGAAGAAATCAGGGTTGTTTCTGTTTGAATGTTGGCCATTTAGAAAGCATAAGGGTGAAGAAAGGTGAAGAACAAATGCGATTTGAGAGAGATTAGGTCTAAGGTATGGTGTGAATTTTGAGCAGGTAGAGGAAAGAGGGGTAACCGTTGGGTATTTGTATGAATTGGATTTGAGACAAAGTAAATGAAAGAGGATAAATTTGAAATCCGTGTGTCGGTCCCACCTCTGAAAAGTAGTTTTCTTTTGCCCAAAAGATAGTTTTCTTGGAAGTCGAGAAATCTTCCGAAGGTTATTTAACTTCGGACGTTTTGACCAAAAGCTTCCGAAGGTTATTTAACTTTGTAAGTTTTGATAGAAAAGCTTCTGAAGGCAAATTTTGCCTTGGAAGATATTTCAAAAATTTTGAAGAATTTCGCTTCGGAAGCAATTTATACCAATTCATTCTGAGATGAATAAAAGCTTCCGAAGGCAACTTTAAATCTTCCGAAAGATAAAAAGAGTAAAATTCTAAAAATCTAAGGAATATCTTAAAAGATTTTTTCTTCCAAAGAGAAACTGGGGCTTATTAAAGTGATAGAATAGACAACTTAGAACACACATAATTTTAAAAATAATATGATTAAGTTTTAAGAAAAGCTACTCAAAGTTAATCATCCCAATAGCTAATATAAGATATTTAAATCGCTATTCATCAAAAACCTTGTAAACAGATCAGCATATTGTTCATCTGTGTGAACTTTGACTAGTTTGATTAATCTCATTTCAAAATTATCTCTAATCAAATGATACCTGATGTTGATGTGCTTAGTTCTTGAGTGTTGCACAGGATTCTCTGTGATTGAGATAGCACTGTTGTTGTCTATGTGAATGGGAGTCTTCTTGAAGTTGAATCCATAGTCTAGCATCTGATTTTGAATCCAAAGCACTTGAGCATAGCAGCTTGCAGCAGCAATGTATTCAGCCTCGGCAGTTGATGCATATACACAGGATTGTTTCTTGCATTGCCAGGAGACTATCCTTCCACCAAGAAATTGACAACCCCCTGATGTAGACTTTGTAGTCATATTGCATCCACCATAATCACTATCTGTATATGCATACAGATTGAAGTCAGAGCCTTTGGATACCAAAGGCCAAGAGATGGAGCTCCTTTAAGGTATCTTAAAATTCTTTTGACAGTGATTAGGTGTGACATCTTGGGGTTGGCTTGATATCTTGCACATATGCAAGTAGCAAACATAATATCTGGCCTGCTAGCTGTAAGATACATAAGAGACCCAATCATAGCCCTATAGAGATGTTCATCAACACACTCCCCCTCAAGATCAGGTCCAAGGGAGTGGTTTCTAGCTATGGGTGTCTTAGTGATGTGCTCCAAATTACACATATAAACACTATCAAAAGCACATCATTTATTTCTTGATTCCTCCCGAAATATGGTGATTACGTACTTAAAATCTTTTAATTGTGTTTTCAAGTGTTGTGAAGGGCAAGATGGACAAAAGGAGCATAATGGACAAGAAATTGAAGAAATCCAAGCTTAAATCTCCAAGCAGGGGCCATGCCTCATTAAGCACGCCCCCATGCCTTGCCTGAAACACGCCCCCGTGCTAATTTGGCACACCCCCGTGATTGGACATCTGACAGGACAAAAGTACTGTCCCCCAAAAGTGATCACGGGGCCGTGCCCCATATGACCACGGGGCCGTGATACCCCCTTTCACGGGGCCGTGCCTATTTTGTCACGGGGCCGTGCCCCGACAGCTCCTGCACGTACGAACCGACCAACTTTCGTAAGCATTGTACTAACACGGGGCCGTGCTTAAACACTCCGAGAAGCCTATAAATAGAGGTCCAAGCTCTTCATTTTGCAAGCTTTTGTTGGAAGGGACACTCTGCAGATGTCTCTCGGGAATCAAGTTTTGAAGACTATTTGGAGGCTCGGGAAGTGCATACAACACTTGGAAGAAGCTCGGGATTATCTAAACACCATCCATTGTGGATCATTGGTTTGATTGTTCTATTTTATCAATGAATCCATATCTATCTTCTATGTTGTTTGTTACATTACAGCTCGTCATGAGCTAAACTCTTATTATCATCCTACTTGGATGAAACTTATGTAATTTGTGATGAATTAATGGTGTGATAAATATTGTGTTAATGTTATGGTGGTCTTGGGAAAACTTTCATGGGTAGCACCTACATTTGAACGGGGGGTTATAAGTTTATGGTTTGTAATTGTGATTGTCATACACGGTTGAAAAACGTATGATCAACTTTTATTCATAACAACTATGGCTAATTAACTAGATATGGTTATTAGAAATCATAAGACCTTAACTTTCTGATCATTTACGGGTTCTCTTTTATTAGTCTGAGAAATCTACAGTAATTGTTATGGTTTTCTAAAATTAATGGTATGTTAGAATAGAACTTGATCAACTCTTTTCTTACATTAAGTTATGTTTTCAGAAATCGTATGTCGAAAAGGGCACAAAAGATTTACCTACATCACTAGGGCCTTGACCTAAGCAGTAAATCTCAGCCTGTGTTGGTCTTGGTCACTACGGAGCGGATAGAAGAGAAATCGCGCCAGCTCATCTTTATAAACGTTAACACAATTACTTTATTCAATATCTTTAATCACACCACCACTTCATCATAATTACATAAGTGTAATCCAAGTTAGGATGATAGCCTTTATCCCTTGATTCTAAATCTAAAAGTTTCAACTTGTTTTACTTTATTTCTTATTTTTATCGTTAGTTTAAAACCCTAATTTATATCAATGCAATTCATCATTCTCTTAAACAAAAATTGATAGTCAATTACAAGGATTGTTGAGTAGTCTTAGTGTGTCCACGGATTGATACTCGGTTCTTACCATCACTATATTACCTCACGATAGGTGCACTTGCCTTTTGTGTGTGTATTTAGTAGTAGTAACAACCATTTAAAACTAAATCTGTGTGAAAATTCTTTATCAAAAATATATATACTTTCACACCGCATCAAGTTTTTGGCGCCGTGCCGGGGATACACGGCAAGTTTGAAAGACAATCTAAATTTTTACTGTCCTGTTTATATCTTGTTAATATTTTTTGTTCAAATTCATTTTAATTTTGTAGTTAGTTTACCTTAGCCAGTTTAGTTACATTTGCCTGATTCATTTTAAGCCTAGTTAGTTTATGCTTCCTTAAGTTAGTGTATGTCCGACTCGTCTAGTCCTGAACTTGTTTCACCTCTTTCGGAACCTGAACGACTTTTCCGACAAAGGTTACGTGAAAGACCGCAACAAGCAGCAACAATCATCGAAGAAGACATCTCGAAAGATACACCATCCGAAGGAGACATGGCTAATCAAGACGAGGAAATGAAGATGACGCACTATGCCACGCCATCAATCGACGGTTATGAGTCTAGTGTTGTCCAACCAGCAATAGCGGCCAACAATTTCGAGATTAAGTCTAGTATATCCAACTAGTAGAGAACTCTGTTCAGTTTCACGGATTTCAAGACGAAGACCCTAACGCTCACATCTCACGATTCCTTCATATCTATGCAACTTTCAAAATCAACAACTGTTCAGACGATGCTATTAGACTACGACTTTTCCATTTTCACTTCGTGGCCGAGCCATTGACTGGCTCGATTCACTTCCGCCTGGTTCCATCACCACATGGGCGGAAATGGCTGAACAATTCCTGTTGAAATACTTTCCACCCGATCGCACTGCCAAATTGAGAAGCAGCATCACGAGCTTTCGCCAAGACGATGATGAATCATTACACGCAGCATGGGAGAGATATAAAGGTCTCCTTCGGAGATGCCCACATCACGGACTTGATCTGTGGCTGCAGTGTCAAACCTTTTATGATGCAATCAGCGGAGCACACAAACAAGCCGTAGACCAAAGTGCGGGAGGAGATTTCGGAAGTGTCACACCAACAGAAGCATACCAAGCCCTAGAGAAGGCAGCTAAGAAGAGCTTTGCTTACAATCCCTTTAGAAACAAAATCAACTCTAGAGGAATTCATCAAGTAGACTCTGAGACACTGATCACAGCCCAGTTAGAAGCCTTAACCAAACGATTCGAACAATTGCAAGCTGAACTTAAAAAGACTCCAACACGATGCAACACATGTGGAAGCTCACACAAGACCAATGAATGCCCGCAAGGCATTATGATGATGGAAGATGTTGACTACGTAGGAGGCAAACAACGCATATAACAACAACTCAAATTGGAGGAGCAATCCGAATTACAGAGAAGCCGGTAACAACCAACCATCAACTGGATTCAACCGTAGGCCACCTTACCAGCAACAGAAACCACCATATCAAGGTCCAAGCAGTAGTAATCAAGACCGTGGAGCATCATCAATGGAAGATTTATTACAGCAATTGTTGTTAACCACACAAGCCACAGATGAGTACATCCGGAAATCTGATCGAAGAAACGAGGAAAGGTTCCAAAGAAACGAGGCTGAAATCAAAAGCAACAAAGCATCATTGCAAACCATTGAAAACCAGGTGGGTCAGATAGCACAACAACTATCTATGAGACCCCAAGGTACTTTGCCCAACAATACTGTAACAAACCCAATGCTCAAGTCAAAGCCATCACCACAAGGAGTGGCAAAACCACTCAAGGTGATGCCCCTGTATTACAGCCCATCCTTGAAGAAATAGAACTCGAGACACCACGTAATACAAGTGACAAGCAAAAGCAACCTGTCATTGTTGAAGAACCAGCCAAGAAATACGTACCACCACCACCTTATGTTCCACCACCTCCATATCCCGGTCGTCTGAGACAACAACGAATGGAGGCACAATATGGAAATTTTCTGGGATTGTTCAAACAACTCCATATTAATCTGCCATTGGTGGAAGCCTTAGCCCAAATGCCAAATTATGCTAAGTTTTTAAAAGGTGTATTGTCAAACAAGAAGAAACTGGAAGAGTTATCACATGTAGTTTTGAATGAGGAATGCTCAGCAGTTCTTCAAAACAAACTACCTCAAAAGATGACTGATCCAGGGAGTTTTACCATACCTTGCCTAATAGGAAATCTTTCTGTCAGCAACGCGTTAGCCGATTTAGGTGCTAGTATTAACCTCATGCCTTATGCAGTTTTTGAAAAATTAAACTTAGGTGAGCCTAGACCTACTCGTATGAGCATCTAATTAGCTGACCGTTCTGTCAAATATCCGAGGGGCATTGTTGAAAATCTCTTAGTTAAAATCGACAAGTTCGTATTTCCCGTTGATTTTGTGATCCTCGACATGGATGAGGATAAGAATGTTCCTCTCATCTTAGGTCGACCTTTCTTAGCAACCGCTCGAGCCCTCATTGATGTTTGCACCGGCAAACTCACACTTCGAGTGGATGAGGAGGAAGTGACATTTGACATAGGACAATCCATGAAACATCCTCAACATCATGACGATTCACTCTATTATATTGATGTTTGCGACTCAATCATAAGCTGTCATCTGAAGAACACTCGTCAAATTGAAGCCTGCGATACTCAATTAATAGAAATCCAAACCACTGAACCCGTCTGTGAGCACCAAATCATCCCAGAACTCGAAGTGGACGAAACATCATCTTGTCAAGAAGCGTTTGAGATCATCGATCAAGAATTAGAACCTAAAGCCAAACCTTCCGTCGAAGACCCTCCGGCTTTAGAACTCAAGGAACTTCCATCTCATCTCGAATATGCTTTTCTTGAAAATACCTCTCAGCTTCCTGTCATAATCTCATCCCCCTATCAAAAGATGAGAAGAATAATTGCTCAATGTGCTGAAGGCACATAAACGAGCAATTGCATGGAAAATCATGGACATCAAGGGAATCAATCCATCCTTTTGCACTCACAAAATATTGATGGAGGAGGACTTCAAATCCGTCATTCAACCTCAAAGACGTTTAAATCCGAGCATGCAAGAGGTGGTGAAGAAAGAAGTAATCAAACTGCTAGATGCCGGTTTGATTTACCCTATTTCTGATTCGCCTTGGGTCAGTCCCGTCCAAGTTGTTCCAAAGAAAGGAGGAATGACTGTAGTAACTAACAAAAGAATGAGCTTATTCCAACTCGTACGGTTACAGGTTGGAGAGTTTGCATCGATTATCGCAAACTCAATGACGCCACAAGAAAGGATCACTTTCCTTTACCTTTCATTGACCAAATGCTCGAGAGACTCTCTGGAAAAATGTTCTATTGTTTCCTCGACGGTTTCTCAGGGTACTTTCAAATTCCCATTGCTCCCGAAGATCAAGAGAAAACGACATTCACCTGTCCATATGGCACTTTTGCGTATCGACGAATGCCGTTTGGATTGTGTAATGCTCCTGCTACATTTCAAAGATGCATGGTAGCAATTTTTCATGACATGATTGAACACTCAATGGAAGTTTTCATGGATGATTTCTCAGTCTTTGGAAACTCATTCGAACAATGTCTTGAAAATCTGGAAAAAATGCTGGTTAGATGCGAGGACTCTAACCTTGTTCTAAATTGGGAAAAGTGTCATTTCATGGTTACTGAAGGAATAGTGTTGGGACACAAGATCTCTCGAGCAGGCCTCAAAGTTGATCAAGCTAAAGTGGACACTATTTCCAAACTGCCATATCCTACAACCGTGAAAGAAATTAGAAGCTTCCTAGGTCACGCAGGATTCTATCGCCGTTTCATTAAAGACTTTTCAAAAATCGCACGACCGATGACTCAACTTCTTGAGAAAGATGCAAAATTCGTGTTTTCCAACGAAATGCATCAGTGCATTTGATCTGTTAAAAGATAGGTTGGTCACCGCTCCAATTATGGTTTCCCCAGATTGGACGTTACCATTTGAACTCATGTGCGATGCAAGCGATTTTGCGGTAGGAGCCGTGTTAGGACAAAGGAAAGACAAGCAATTCCACCCAATTCACTATGCGAGCAAGACCTTAAACGACGCACAAGAAAACTACACAACCACCGAGAAAGAACTTCTCGCAGTAGTTTTCGCATTTGACAAATTCCGCTCGTATCTAGTCCTGTCAAAAACAGTCGTCTACACCGATCATGCAGCCCTACGTTATCTGTTCAACAAACAAGATGCAAAGCCGAGATTGATACGATGGATACTTCTGCTTCAAGAATTCGACATTGAGATTCGTGACAAGAAAGGAGCAGAAAATCTTGCGGCTGATCATCTTTCGCGTCTTGAAGATTCAAACCATCCACAAACCGAGGAATTCAAAATAAACGATAATTTCCCTCACGAATTCCTTTTGAACATCCAATCTTCAATCGATGAGTATCCTTGGTTTGCCGACTTCGCAAACTATTTGGCAAGCGGACTCCTTCTCAAAGGAATGACTTATCAGCAAAAGAAGAAATTATTTACTGATATTAAACATTACTATTGGGAAGATCCATACCTATTCAGAATCGGTGCAGACCAACTCATTCGAAGATGCGTATACGGAAGTGAAGCGGAACAGATCCTAAGGCACTGTCATGAAGGACCCACAGGAGGCCACCATGGAGCAACTCTAACAGCCAAAAAGGTCTTCGATTCTGGATTCTATTGGCCAACGATCTTCAAGGATGCTCACAACATGGTACGCACCTGTGATGCATGTCAAAGAGCAACCAACATCTCGACACGGGATGGGATGCCTCAGAAACCTGTTCAAGTATGCGAGGTATTTGATGTATGGGGTATTGATTTCATGGGGCCATTCCCGGTATCATTTGGAAATCGTTACATCTTAGTAGCAGTTGACTATGTCTCAAAATGGGCCGAAGCTCAAGCCCTGCCCACCAACGATGCAAGAAATGTTGTCAGATTCCTTAACAAATTATTCTCTCGTTTTGGTACCCCCAAGGCTTTGATTAGTGATCGAGGAACCCATTTTTGTAACAACCAGCTCGAAAGAGCAATGGCCCGTTATGGAGTAAATCATCGCTTTACAACCGCTTATCATCCACAAGCGAATGGGCAAGCGGAGGTCACTAATCGAGGACAAAATCACAAGGACTGGTCTGCCAAGCTAGACGATGCATTATGGGCTTTTCGAACAGCCTTTAAGACTCCCATTGGCACAACACCGTTTAAACTCGTTTATGGGAAGTCGTGTCATCTACCTGTGGAATTGGAACATAAAGCCTATTGGGCACTCAAAGCAGCAAACTTAGACCAAGGCCTTGCAGGAAAGAATCGATTTCTACAAATCCATGAACTTGAGGAACTGAGAGAACAAGCATACGAAAACGCTAGGGTTTACAAGGAAAAGAGAAGGAAATTCCACGACTCTCGTTTAAGGAGCACTAAACGATTTCGTGTGGGGGAACGTGTCTTACTGTATAACTCTCGCTTACGTCTGTTTCCCGGAAAGTTAAAATCACGTTGGTTTGGACCTTACACGATTAAAAATGTGTTTCCAAATGGTGCAATCGAAATTGACAACCACGACGGTTTAAGTTTCAAAGTGAATGGACATCGTTTAAAGCCATATAACGATGGGCCAACCAAGATTTTCTCGGAGGAATTACACCTCCGCCCCGACGAGGATTAAGTGTGGGGAAGGGTCGCGCCGAAGACCCGAAACGAAAACACGGCACCTGTACATAGATTTTATTTCAAATTTTAGCTTTTGTAGGACTCCCAAGCACAAGCACGGGGCCGTGCCCCACCAAGCACGCCCCCGTGCCTCTGACAAATTTTTTCCACGATCTCCGCTGACGACTCTGGAACGTTGCAGGACGAATTTAAGGCGACTTCTGACAAGCACGGGGCCGTGCCTACCCAAGCACGCCCCCGTGATCAACTTTGCAGACTTGTGTATAAATACCACACTTGTTTCAAGCTTTCATCACCCAATTCTGCTCAAAATCTCACGAAGAAAAGATGAAAGAATCCAGTCAAGGAAGTTCTAATTGGAATCCTGCAACGAAGCCTCGAACTGAAACGAGAGAACCAACAACTCAAGAGTATTTCTTTAAGCTCCATGAGCTGATCAAGAAATTGACGGAGATGAATCTCACCGCAACTCAACGCTTGGCTGAACTCATCCAGAAAGTTCAGGACATGAGCGAGGAGATTGTTTCCATCAACCGTCGGCTCGCGGAACTTAGCAACCGCACTTCGCACTACCCTATCCCGACCCTTCCACACGAAATGTGTGGAGGCTTCTTCTAGAGGCATTCCGTAAAGGGTCATGTGCGCTAGTGCGCGTTAAGGAGTCTGGTTTTGCAGTTTCAGATTCCCGGTTATTAACTTATTATGTAATCGTAGAAGATAGGAAAATGTATTTGTCGCTTGGTTTGCTTATTTGAATTCTAGAACTAATTTCGTAACTTCTCTGATGAATTGGACGTGTCAAAACTTAGCCGGGTAAATTACGCAACGCGCGAAATTGAAAAACGGAACAACAAAATACTGAACCGAGACTGCACAAGGCAATCACGGCCCCGTGCCCCAACAAGCACGCCCCCGTGACGAAAAATTTTCGACAAAATCTGACTTGTTTTAGCATTTTGTCTTGTTCCCCATCAATGACTAGTGATAAAGCCCGAT
The DNA here is from genome assembly GCA_024085815.1 of Flaveria linearis. Lineage (NCBI taxonomy): Eukaryota > Viridiplantae > Streptophyta > Magnoliopsida > Asterales > Asteraceae > Flaveria > Flaveria linearis. Next base: position 25,534,042 of record CM044011.1, read on the forward strand.
TTTTGACCTGCAACTTCATTTCTTCTTCATTTTGTTATCAATTTTTTTCAATTCTTCCTTCTTGTTTTCAAGCATCATTTCAAGAAGATAATCAAAGAGGTTAGTATGTCATTTTCCATGATTATGGTAGCCATTTGCATGTATTTAGGTGATTAGGTCTCTAAACAACCGAAATCCTAATGATTATATGTAAAAGCTTGTGCTTAAACGTTATGGAATTATGAATGCTTCATGCCTCTTTGTTTATGTTCTCTTAAAGTTGATTAGTGTTAATTAGTTTGATTAGTTAGTAATTAGTGTTAAAATGTCATTTTCCATAGAATTAGTGTTAGTGTTAGTATGTTTCCCGTTAGTGTTTAAAAGACTATCTTCATAATGTGTGGTGATTTCTTTGTTAATCATGTTCAAGATACAAGAATTGGTAAGTAGTGTTGAAACATTATATATTTTTGTCTTGAATTATTAACAATTGATAAAAATATTTAACGTATAATCTTTGGTTTTCAAGCAAGAAAATGACAAATTTATGCTTAATCAAGAATTTACAAACAAAACCACATTGGCTCGAGTTGAAATTTCATAATTCAAAATGTTAACCGCACCCCCACGTTTCAAGAGGCACACCCCCATGTTTGACAAATTTTTCTTAAAAAGCAACCGTGTCAACTATTTTTCAACACAAATTGATAAAAAGGGGTAACGTGGCTTTTGAAAATCAATCTTTCCCCTAAAATAGATAGTTTATTCCAAAAAAATCTGTTTTGTATATATTAACTGATTTGTCCAAATTTCAGGATCATGAACCATCCATACTTGCAATTTGGAGGAAACCGTGAAAGATGGTGTCGTGATCGATTGCAAAGGCTCTTGCAAAGGGCCGAAAGGTCACATTTGCAAGCCGATGAAGAAACCTTGGCGGCTGTCGGACAGCTCGAAAGATATAACAATTTATTGAGTATCCAGTGGAAGCGGTTGTTTTCACAAAACAGGCCTTCCATTTATGAACTAACTCTTGAATTTTTAGCATCTTTCAGATTTAGCATGAAAGACTCCGACCCTTGGGATGAGGAAGCAGTTACATTCAGACTGGGTGGACATTGGCGAAAAACATCCATCGCTTTGTTTGGTGTCTATCTAGGAATATATACAGAACAGGAAATGGAGGAGGAAGCAATCTCCGGAATGCCAGCTTATCATACATTTCCAGATGAGGAAAGTAGGGACGCAGAAAGCGGCGCCATGAGAAAGGCATTTTGGGAGAAGATTGGAACAGGGGCATTCAACTCAAGTAAAACCAAGAGTAGTCAGATTCGGGACCCATTGCTACGATACATACATCGGTTGCTTAGCCATTCGATAACAGCTCGTGGACAAAGCGAGGGAGTTGTTAGTTTGAGAGACTTGTTTATCTTATACTGTATGACTAATCATTTGCCCTGCAACATTGGGTATTTGTTTTGTAACTTGTTTGCCAGGAATGCAACTGCTGGTGCCCCGACACCAATGTTTGGAGGAAGCTGGATCCTGAACTTGTACGAGAGTTATGGGTGTAACACGGAAGGAACCGAAGGAGTAATGCCAGGATTGTTGGACTTAAGCATTTGCACAAGCATGTACATGATCACAACCTTACCAAATGGACAACCGAGATTCATGGATAGGAAGGGACAAATCTGGGATCCGGCAGACCCCGAGGAGATTATCATGGATCTTGATATGCCAGCACATCATGAAGACGCCGGGGCCTCCAGCTCACACGCCGAGAATTTCCAACCATGTTAGACCTCTATGAAGCAATCCAGACCACCAGTGACCATGCAAGGAGATCATTCGAATACGCGCAACAAGCTTTCAACCGCGTCGAAAATCTGAACTCTCGAGTGGACGACCTGAGCAATGATATCACATACATCAGAAACCGAATGTATCATGAGTGGGGGGATATCCCACCACAAAGCCCTTGAAAATCCACATCACTTTCAGGGGCCGGGCACAGTCGTTTTGTGCCAATCTATCCTTTACTTTATGTCATTTTATTTTTATTTTGTGTGTTTAGGATTTTAATGCTTTCAATAAATGGATGATATTTCAGGTGATCCCGATGGTTCTCGCAAGCAAAGATACAAGTCAACTTCATAATATTTTAGGGAGTATCTCGTTTCCATTCCTTGTTTTTAATTTATCTATCACATTGGGGAAAATGTGAATTTTAAGTGTGGGGATGGGATTAATCGAGACACATACTTAATACTTTGCTAAAAACAGGTCCAAATTGAAAATTTTGAACCAAATCACTTAACCATAAATTTTTGTGACACGAAGCCAAAAATTTAAACAATTTTTGATAAACCAAATTATAAATATACGTTTTCGGGAAATAAATAAGTAAATAAAAGAAATCCAAATAAAAATTGAAAATATTTTTTGTGATATCCTTAAAAGCAATAATCAAGTAAACATATGTAATCATGCAAAATGAAACACTTTTACCCAATTCCATCCATTTGTGAGTTTATTTTTAGCCTTAAACAGCTTTTGCAAATATTTGCAATTTTACTTTCATTCTGGATTCAATTGAGAGTACCTCATGATACGTGTGATTAGAACTTGCTTTGGGTATACATTTCAAGACCTTAATTAGTATTTTCTGCATAAAAATGAGTTAGGCATTAGGAAACCCTTAACCATTCAAGCCCCAACCATTTTCTTTTAATCTTACCTACCCGAACGTCAACCCTAGTTAGCCCCGTTGAGCCTAAACATTTTATTCTTTATCACCCGAATCACCAAGTCACTCAACCAAAAAGCCTTCAACAAAACCCATTTTTCGTTAAAGACACGATTTTGGTTTATTTTAAAAAAAAAGGAAAAGAAAAGAAAAGAAAAAAAAAGAGAAAAAAGAAAGAAAAATTTGGTCTTTTACCGGCAGACCTAAAAGAACTGGAATGCATTCTTTTGATTTTAATTTGCTTTGTTGCCTTCATCACGCAAAACCGGGACTTCCCCCGGAAATCCGCGAACAAATTTACAACCTCACGTACGACGCAAGAAAGAAATGGCGAAAAAAGGAACAAGTTCCGCCATTTTGTGGAATTTCAAAAAGCGCCATAAAGAGACGGGCAAAAAGATACAAAGATGCCCGAATTGTGGAAATTGGTCACACGATGGAAAATGCAAAAAGAACCAAACTGAATCCCAATACGAATACACAGAACTGATCCGATTGGGTGCTATTAGGCTTCAAGCCGAACGATCCTTACGAAAGGACAGTTTTGTGTATCTTCGGGTAAAGGATGAAGTGAGGTTCCTGAAAGCAAAATACGGTCTTGACAATCTGACCTTAAACGAGTCCTCAAGTTAGCATATCCCTTCTAGCTTGAAGTATTGTATAGGGAACTTTTACTGCTTTCCTTGTAGTTTATGTTAGAAAAATAAACCAAGACCGTCGTCTTTAGCATTTAGCCACTTTGTCCAAATATTCCACACCCGAGCCCGAGCCAAGTTACAACCCATTAAAGACCTAATGATTTATGCAAGTAAATATCTAAGTAGGTGGAGAATTGATCCCTAGCAAGCATATGATTTCACACGTATCATGCTAGGCAATGAGCGTATTAGTCATACTTCATCTTATGTATGATTCCATATATTCAGCCGAGCGTGAGAGTATTTTGTGAGGAGTGTGGATTTTGCATGATTATAATCTTTACTAACAATCCCATTGCTTGCTAGGATATCATTCTATACATGCTTAAAATGTTTGCATTTGGATGAAATAATTTTTACTTGCATATTTCCCGAAAGACATATTTATCTTTGTTTGATTTGGTTTTTGGTGGAGTTGTCATTTTAAGTGATTTGCTTGAGGACAAGCAAAGTTTAAGTGTGGGGATATTTGATGTGCTCCAAATTACACATATAAACACTATCAAAAGCACATCATTTATTTCTTGATTCCTCCCGAAATATGGTGATTACGTACTTAAAATCTTTTAATTGTGTTTTCAGGTGTTGTGAAGGGCAAGATGGACAAAAGGAGCATAATGGACAAGAAATTGAAGAAATCCAAGCTTAAAGCTCCAAGCAGGGGGCCATGCCTCATTAAGCACACCCCCATGCCTTGCCTGAAACACGCCCCCGTGCTAATTTGGCACACCCCCGTGATTGGACATCTGACAGGACAAAAGTACTGTCCCCAAAAGTGATCACGGGGCCGTGCCCCATATGACCACGGGGCCGTGATACCCCCTTTCACGGGGTCGTGCCTATTTTGTCACGGGGCCGTGCCCCGACAGCTCCTGCACGTACGAACCGACCAACTTTCGTAAGCATTGTACTAACACGGGGCCGTGCCTTTTTGTCACGGGGCCGTGCTTAAACACTCCGAGAAGCCTATAAATAGAGGTCCAAGCTCTTCATTTGCAAGCTTTTGGTGGAAGGGACACTCTGCAGAATTCTCTCGGGAATCAAGTTTTGAAGACTATTTGGAGGCTCGGGAGGTGCATACAACACTTGGAAGAAGCTCGGGATTATCTAAACACCATCTATTGTGGATCATTGGTTTGATTGTTCTATTTTATCAATGAATCCATATCTATCTTCTATGTTGTTTGTTACATTACAGCTCGTCATGAGCTAAACTCTTATTATCATCCTACTTGGATGAAACTTATGTAATTTGTGATGAATTAATGGTGTGATAAATATTGTGTTAATGTTATGGTGGTCTTGGGAAAACTTTCGATGGGTAGCACCTACATTTGAACGGGGGGTTATAAGTTTATGGTTTGTAATTGTGATTGTCATACACGGTTGAAAAACGTATGATCAACTTTTATTCATAACAACTATGGCTAATTAACTAGAGATGGTTATTAGAAATCATAAGACCTTAACTTTCTGATCATTTACGGGTTCCCTTTTATTAGTCTGAGAAATCTACAGTAATTGTTATGGTTTTCTAAAATTAATGGTATGTTAGAATAGAACTTGATCAACTCTTTTCTTACATTAAGTTATGTTTTCAGAAATCGTATGTTGAAAAGGGCACAAAAGATTTACCTACATCACTAGGGCCTTGACCTAAGCAGTAAATCTCAGCCTGTGTTGGTCTTGGTCACTACGGAGCGGATAGACGAGAAATCGCGCCAGCTCATCTTTATAAACGTTAACACAATTACTTTATTCAATATCTTTAATCACACCACCACTTCATCACAATTACATAAGTGTAATCCAAGTTAGGATGATAGCCTTTATCCCTTGATTCTAAATCCAAAAGTTTCAACTTGTTTTACTTTATTTCTTATTTTTATCGTTAGTTTAAAACCCTAATTTATATCAATGCAATTCATCATTCTCTTAAACAAAAATTGATAGTCAATTACAAGGATTGTTGAGTAGTCTTAGTGTGTCCACGGATTGATACTTGGTTCTTACCATCACTATATTACCTCACGATAGGTGCACTTGCCTTTTGTGTGTGTAGTTAGTAGTAGTAACAACCATTTAAAACTGAATCTGTGCGAAAATTCTTTATCAAAAATATATATACTTTCACACCGCATCACTTAGCAACCTTACATTCAGTCATGTTGAATCTTTTAAGTATGTCTTGCACATACTTCGACTGATTTATGAAGATACCAGTGTCAACTTGCTTCACTTGAATCCCTAGAAAGAAATTGAGTTCCCCCATGGCACTCATTTCAAATCTATCCTTCATCAGCTTCTCAAAGTCTTTACAGAGCTTTGGATTAGTTGACCCAAAGATGATATCATCCATATATACTTGAACTAGCATTATGTTATTTCTTATTCCTTTGATGAAGAGAGTTCCATCAATGGTACCCCTTTTATAGCCATGCTGACAGAGATACCGAGATAGAGTCTCATACCACTTTCTTAGTACCTGATGTAGCCCATAGAGAGCTTTGTCAAGCTTGCAGACAAAATCAGGATGATCAGGGTCTGCAAAACCAGGTGGTTGTCTGACATACACCTCTTCATCAATCACTCCATAAAGAAAAGCACACTTGACATCAAGTTGATAGACCTTGAAGTTCTTGGATACAGCAAAAGCTAGGAATATCCTAACAGCTTCAAGTGTTGCTACAGAAGCAAAGACATCTGTGTAGTCAATCCCTTCTTCTTGAGTATACCCTCGAACAAATAGTCTAGCCTTGTTCTTGATGACAAGTCCTTTATCATCCTTCTTATTCCTGAAAACCCATTTTGTACCTATAGTAGTCTTCCTTGAGGAAGAGGACATAAGTTCCAAACCCTTTGCCTCTTGAATTGAAGCAACTCCTCTTGCATAGCTTCAACCCAACTTCCATCCTTTAGAGCTTCATCAATCTTCTTTGGCTCTATTTGGAATAAGAAACAAGAGTGAAGACAGATGTTGGCATTATAAGACTGTCTTCTTGTTCTTACACCTGTACCAACATCTCCAATGATGTTTGTAGAAGGGTGAGACTTGTGGATCCTTAGTTGAGGGATCACAGCAAGTTGTTTAGACAGATCTAGATTGGAGAAATTCTGATCTGGCAAGGAGGATTCACCCTCTACAGCAGCACTCTTATCAAGATTAACTTGATCTAATAAGTGTGTGACATCATTGAGATTTTATTCAATGGGATGGTTCTCAGCATCAAGAAATTCCTAATCACTGTCAGCACCACCATGTTCTCCAACATTTGAAGTTCCTACATTTGAGTTTTATGCCTCAACACTGGAAGATGAAGGCAACTCAGATGTATCAGGAAGATTTGTCATTGATGTGCTGGTAGAAGCTTCATTTGCAGGATTAGTTACCACTGGAGCTGGAGATATGTAGCTTGAAGATCTTCTCAGCTCAAATCTAGGATCAGAATCACCTGTAGGCAATATATCTGTGGATCCTGAAACATGCTCACAAGATTTGTTAAAACAGTTGGTAATTAAATCAAGATCAAACAGCCAATCCGGACCAGAACCTTTCACACTGGGAGTGTGTTCATTGAAAGTCACATTGGCTGACTCCTCAACTACTCTAGTTCTGAGATTGTATACTCTATAAGCTTTAGCTTGAGAAGAGTATCCAATGAAGTGTCCATCATCTGATTTCTTAGCAAACTTAGCAATATGATCTTTGGTATTTAAGATGGTGCAAGGACACCCAAATGACCTGAGAAAACCAATAAAAGGTTTCCTCTTGTGCCAAAGTTCATAAGGAGTCTTACCATGTGACTTAACTACTAAAACTTTGTTCTGCACATAGCAGGCAGTGTTAACTGCCTCTGCCCAGAAGGTGATGGGCAGTTTAGAGTCAGACAACATAGTTCTTGCAGCTTCAATTAGTGTTCGGTTTCTCCTCTCAGCAACTCCATTTTGTTGAGGAGTCCTGGGAGCACTATATTGTCTTGTAATACCCTTTTCATCACAAAATGTATCAAGTATTTGATTCTTGAATTCAGTTCCTTGATCACATCTTATGGTTTTGACCTTGTGATCACATGGATTTTCAATCTTTAAGATGAAATTCTTCAGAATCTTAGGAGTCTCATCCTTAGTTCTAAGGAAGAAGACCCATGTGAATCTTGTAAAGTCATCTGTGATCACCAGACAGTAAGAGGTACTTCTTAAACTCATTAAACTAGTGGGGCCAAAGAGATCCATATGTAACAAGTGTAGGGGTGTAGTGATGGAGTTTCTTTCCTTAGGCTTGTGAGATACCTTGTGTTGCTTCCCTTTCAGGCATGCAACACAATGATCATCACTTGTAAACTCTCTTTTTGGTATTCCAGTTACCAAATCATTCTTAATTAATTTATTCATGTTATTAAAGTTTACATGGCACATTCTTTTATGCCAAAGGAAAGACTCATCACTGTTTGCTTTAGATAGAAAGCATGAAACTTCTCCTGAGGGAAATGTTTCTTGCAAGTCCATCTTGTACATGTTCCTTTTCCTGGGGGCTCTGAGTAGGATGTGCTCATGAGGAATGACCACCCCGGGCTTGAGAACAATGCACTCATGCTCAGTAAACAACATGTTATAACTCTGATCACAAAATTGAGATACACTCAATAGATTGTATTCAAGCTCCTTGACAAAGTTTACCTTACAATGCTGAGCTTACCATTTGTGACCTTGCCCCTTCCAGTAATGTAACCACCTGCATCTCCTCCAAAAGCAACTGGTCCTCTATTAATTTTTTCAAACTTTTGGAGCAGTGACCTATTGCCTGTCATGTGCCTGGAACAACCACTGTCAATGATCCACACATTTTTGTTTATCTGTAGCTGTTCCTGCACAAAGAAATAGCTAGTTACATTTGGAAACCCAAGCCTCTTTGGTCTTGGGCTCATTTAAAACAGTTGAAGACAATGCAACAGTAATAGATCCTATAGTTGTGCTTTGAGGATCTTGTGCTGTGTTGATGAAGAACCTTCAGTCATTTGGTCTTTCTTTGACTTCCACACCACCTTTGAAAGTTTGGACTTGACCTTGAATACTTCGGAAGCTTTTGAGACTTTAGAAGTTTTGATGACTGGACCATCGGAAGAACTTGCCTTTACTGCAGCAAGCTTCAGTACTTCGGAAGCATTCCTTTCTTCCGAGACCAAATTTTCTTCCGAAGGCAGTTTTCCACTTGCCTTCTTCTTTATTTTGGAACTTCCGAAGGAAACAGATTTTCCTTCCGAAGCTAAGTTCTTCTTGGAATTCTTGGAAGTCTCTTTGTTTATCATGTAAAGAGTACCTTTAGGATTATATGGACAATCCTTGGCCAAATGAGAAGTACTCTTACACATGACACACTTCAGTTTCTTCTTTCCAAGAGTCATCTTCATAGAAGAGAACTGACTTTGGTCACATCCATTCTCCACCTTCACCTTTGCAGGAGCTGAGACAGTTCTTTTGGGTTGAGAACTATTCTTGGAGTTGAATGGTCCAGGCTGTGTAGCAGTAACACACAACTGATCAGTTTTCTTCTTGTTGCTGAGATAAGTTGCATATGAACCAGAGTTCATGTCATCAGTCTTAACCACTTCAAACCCTGCGGAGATAAAAACTTGTTTCTGCTTGGAGTCAAAGGTTGCCTTGATCTCTTGAGCCTTCCTTGATTTTCTTTTGGCTTTCCTGATCAAGTTCTTTCTTCTTGACTTGGTCATCTCAACAGTTTTACTCTCCTCAGAGGAATGGTGACCCTTCTCAGAATACTTTTCTTTACTCAAACCAAAGTCATTCTTCACTATCTCCTCTTCATCCTCTTTAGTCAAAGGATCTATGAGGGGAATCTCATCTTCATAAGTTCCACACCTAGGAGATCTTACAGACAAGATAGTGTGTGGAGGAGCTATCTCACTATATCCCAGTCCCTGCTTGTTTTGATAATACACTTTTGCATGCAAGGATGAGGACATTATGTTTTGAAGGTTTCTTCTTCAAGAACACAGTTTTCTGCCTTAGCTTTGCTGATCACAAGCTCAGCCTGGCATTCAGTTAACTTAGCTATGAGATCTTTGATTTGAGTCCTGTAGTTTGTTAGCTCATGTTTAAGAGTTGAAATTGTTTTCTCTAAATCTTCTATTTTCAGTTTATAATCATTTTCAGCTCTTTTAAAATCAGCTTTCAAGATGTTTAAGGACTCAAGATCAGATCTCAGCTCTAAGTTATATGACCAACTTTAGCAATGCATTCAGAGGAGCAAAGATTTTCCAATACCTTTGTTTCATCATGGTCTGCCATAAGAGCTTGGTTTGGAGATGCATCTTCTATCTGAAAGCTCCAGTCAAAGCCTCCTTCTTCAACAGCAACTGCAGCTTGCTGCTTTGGCTTCTCATTCTAGTGGGCTTTCTCAGTGTAATTTGGTCTGGTCTGTGTTTGGCCACCATTTGTTCTTGGTGCCTTACACTCTCTTGCAAAGTGCCCCTTCTGGTTACAGTTGTAGCACTTTACTTTGCTTTTGTCCAGCCCAAACTTTCCACTTGATGTATTGTTTGGAAACTTTATCCCAGTCCTCTTGTAGAACTTCTTGGCTCTATGAGTGAGAAGAGTCATCTGCTGAACTATCTCCACATACTCCAGATCATCTGGATGGATACAGTCCAAGTCTTAAAGAGTGAAAAGAAAGCTGCCAGAGGTTTCATCAGCTGAGACAAAGGCATAAGAAGAACTTGTCTCTTGGAAAAGACTTTCTTGAGTGTAGCTTTCTCTTGGTGTCTCTGGGAAGGTGATGAAAGGCCCCTTTTGTGAGTTGTCAGGGTAGCATAGCAACTGATGTTGTGGTTCAATGCTTTCCCTTTCATTCACATGAAGAGCTGAACTCAGTTGGTTATTGGAGTTACCAGAGGAATTTTGCATGTTCATCTCCATCTGGAATGCACTCAGGATACCATACAACTCTGTAAGAGTAAGAGTCTTAAGGTCCGAGGTTCTCTTGATCACAACATAATAATGTGTCCATAGTTTAGGAAGAGAAGATATGAACTTCCTTACTATGTCCCTGTTCTCAAGAGTTACTCCAATATCCACCAGAGTGTCCACTATCTCAACATACCTAAAGTATTGTTAAGTCACTGTCTCACCAGCCTTGAAAGTGAAGTTTTCAAACTGCTGCTTTAAGAGATCTTTCTTGTTCTCTTTGGTTTCCTTGGATCCTTCATACATGAGCTTCAGTGCTTCCCATAAATCTTTAGCTGTCTTGCACTTCTTGAAGTCTCTGTAGATGGAGTTTGGAAGAGCAGTTTGAAGACAAGTCATGGCCCTTTGATCAAGCTCTATTCTCTTCCTGTCTTTTTCTGAGTAATCATCTACATCTTTTGGGATGATACGATTACTAGTAGCAGAAGTAGTACTTGGTATGAAGGGACCATTAACAACTGAGTCCCACATCCTTAAATCTTGACACTTGATGAAGCCTTCCATTCTTGTGCACCATGTGTCAAAGTCTCCAGGAGTGATCAGTGGGGACTTGTTCATAGTACCAGTTTCCATATCAGCTTTAGAAAGAGCTGCCATTTGAGTTGTTAAGTATTTTGTGTGTGTGAGGGATCTTAAGATGGTGAGATCTTATATCAAGAGCCTGGAAAGCTCTAATACCAAATGCAGGACCGGTTGAAGGGTGGCACTTACAACATAACAACATAATGAGGAGAGTGTATTTAGAACACTTAACAGATCAAATGGGGAACTGGTTGAGGTGATGCAAAGAACACAAGTAAACTTAGAACAGAACAGAACAAGATAACAACACAAGTAGTTGGTTTTCAAGGATGGTGTATATTGCTTCTCAAGTTCAAAGTTACAAGTATTCAAGCATAAGCATACACTACTTACTAAGTTACAAGACTTGAGACACTATATACTACAACCTACAGACGGCCATACTTTGAAGGCCAGCTGGATACATGAACTAGACAACAAAATCCATGTAGAGTCAAAACGCAGATTGCCTTTTGACTAGTGACTCTGACATAACATAGCTCACATCCTAATATATTACAAAAAGGATAAATGTACATAAAGTAGAAAGGTTTGACCCCAAGACCTCAATGTACAGTTTTCTAAAGCATAGACCTTTTCACCAACTCATGCAAGTTGGTGACCAACCAGAATGGGTAGCGGTAAAGTGGTTCAGCTTTACAGAAGAAGTACATCAGATAAAAGCATGTATGATAAAAGTCTTTGGAAGAATCTGTCTTGATTCTTTGGCTTCGGAAGACTTTGTCTCTAAAGCTTCGGAAGACTTCATTTCTGGCTTCGGAAGATATTGGTCTTGGCTTCGGAAGATTTTACACAGAATATTTCTGAAGTGTAAAACTTCCGAAGCATTTCTACTTCATGTTTTGTGCAGCATGCAGGAAGACTTAGAGTGTTTTGGTTGCATCAGACTTATAGGAATCCTTACAATAGCTGAATAAAAAATATTGTAATTGACGAAATGCGTTTTTAAACAAAACTTATGTCAAAACGTAAAACAACTCAAATTGTGTATAAAAATAAAAACATAAACGTTTTATATTTAACCTGCCTATAAATTCATATGAAATTATTTCATTTACCTAATACAAAAATCATTTTAAAACTAAAATAAAACAAAAAAATTATGTATTTCAATCTTTTCATGCTTCATCGACGTAAAGCAAGGTAATAATATATCTACTCCTCCCTATGTAATAATTTATCTGTCATCTCTTACTTTTCAGCAGGGGTGGAGGATTGAGGAGAGGGGGCACCGCCCCCTCTTTTTTTGGTCGGTAGTGTAATTTTTTGCCCCGATAGTGTAATTTTTTGATCCAGTAGTGTAAATTTTTATATAAATATCGAGTTCGCCCCCCTAAAAAAATAATTTCGTCGCCGCCGCCCCTAGAGGGATGTTCACTGCATAAAAATTAGTGTTTAATATTTGAACATAGGTCTTGCCGGTGATTTATCATCACACTATACTTTGAATCAACATCCTCCGCCGGTGACAACACCTTCAACCGTCAACTGTTTCTCACCGGCGCATTGTCATAATAGATCAACGAACATTAGATCTACCCCTCCATATATAGTTGCCGGCCATCTCTACACACCTTATCTCCTTTCTTTGCCTAATATATGTTGCTTTTAATCGATTAAGGCGGTACTCTGCTGCAGGGCCTGTGTAGCGGGAACCATCAGGTTGGGGTGATGGCCATTGATGGTGTGTTTGGGGAACAGATCAGACACTACATATGCAATATCTAGCAGGTTAAGTGACTATAGTGGTTGTTAAGGGCTCTTAAACCGTTAAACGGAGATGGACACGACTAAAAAAAGTGCGTGGACCACTACCATAGCTCCGGCATCGACGACTTGAGCGATCACGTAATTCATTCCATCTAATCTTTGTATTGGTGTTGGTACTATCTTTTGTTCGGAGTGTGGAGTTCAGAGAGAGAAACAGAGATCTAAAGATGAAGGAACATATATATATATAGAACACATGTATACCCTTGTGTAACATCCGTAAAATTTAATATTCGTTTAAATTAATAAGAATAGTGTTCAGTCGCATGATAAACAAGCGAATGAATCTCAGTCGCACGCCTTACGTGCGTATGAGGCTCAATCGCACGATTAACAAGCGTATGGGCTCAGTCGCACGATTGAGTCGTGCGAATGGGTCTAGTCGTGCGATTGAGTATGGCGGCTAAAATATGTAGATGAGAATAAGTAAGGCGGTTAAGAGTGTTCAAAAGCAGATTTCTATCTGCAGTGTCCCTATCCCCTTGTTTCTCTCGAACCCAAACACCCCTGTTCTTGCCAAATCAACGATTTCGGCTTCATTTTGGTAAGTCTCGCTTGGCACGGATCGATATTTGAATACATTAAGCTGTGTATATGGTCGAAATTGATCCAAAAACAAGTTTAAATCTGAGTTTTTGATTCAATCTTTCTATTAAGTTGAAAACCAAGGATTCGGATCTTAGTTTTTGTGAAGTTTGATGAAATAAGGATCCGAAACGGTTGTAAATAAGGTGTATATGTTCTGTTTTGAATATGGCATAATTTGAATGGTTAAAACTTGAGTTTTTGGATCAAATATGTCAAGAACACAGCTGCTGATCCGTTTCAGGCGAATGAGCCCAATCGCATGACCCATTCGTGCGAATGAGCCAGTCGCATTGCTCAATCATGCAACTGAAGCTCAGTCGCATGAGCCAATCGCACGAATGGAGGTCATTCGTACAAACCCTGTTATATCTCATTCGCACCCCTGTCGTATGGTTCATTCGTACGACTAAGCTCAGTCGCATGTTCAGTCATACGAATGAGTCCAGTCGCATAGCCTTAGTCGTGTGAAGTGATCAGCTAGGGGTGATTTGACTAAGTTAGGGTTGTTGTTCTAGATTTGCATTGAGAATGAGAAGTTTTAGCTGCCCTAGTGTATTGGATTGATAACCACTTGCTGAGAACATTAAGGTGAGTTCTAATTGCCCTTTTAATGTTAATATCGTTTGACAATGTTGTTTTGACAAAATCGGGCACTGGCATGCATATAAATAAATAAAGATGTAAAAATGAGTTGAAAGTGGTAAATTGTGGTGAATGGCGAGGTGGAGTTTTGACCCACCAACTATAGACGGAGTTTTGACCCGTCAACGCCAATTAAAGACGGAGTTTTGACCCATCAACGCGTGAGGTGGAGTTTTGACCCACCAACTATAAGACGGAGTTTGACCCGTCAACGCGCGAGGTGGAGTTTTGATCCACCAAATTAAAATTGATAAAAGATGTCTATAATTATTTTGTGGGTATTAGATATGCATATCAATACTAGGACAAACAAATGGACTGATGGATGTTTGTGAATTGTGAGCTGATGTAACAGTTGATGAGTTGTTATTATTCAAATGTGGTGTATGTTAGAACTCACCAGTTTATCTGATTTAGTGTTTACTTTCTTATGCATGCCAGGTAGTAATAGAGGTGTTCGTGAAGGTGCCCCACTGCGTTAGCTTCCGGTTATGGTGTATGATACTGGCTATAATGTTGGGTTTTGGGAAAGATGTACATGAAGTTTGACAAAGTTTTGATATGTCGGTTAAAGTGTTATAATAATTTTAATGATGTAAAAAGTTTTAATATATAAAATTCCGCTGTGTTTGTAATTTCTGAGTTGTCATTAAGAACCCAACTCCTAGCACCCTCCTTAATATATTGTTATGAGATTGAGGGTGTTACACCTTGAGTGAAAATATCAAAATAACCTGGCGGTTACTGTAGCAACGGACCAAAAAGAATAATATATTATAAGAGTGAGGTTAATCTACAAAGTTATTTTTGATACAAAGTGTGAGAAGACACAACGAGCCTAAAAAAGTCACAAAAATTTATATCTCAATTTAAATCGAATTTCAAAAAAGTACTTCGGAGTCTATGTTTCTCTCGTCATCCTCTTTCAGAAAAAAAATAAAATTTCATTATGTCTTTATATGACACAATAATGTCATTGTATATTCATAATGACATAATGACTTTATTGTGTCTTTCATAATGACACAATGACGTCATTGTGTCTTTTATAAATGACACAATAAAAACACGTTAATTTTTATTTTTTGTTTATATTTTTTCTTAGTGAGGACGACTAGGGGAACAAAAGGTCGAAATTACTTTTTTAAAAATCGATTTACATTGTGAGATATAATTTTTTATGATTTTTTTGACTTATTATGTCTTCTCATATTTTATAGCAAAAATGCACTTTGTATTTGAACCTCTTTCATATTATAATGATAATAACTGCAATAACACCAAGATATAAAGTAACATAAAACGATACGACGTGATGAATGGAAAGTCAATAAAATAAATCTTATCATATAGATGTACCAATTGAGAATAGACATGCACATAGAGCTGCAGACCCTATATACAGAACGTAAAATGGAGTGTGGGCATACACAACAACCATCCACCATAATCATATGCATATATCCTAGGACCAGTCCATATGCCTCCTCAACTTAATGTGGCCAATGTACCTCGCAAGTACTGAAGGAGACGCCGTGATCTCTAGTCACCGTCACGGTTGGTGCCGTGTCATCGATGCCGCAATGACATGCTTGTGGTCACCCTCACAAGTAGGGACATGCTCGGGTAACGAAACACAACAAACTAAAATAATGTTACAATGATATATCTCAAATATGTTTTCTCGAATCATCAAACGAATACGTAATCGTGTTATAACATAAGAACATGCGATAATGAGTTCAATTCAATAAATTCTAATCGTATGTAAAATGATACTAAATCCAAAGTAGCATGACAAAAATAATATAGAATCATGATATCAATAAACGTGCGACCAATTTAAAGGAATTGAAATGTCAAAGACATTCAGGAATTTCAGCGGACTATGAAAGTCAAAGGGGGTTCATTAATCAAATCGAATACCATAATAATAAAAGGTGAGGTAAGAATCTGTACCTTGACTAGTGTATCACAATGATGTTAGACTTGTTTTCCTAGAGGGGTCGTGTTAACCTACAAATCATATATATACGATGAGACGTATACTCCTAACTATTGACGTCACTTGTTCATAAGTAAGGTACTAAAATATTTAGGTAGGTTACAAGTTTTCAATAGATTCATTCTTCGTCTTCAACCTATTTTTCTTTTAACAGTCATACACCTCAACTTTAGTTGATTTTTTTTCTTTGACCATTAAGAATAATCATACACAAATGAAAAATTAAACATAAATAGAGTTTTAAGAGTTGTTTATTAGTTACCTCCGTCGCTAGTCACAAGAGATCTAACAAAACATAAGTCACTGGAGTGTTCATGACGTTCGCTGGAGCTCTCATCGGTGGTCCTTGTGGTCGGAAAAGATGCTACTAGTGGAAACGAACAGAGATGGGTTAGATTTTGTGTTTGTGTTCGAAGAGAGGTTAGCGGAGATGATATGATGGTTGTGACATTTCGTATGTTCGTTAATTAATCGTTATCTTTCGTTATTCTTGTAAGGACCAGCTCTGTCAATAAAGAAACCATTTGGAACATTCGGGGCTTAACCAATTTACAAACTATAATGTTTTATTAAATATAACATTTGACCCGTAAACCCAGACTCTTTTGAGTCAATCGTGAAAATAAAAATTTATTAATTAAATCATTTCATTCATGTGAGTGTTTCAAATACAATAAATATGCTAATTATACAATCAATAACAATTTAATATATTAATTTATAAATTAAACTTTTATAAATTTATAAAGATTTAATGTTCAGCACGAGCTTTAATTATTATGTTAAATTAGTTAGTTAAATTTAAAGTTTTCAAAAGTTTATAAAGTATAAAGATCTTAAGAATGTATTGATTTATTTAAAAATAAGAGTCTTTATAAAAATTTTGGGTAAAAGTTATAATTTATAAAACTTTAATTAAAAACTTTATACATGAAATGTTAAGTTAGAAACCACAGGGACCAAATCCGTAAATATTTTAGAACATCCCCCCGTCCCCCGTTTTCTCTCTCCCCGAAATTCCGGTCACCACCTCCGGCCATCTCCGGCCATCTCCGGTGATCCCCAAACCTTCGAAATTCACCGATTTAAACCCTAAGGAATCACCTTTTATGTTCGTACATCAGTTTCGAACACAACATCATATATCATTTGAAAGTATTCGGCGATTTTCAACTCATTCAAACTGAAACCGAACCCCATTCAAAGCTGGTCCGTTTTCCCCACAATAATCAGACCAATCGATTAAATTGAAAGCTTGAAAACGTTCATCTAATCATTACGAAAACGTATGGTATGGTTAATTTCATTCGAAACTACAATTTGCATATCAGATTCAACTCGAAACACCCGTGATCAACTTGAGAGTCGTTGGGTACCTAATCGTCCAAATGGAAGCTATGAATTAGAGGGTTAATGCTTGAATCATCCCCATTCAACCTCCAGAACTCTCAATTTCATCGAAGTTGCAAGCTATCATCGAATGCAAAGCGAGAACCACCGCGACTTGCTCGAATTCATTCCTATCAAATCCTTCATCATACCGGGAATTGAACATATCTAACCACTCGTCTTTACATGGGAACAGCCCTATGATTTTAGACGCTTACAAAATCGAATTGAACTTCAATTTAGATCAAAGTGTTCTAGGGTTTATAGGAGATTTGGGGTTTTTGCTTGCTGTATGTTTTAAAGATTTAAAACCAAGTTAAACCAAGGCCACGACCCTGGTTCAATGATTAAGTCACTGCCCCACCATCCTGAGGTCCCGGGTTCGAACCTGGGTGCCCTCACATATTTTTCTTTAAGGCTTTTTAGCCCTCTAATTAATTTTAGAAAACTTATAATAGATATAAAAATAGTTTTTATAAACTTTAAATATTTTTATAGACACCAAATGATTTTTGAATTTTTATTAAATTTAAATAAATTAAATAACTTTTAATAAAACTTTTTAACAAAGGTTATTCTTGGTTTATTTTTATGGATTTTAAATAATAAATAATAAATTAGTATAGGTCCAAACGTACCTTTTAAATCATGATTATTTTAAAGTGTTTATTTAAACATTATTAGTTGTTACAAATGGCTTAGTTTCATTAAAACACATAAGTGGTAAATTTCTTTATTAAAATATTTAACGTACTTACAAAAAATCCCCAAATTCCACTTAAAACCCTAGTTCTCGTTAAAACATTAAACTTATTATAAAGCTTAAATCTTGTAATTATATATAATTAGGTGTTTCGTGACGGTTTACGTTGGATCGACGCCTATTATTATTTTTATCAATCGTCATTTATATACTATTTGATCAAGTGAGTATTTCTATACCCCTTTTGCATATTTTTACACTTAGGGGTGAAACATGTTACCTTATAACCGTTGCACTTGTAAACTCGTTTGATTCTTGTAAACACTTGGCAATTCACTTGTATGTTGTGGTTAGTTGATCTTAGTAATTACCATGTATTGACTATTATATGTGCAATCATTAACTATTACTAGCCTGGCGATGTTATAGATCTATGAGTCTGACAAGCCTGATTGGTAAATCCAAGTACACTTAGCTAATCATATAATCTTGTAAACGTGGAATCTTGTAAACGTGGAATCTTGTAAACTGTCAAGGTTTGATTGATACATTTTTCATACATCCCTAGTTACTTTGCTCACTAACTTATGACATGAATTGCCATCTTTTATATATTTATGTATGAAAACTATGGAAGTCTCACCAACGTTATGTTGACCCTTTATTTTTAACATGTTTCAGGACTTGTTACCGCTTAAGTGCTTTTGAAGACTTGATCATATCTAGGATTGGACCTAGAATAATAAAATGACTTATATTATTACATGACGCTATGAAATCTTTTGTATTTTTGATTGCTTGAATCTTATGTTTATACTCAATGTATATTATGAATCTAGAAAATTTGTAATGATACTTTGTAAATAGCGTTGTGTGGCATGAACAATATTAACTCTCACATCTCGACGTTTTCGCCATTAAGGTTGGGGTGTGACAATGGTGGCCGAAATTCTCACCGAAATAGAGAAACAAGGGGTAGATAAGTGGGTTTGTATGGCTGGAATAAGTAACCATTGGTTTTTTTTTTTAAAGACACAGGGTTCAACAGGTCAAGGGTGAGGATCTCTAAGCCTCTTTGTGAAGTCACTTTCGGTTCTGATTGACGCAAGGGAGAGGGTGGCGGAACATTATTGTTCTCTCCATGGTTTCTGATTGAAGAAGGAAAAGTTCTGCAACTAGTTCAAGTAATAGAAAGTGTAGGTTTGAAAAGGTCAAAATAATACCCATTGATCAGTCAAATAAGTTGATTTGAGTACTCACATATAATAGCATAATATATATAGTTTATATCATTTTATCAGATTATTTGGATTTGATTTTACTAAACAAATTTTATATTTATTATTATTTTATTATAAGTTTGAAATTGTACTTATCTATCTTCACGGAATGCCTATATATTTAAATTATTTCTTCTTTCCTTTAGTAGCTATTTGTTATGTTATATTTATTTATCACACATATATACAAGCATAATATATATACATATATGTTTTAACGGTTGTCTTCTAGTTATTACAGCTAGATTACAACTCTAAAAGAGGAAAACCAACATCATATTCATATCAACAAGGATTTGAATCATGATCCATATTTTACATCACCATGGTCATCATCTCAAACTAGAGTAACTTTTACTACATTTATCTTATTAATTTGTATTTTATTTGAAAAAAATAAAATTTATGATCTTTTTATTTTTTTAATATTAAATAACTCATGCACCATCTATTCTTACTCTAAACTTATATATTTGTTTACCATGCGACTTATAAGTCTTTGTGATTCACATATTTTTTATGGCTCTCTTGTTTGTATTATAGAGTTTATATTTTTCCTTAAAACTAATACCAAAAGAAAACTAATAGAAAATTAGAAACAAATGTTAGCAAAGAAAGAATCATACTCAAACTTTGTCCTCGTTAAGTGTAGTGGGTTTAAAGCACTTTTTAGTTAAAAGTAAGAAAAAATGAATCCATTCATCTTTTTTAACATCCGTTAAGAGTTTGATTAAAAATAAGTTTGAACTCCCTTCAAACTAGGACGTAATGGCTTGAACGCTCCAATTATATTCATATCAGCAACTTTGAAGCCCCCTAGAAGCACCACTAAGGGGCTGTTTGATAAAACTGACTGGGTAAGATCTGACTGAGTCAGAAGCTGACCCAGTTAGAAGTTCTGACTGGGTATGCGTCTGACTGAAACTTGGTTGTTTGATTCGGTATGCGTCTGACCAAATCGATTCACACCGCCACCACTGCAATCCACCGAACCACTACCGCAATCCACCGAACCACCACCGCAATCCACCGAACGATAAGCAAATGTTCTATCATTTTAGGGTTGAAAGAAAATTAGGGCAGAGAGAAAGAGAGGCGTTCGCAGCCTCTCCCCCTCCTCTATCGGTCGACCTCGATCTCCGGCCGCCGGCGACGGCCTCCGGCGAGGGTCAGCGTGTGACACGCCTCCTTCGAGTCCCCTCGACACCCTGAGTTCGATGGAGGTGATGATTTCGCTCTAAACACAGCAAAATGGCATGAATCGAAGGCGGGAGTAACGGTTGCAGGTCGGTTTTGGAGGTGGTGGTTCGTGATGGTCATGGCTGTAGGTGTTGGCGGAAGTGGTCGTCGGTGACCTCGCGACCCTCGACCGCAGGGGACCGGTTGTGATGGTGGTTGGCTGTGATTGTTGGTTGTGGTAAGTGTTGGTCGCGGTAACGGTGGTTGGCTGTGACTGTGGCTGTGGTGATGGTCGGTCGTGGTTTCGGTGGTGACAGCCGACCTCAAAGTCGGTTTTGGTTGCTATAGGTGGTGGTGGTGGAATTTTAGTACGGATTGTGGGGGGCGGCCGCAGGAGGGAAGGGCGGCAGCGTGAGGCAGGGAAGGGCAGTCCTTCCTTTGGGTGTTAGATCAACGGGTCAGAGAGAAGAATGAATGGGTCAGAAGGGAAGAAAGTGAGGACTCGGTCAGTCCTCCAGTCCGGGTCAGAAGCTCCGGTCAGTCCTCCAGTCCGGGTCAGAAGCTCCGGTCAGACGAATCAAACGCACTGACTGTCAGCCAGTCAGCGGTCAGCCAGTGGGTCAGCTCTATCAAACAGGCCTAAGCCTAGTCACGACTAAGGAGTTATTTGTTACAACAGTTACAACATTTCCCCTCCTACGATCAAATCCTACAATTAGCCCCCTCAACAATCTATCACATACCAGATGTGACCTTTACTTTCCTCAAATTCCAAATTCGTTTCGTGTCTCCTAAGAATTCGTGGAGAATCGAAGGTTTACAGAGCCCATCGCCATCGAGATCCTGATCACCTTCCGATAAATCAAGCGAAATCCATGGCGTGCTTGCATGATCACAGCTGCGAAGATCACGACTGTTCATCCGATTGGTCTCTCTACAAACACATAGACATCCCCAAGGTTACTCTCTTCTCTTTAAACCCTTGCCGCTTATGTAAGTTGAATTCGGTATCTAATTGCGGATGATTCTGGAATAATTGCTCAACGTTTCATCCATTAATAAGTTTGGTGTTACTGATTGTTTGGATTGAGCTTCAGTTCAAAGCTTCAGATTTTTGATGGCGAATATATTCGGAGGAACTATAACGAAGATGAAAATGCTGCCAGAGTTAACTAAAATGAAAACGATTACAAGTAGTGATGCATGTTTGTGAGCAGCTGATAGGGTTTTTGGTAGTTCTACTATATAATTGGGAACCCTAGGTCATATACAATACTTTTTGGGAATTAGAAAAATTAATTCTTTTGTTTTGGTTGCTTTCCGAAGGTTTCTGCACTGAATGAGCTGTTCCTGGAAGTGTGAAGTCGGTTTTAAAGCTTGGGAGCAGCGACTGAATTCTTCAGAGGTAATCGTCCTTTGAACATTGTTCAGTTATTCTTTAAGATGTTTATCATGCCAATAGAAATGATCAAAGTTAATGAATCAGTATGGAGAAATAATTATGCGATGAAGCCCATAGCGAAAATGGTATAGTGTAGTCTTGAATTTGCGAGTAATCCCAAGTACAATCATTTAGATTATTCACTTCATTTAGAATTGTGTATTCAAACTTTAGCTGTTAAATTTGGCTTGTATTATGGGTTAAGTGGAACTAAACATGAATCAAGTTGTAGACACTAGAATGTCTTGAAGGCTAGCGAAATGTGGCATAGGGTTTTGCTATTAGGCTATTAGCAAACATCTCAAGTATAACCACTTTAAATATTTACGTATATTTATAGAGACTATCTATTGAATATTAAGCAATTAGTTATTTAATTCTAGTTTCCTTGTTATATGCTTTTGCAACTACTTCTACTTGACATATGATCTCATAACGTGGATTTAAGATGTTACTTTTCTGAAATGGTACTCTATTATTGTAGTTGTAGATAAGCCTTTACCTTTCCAATTATCAATTTGTATGTTTCAATGCTGCCTAAAATTTATAGTTAAAGAGAATATATAAGTCCATTTGTTTAGTTGACAATGTAAAAAAGTAAGGGTAGAAGCTCTGTTGGTAGGCATGTTGCATTCGGATTTGTATCTGTAGTGTTGGAGACAGGAGGACCAACCGACACATGAATGGTGGGAATGGTCCCAGACTCGGGATCATGATCTGAAAACTAGCCAGAGACGGAAGTTGGTAGGGAAAGTAGGGACGTGACTCATGAATGATTATGTTGACACTCGTAAAGTATCGGTAAAGAGAAGGATTGTAACACCGATCCCCTTATTAGAAGCATGAGTAACCAAGAAAGACACATCGAATGGCTCGGGGTTCAAGTTTAGTGACACCTGGATGATGATCATGGACATACGTTGCACACCTAATCATCCTGGGTGCGAGTGTGTAAAGGGTGTTTCTTCAGGGAACAAGATAGAAAACGGATTTTGACCACAATGTTCATACGACTTATCATGTAGGCAACAATAAGGACGTCACCCAAGAATCAATGAGGGACTCGGGAACAAAAAAGTGATTGTGCGAGCACCGTCCAACAAATGGCGATTCTTGCGTTCAACAACGTCAGTTTATTAAGGTGTGTACACGCACGAAGACTCGCTAATAATGCCATGTGTTTTCAAATATGTAAAAAGTTCCAGACATGTACTCTTTCGCATCATCAGAGCGTAAGGTTTTAATGGATGTTTTAAAATGAATTTTGACACATGAAGGAACTCATGAAAATTAAACTAACTGCACTACGAGATTTGAGTAAGTAAACTCAAGCAGCACGTGAATAATCATCAATAAATGTAGTAAAATACCGAAAGCCTAAGGGGATATAGTAGGGCAATGATCCTATATATCTGAATGTACGGGGTTAAGTATGTTTACTGAGTAGTCATGTTTGACAATGAAAATCAAAAGGAACATGAAGTTTTGGTTTTATTTTCGGCTTGTCTCAGAATTACTATAGAGGGATGAGTTAAGTGAGCCTTCCTGATACTAGAATCACATATGTTTGCTGTAGGGCGCGATAATGTTGATATACGGTAGACTGGTAGATCTTCTGATTCAAGACTTGTGCCAATTTCCCTGTTTGTGCGGTTGTGCCTAGTTCTTGAAAAAAACACGGTGAGCGGGATAAAATATCCATAATTTTTTTTTGTTTAGCAATTGACTTACTAAACAAAAGTTGTTAGCAAGTTGAGGAACAAATAGGATGGAATACAGGTTTATGGTTTTTATATTACTGAAGATCTTATGCCACGAACATGACATGAGGATACATCAGCGAGATCAAATAAGTAAGACATGTTATGTGGGGTAGAAAGAATACCTTGATTTCCGTCATATGATGTGTGGCTCCAAAATTAATTACGCTAGAAAACGTACAAGAGTGCCAATTTGGTTTTACAGGCCAGGAGCAGTCGACCGCCAAACAAGCAACCATTGGATTAAACTAGAGTAAACTAAACTCATCGTGGCTAAATGTGTAATTGCGATATTCATCTCCCACTACAAAAAGAAAAATGAATAAAGTCACACCACGTATCGGTCCAAAAAAACTTGAGCAACACAAGAATAATGATTTTGGAACATAGGGCAGTAGCAAGAAAATTTGAACAAGAGCAATAACAAATAACTTGAACAGAAAATTCTTGTAGTAGCATGAACAAGAGCGATGAACAATAGCATGTGAACAATGTCACACAAACATACGAGACACGACTAACAGTAGCTAAAAAACAATGAACATTCGTTATGACAATAACACGATAAGCAGTCACACACGATGAACATAATTATAGTAATAGGGCTTGCGTTACAGGGATGGTGGTGCCGTGGCTGCAAGAAACTAGAACAAGAGGTGGAACATACACTGGAAATCAGAACAAAAATCTCAAGCCGGTCAGGAACTAGAAAAGGGTTCAGATCTTGAAAATAGTGACGAATAAGGTTTGCTTTAAGAGTCTTAGTTTGATACAATGTAAAAGTATATGTGAAAATATTTGAATATTATTACAACTAGTTTTTCCACAACGCTACCCAACAGAAATTTTGTCGTTTTTCCCTCATGCTACGCGACGTGATTTTCTTCTGACAATATCAATATCGGCAATGATGATGTTCACTTATAATCGATTCGCTTTGTCATGGCACTACAATGGTAACTGCACTCGCTATAGTCTACGATATAAAAAATAGTCGATATTGAATACGACTTGTTTTTCAAAAAATGTTAACGAAAGAAAGTTATTCAGCCATGCTACGTGGTGAATCTTGGTCGTTTTCTCCACACACTACGCGGCGTGAGTTTGGTCGTTATCGCCTCGGCTCGTCGAAAACCATAAAGCGAATACCAAAACTGGTCTTGATAATAACGATACCGGCAACAATTTTTTTTGCTCAGAATCAGTCGTTCCGTCATGGTACTGCAATGGTAATTGCACTCGATACGATCTACGACACACACAAAAAAAATTACTCAATTAAATGCAACTCCGTTTCAGAAAAATTATATTAGAACTTTGAAATTTTTTTTTAACACCTTGCATTTTTTTTAAGTTAACGAATGAAAGTTATTCCCCTTCGCCAAGTGGTGGGAGTTGGGTTGTTTTTTTCGCCGCGATGTGGAACGACTTTGGTTGTTATCGCCTCGGCTCTTCGAAAACCATTAAAGCGACTGTCAAAAGCTCAATATAAACAAGTGAGAAACCCTAATAAACCTATATCGGGCCTATAGGTCATAAACGAATGCAACCTAATGAGTGTTATATGTAATTAACATACTACCAGAGGAAAGATTACCATAAACTTTCCTCTTTTCACCACCATGGGTAAAGTATTCATAATTGTTAGGCATCTTACGCAGTGGAAATACACAATTACACGTACGCACACGAAAGCAATAAGAATACGAGAATTTATAGTGGTTCGGTCAGATGACCTACGTCCACTATCTGCAACTAGGTATTTTATTAAGCTCAAGGAACAAGATTACAATACAATGACATGCTCTATATATAAAGATAATTAGGGTTTAAAGAAGATTCAATGGGCCAGGCCCATAACTCCATCCAAAAGCCCAAAGGCCTTCTGCAGGATCGGATTTCGGGTGGTTTTCTCTCAACTCACTTTGAATCAACACTCAGCAAGCAGTCTATGAAGAGTTGATCACAATATAACAAGTAACAAGCAGTAAGAAAATTAACACAGCAGGTAAATTTTCAAGGTACTTTTATATATTGCTTCTCAACTCAAAGGATTACAAGACACTTGGACTCAAATCGCTTATCTAAAGAGTTACAGGGAGAAGATATATATAATACTACCTACAGCCGGATATACTTTGATACCAGCTGGACACCTCTAACCTTACATCTATACTACAAGACTCTAGGTGAGGTCTTTCAGACATTTTGCCTGAGAGTTGGTAGTCAGGACATGTCCCTGACTTACCTTTTGTCACCAACTAAAGTTGGTAACATGTACTATCATAAAAAGGTGAACAGTAGAATAAAGTATGGTCAACAACATGGCTCTTTAGGAAGATGCCATGCTATATCAGAGGTCTGCAGCGGACTGTCAGGGACCATACTTTTATCTGCTGGACACAGCAATGTCTTCCGAAGGATAAAGTGCTTCGGAAGAATAACTTCTTCCGAAGGCACTTATACTTTGGAAGACTGCTTCTTCCGAAGCTTGGAGTCTTCTTTGTCTTCGGAAGCAGACTTTGTCTTCAGCTCTTTCATCAGACTTTGTCTTCGGAAGCTTTCAGACTTTGTCTTCAGCTCTTTCATCAGACTTTGTCTTCGGAAGCTTTCAGACTTTGTCTTCAGCTCTTTCATCAGACTTTGTCTTCGGAAGCTTTCAGACTTTGTCTTCAGCTCTTTCATCAGACTTTGTCTTCGGAAGATATCTTCAGCTGTTGGCTTCAGTTGTTGTCTTCAGTAGTTGACTTCAGCTTTTGCCTTCGGAAGATGTCTTCAGCTGTTGTTCCTTAGACTCTCGGAAGATCTCTTGCTTGACTTCGGAAGCCCTTTAATGTAGTACCAAAAGTGACTATGAAGTGAATTTGGTTGCACCAGCCTTATCATGATCCAACAAACTCCCCCTAGGCTGATGCTACCAAAACTTCACTTCTCTCTTCTTCTCAAAGCTCTCAGCACTAAGGAAAGCAGGTGTTTATCAGTATCTTCATTCTTTCCTGCTGTGGTGCTGAGAATCTTGTACAAATCTTTGGTGGACAGTACCTCTACTCTGTCACCTTGGATTATATGTACCCTCTGTTGTGGCCCTCTGAAAAGAGTTAGTTGATGGGAAGTATAGTCATATTCCCATCGAACTATTGGTTCCAATTCAGGACCTTCCACCATCTGTAGAAAGGCTGTGCCTTTGGTGGTTGATCTTTCGTTGTCTTCCACTCTTTTCAGCTTCAACTCTTCTTCAATCTTGGCTCTTCTATTTCGTTCAGCCAAGTGGAGACTACTGATATGGTTTCTGATGTGTGCAGCAGTCTCAGAGTTGGAGGGATTGGAGAATGGCTTCTCTGCAAGCTCAGCAAGATCAAATCTGCTGAGATGCAGTAGAGAGGTGGCATTGAGCCTGTTGGTTTCACCATTCTCCCTTTCCACAACAAAGTTGTGAGAAGGTTCATCGAACCTCCACTGGATTATTGCATTTCTAGGTCCAGGAGATTGACCAGAAATCCTGTCCTCTTTCCTGGTATCCAGCAGAGTCACCAGTCTTCTTCTTAGCCTCTTCTCCTCAGCATTGAGGGTATCGGAGTTGAGACCAAGAAGTCTTGCAGCCTGGCCCAAAGTATCTCTAGGCAATTCAAGAAATTGGCCTAGGGTGAGGGAGCTTGAAGAGTTATCAACATAGGTGATGTTGATAACTTCTCCCTCACAGGAGATGCTGCTCAAGGTAGTGCAGTTGATGAGCCTCGTCTTGAACTCCTTAATCTCCTCAAAGGAGAGATGTTTAGGAGGCTGAGGGGATCGTTTTGGTTGTTGTTGGGTAGGCTTAGGTTTAGTGGTTTTGGGTTGAGTCTTGGGTTTTAGGATGGGTAGTTTGGGTGGTTGAGGTGATGTAGTAGGTTTGGGTAGAGTTGTGGGTTGAGGGGTGAAGGTTTCATCAGTGGGTTCAGGTTTAATGGGAAAAGGGTTGGTTCTGGTGTGGGTTGTGGCTGTGGTTGAGTGGCTGGGGTGAAGACCATTCCTTTCATCCTCCTGTACATCTCCTTCCTTTTCCCCAAACGGATGTCAGCTTTAATTTCACTGACTATCCGCTGGAGTGTCCTTTCGGACATAGGTCCCACCTGCCTACCAGAGAAGCCATGAGCCCGGAGGTAGTCCTTCATCCAGGCTTTGTCAGTTGACTTCTTGGCAGCAGTGACCTCCTTCTCTTCCTCCCTCTTCCTCTTCACCTTCAACTTCTCCCTAGCAGCCTTCTTCCTTTCCTTCTCCATTTGATCCTGCTCTTTGTTGTGGAGCAGCAGGATCATGTCATCATCATGTGGAGACAGTTCAGGAAGACTGAAGCCTCTTGAGAGGAGGAACTTGATCCTAGCCTCTCTCAGCTTCAGGGCTGCCTCCCTCTGCTCTTGTTCTTCCTTCTCCAAGGCCAACCTGGCTTCCCTTTCTTGTTGTAGCCTGGTTGACCTCTCCAAAGTCACCAACTCCTCTAATGGTAGCAGGAGTATTTCCTCATTGGCAGCTCCTAGATTGATGAGCTGGTCAATGAGTGCTGTTCTTCTCCTCTGGTTGATTTCTTCCTGATTGGCTACAGCTGCCTTAGAACTAGCAGCTAGCAGCTTCTCAGTAGGAGACCGACCTTTCTTTTTAGCCTTCTCAATCTTCTCCTCCTCCTGAAGCTCTTCCGTAGTCAATTTTCTTTTGCCTTTGTCTTTGATTGTTCTTGACTGTGGTGATTCTTGGATGGAGGGTTGTGATTGAGAGAGAAGTTCAGCTGGTGCTTGGGTTGGAGGAATTTCAGAAATGTCCTCCCTGCTCACCTCAGATGCAATTTCAGCAATGACATCTGTGATGTCAGTTCCTCGGACATCTGAAATAAGCCTTCCGCAGCTTCTATTTCGGCCTCGGAAGACTTGTCTTGTTCTTCCGAGGCTTCCATGTAAGCTTCGGAAGCTTCAGCTAGAGCTTCGGAAGATGAGATTGCTGCAGATTCTGTCCCAACTGTTTCAGTTGCTGGGCCATCAGTCCCCATTTCCCCTTCGAAGCTAATCTCAGGTTCCATGAAGACCTTAGGTTGACCAACTTCTTCCACAGTGGTAGAAGGTGCAGTCAGTCTTTGAAGCTCCTCAGCCCCAAAGTATGCAAGTGTGGTGTCGGGGCTGGGCTGTTCTAGGGATGATCTCAATACAAACTTTGTGAAAAGTCTGTAGAGATCTTGAAGCATCCTTGAGTCAATCTCCAGAAAGGATTGAGATGACTCAGGTAGTGTAATGATTTGGGAAGAAATGAGTTGGGTCTGTGGTTCCTGTGGTGTTTGTCTCTGAACTTTCTCCCCCTTTTTGGTAGCATCATCTTGAGAGCTAGATGACCTAGAGGAAGAAGTCATTGAGACCTGGATTGGTACATGCCTAACAGACCTCTCCGTCTGTTTCTCAGCTAGTTTAGCCTTGAGAGAGTTAATCTCAAGTTGCTGAGTGGCAGTCCTTGATTCTAAGATCTTCACCTGTGATTCCAGGTTGGAGACCTTAGAAAGCAAGTACTGAAGTGTTAGTTGCATACTTCCCTCATCTTCCTGAGAAGAATCATGGGAGATGAGATAGCATACCTAGTATGCTCACTCTCACCACCAGATGTGGTTTCTTGGCACCCTGGTTTCCTTTGCTCAGAGTCATCTCTTTCAGAGATGTCAATGGGCAAAGTTGCCGTAGACTCAGTCCTAATGATGTTACCACTGTCCTGAGAGCTCAATGAGAGACTCTGAGTAGTGGCAGCTGAGTCTACATGAGTCCCCTCCACATCAGTGGGACTCACCTCAGTAGCAGGCTTCTGATGGGGGCTGGAGACAAGGGATCCCTCTTGGCTCTGTTGATCTCTCAGTGGGTGTTGTAGATCAACTTCATGGCCATGGGGAGATGTAATCTCTTCATCAGTTCGGAGTAAAAGGTCAGTGAAAGAGAGGGTGGTTAGTCCTACTGACCCAGGACCTTGATCAATGTCTACAGGCATTGAGCCTATGGTGGGGCTGTCCCTAGAAAGCTGCACAGGGGAGTGTAGAGACTCACCCTGTGGGCTAAAGGCTTGGGGTTCGGGCTCAGGGTTTGAGACTAAGGAGACTCAAAACCCACATTGAGGTCAATTGTGAAGGATGGTGTGACCTCGGACTGAGTGGGAGCCCATGATTCCACTCTAGTCCTTTCGGTGTGAACAGGAGGAGCTTGTTCAATCAGAGTAGATTGAACAAGGGTTCGTTTGGGGCGTCTCTGATATGTAGCTTTGATGGGTAAGAGGCTTTTGGTATTGTGGTGGATGTTGCTGGTGTGGGTTCATCACCTGTGGGGAGAACAGGGATGTCACCAGGAGCTATGCGCTCAGTCATTTCTGGAGGTAATGGAGTGTACCGTCCAGTGAAGTTGGTGGACATCTTCTTCAGTGTCTTGAAGATGGTAGGCCTCATGTGTGGAACAGGAAGAGCAGCTGCGCAGACAAGCTTGCTTGGTTCCATCTCGCAGTTGATTATGTGTTGAAGAAATCGGGGATACATGAAGAATGTATCCCTGCTGAGATTGGCGATTAGGTTGTTCAACACAAATCGTGAGTAGTTGAATCTGAGGCCTCTCACCAACCCATGAACTAGGCATCCTAGTTCATATGGGATTTGATCCCAACCCCCTGATTTGTTGGAGAGGCAGTGCAAAACAATGTGCAGCAGGAACTTCCAATGGTAAGAGAAGTTGAACTTGTACACTGTAGACCTGCTGACATCGCCTCCATATCCCATGAGGATATAGGTGCCTTCCAAGTCTTCCTTGGGGAACTCAGTAGGAGCCCCATCATCGTGAAGCTCGAGATGCTCCCTGATGATCTGTTCATTGATGACCAACTCTTGGCCACAAACTCTGGTTCTCAGGACTCGAACCCCATTCATCACTGTAGTTTCTCCGTTGCTCCAAAATTCTGACATATGGTTGGAGTATACGGTTGGGTTAACTGTGAGTGCAGTGAGGTAGGTGGATTCGGTGAGAAAGGTGATGATTTGGGTGAAGTCGGCATCCCTTGACGAGTCAAGTAATGCGACTTGGTTGTGCTGAGGGTTTAGCGCCATTGGAGAAAAGGTAAGCTTGAAATTTTGGGTGAAATTGAGGGTTTGACAGTGAAGGGAACAGTTAGGACTGTAAAGTGGTAAAAGAAGATGAAATTGATAAGTCAAGATTATTTAAAAGGGGTGAATAGTGGGAGTGGTGGTAATAGGGTAACTGTTTTGGGGTTACTGTGGGTGGTATGGTGGTTTACGGCGGAGAAATGATGATGGCGGCAAGGATAATTTTAAATAATCTGACATTATCAACAAAATCTTTACTTTTTACAGAGTGGGGCCCAAAAGATATCCGTTACATATAAAAACCTTTACTTCCGAGGGTAAAACATTTCCGAAGGTAATTTTCTTCCGAAGGCAATCTCTCTTCCGAAGCATGATATTGCTTCCGAAGGTAAAATTGTCCTTTGAAGGCACTTTATCTTCCGAAGCCAGGCATTGCTTCCGAAGGTAAAGTTATCTTTCCGAATGGAGAGTTGTATAAGTTTCGGAAGTAGATCTGATACAAAATCAATCGCTTCTTCCGAGACCAAAAACTCTTCCGAGAAGAAAATTTCCAATGAGGAATTTGGCTTCGGAAGATATTCAAGAATATCTTCCGAGAGTTAATTCCTCTTCGGAAGGAATTTACACTTGGAATAATTTAAAGATCTTTTGTAACAGGGCTTAAATTGTATTGACACAAGACATTACTCATTTAAAAAGGTCTTCAAAAGAGGTAGTTATTCAATGTTTATCATCCCAATTGCTGATATGAGATACTTAAATCTTTGTTCATCAAATGCCTTTGTGAACAAATCAGCATATTGTTCATTTGAGTCAACTTTGATTAACTTTATCAGCTGTTTCTCATGAATATCTCTAATGAAATGATACCTGATATCAATGTGTTTTGTCTTGGAGTGCTTCACCGGATTCTCAGTAATGGAGATAGCACTGTTGTTGTCAATATGGATAGGAGTAGTCATGAAGTTGAACCCATAGTCTAACATCTGATTTTGAATCCATAGCAGTTGAGCACAGCAGCTAGCAGCAGCAATGTATTCAGCTTCAGCAGTTGATGTAGAGACACAGGATTGTTTCTTGCATTGCCATGAGATAATCCTTCCACCAAGAAATTGACATCCTCCTGATGTTGATTTCTTGTCAATGTTGCAGCCACCATAGTCACTGTCAGAGTATCCATAGAGATTGAAATCACTATTTCTTGGATACCAGAGACCTAGTTTAGGTGCTCCTTTGAGGTATCTGAGGATTCTCTTTGCAGCAGCTAGGTGAGACACCTTTGGAGCAGCCTGATATCTTGCACAAATGCATGTGGCAAACATGATATCTGGTCTACTTGCAGTGAGATACATCAGAGAACCAATAATTGCTCTATACTGATGTTGATCAGTATCCTCCCCTCAAGGTCAGGGCAAAGATTATGGTTTCTGGGTATGGGTGTCTTGGCTGGTTTACAGTCCTTCATTTCAAATCTTTCTAAGATGTCTGAGACATACTTAGATTGACTTATGAAGAACCCTTCCTTCATCTGTTTCACCTGGATTCCTAGGAAAAAGTCCATTTTTCCCATGGAACTCATCTCAAACTTCTGCTTCATAATGCTTTCAAAGTCCTTGCACATTTGGTCGTTTGAAGAACCAAATATGATGTCATCAACATAGACTTGTACAAGCAAAATGTCTTTCCACTCTTTCTGATGAAAAGAGTCTTGTCAATGGTACCTCTAGTGTATCCATTCTTCAGGAAAACTGAGACAAGGTCTCATACCACAGCCTAGGTGCTTGGTGCAGCCCATATAGAGCTTTATCCAGCTTGCACACATAGTTGGGGTGCTGTGGGTCTTCAAATCCTGGAGGTTGACACACATAGATTTCCTATCTATATCCCCATATAGAAAAGCACACTTGACATCAAGTTGGTAGACTGTGAAGTTCTTGGATGCAGCATAAGCAAGGAAGATCCTAACTGCCTCAAGTCTTGCAACAGGTGCAAAGACATCAGTATAATCAATTCCTTCCTCCTGGGTGTATCCTTGAACTACTAGCCTTGCCTTGTTCTTGATAATCAAGCCTCTATCATCTTTCTTGTTCCTGAACACCCATTTAGTGCCTATGGGTACTTGACCAGATGGTAGTGGGCATAGATTCCAGACCTTTTGTCTTCTGAATTGAAGCAGCTCCTCCTGCATCGATTCAACCCAACTACTATCCTTTAAGGCATCTTCTACCTTCTTTGGTTCCATCTGAGACAGGAAGCATGAGTACAAGCAGACATTCCCATGATGAGTTTGTCCTCTTGTTCTCACACCCTCAGAGACATTCCCTATGATGTTCTCAGTTGGATGAGTGTTGTGAATCCTAAGACGAGGAATCACTTCCAGTTGTAGAGATAGGTCTAGGTTAGACATATTCTGATCAGGAACTGGATCACTCTGTCCAACTGCTGTTTCAGAGTCATTCAATGAGGACTGATTGAATGATTGAGAAACGTCATCAATGGTTGGTTGTGAAGTAGTATTAACAGTTGCCTGTTCCTTCAGAATACCACTTCCCTCAACCTGGTGTTGTAGTGGATCACCTGAGAAACTTTGAGGTTGATCAAGTGATTCACTTGTTGAAGCTTCACTATTTCTGGAAATAGTTACACTGTCAGATCTGTGAATAGTTGAAGCTTGTTGCCCTTCAGCTCTTGGAGAATTTGGAATAGGTCTGGGAAGCTCATATAGTTGACCTGCATCAGCATCAGCATCACTTTGAGCACCTGTTCCAGCTGAAACATTCTCACAAGATGGTTTAGAATAGTTTGGAAACAATTCTAAATCAAAGATATACTCAGGTCCATTCCCCCTAACACAAGGAGTGTGCTCATTAACAACTATGTTGGATGACTCCTCAAATTGTTGATTCTTGATATTGTATACTCTATAAGCTTTAGAGCTAGAAGAGTATCCAATAAAGATAGCATCATCCGACTTCTCAGCAAACTTTGCCAAGTTGTCCTTTGTGTTAAGTATGGTACACCTGCAGCCAAAGGACCTTAGAAAGCCAATGAACGGTGGCCTCTTGTTCCATAACTCATAAGGGGTTTTTCCATGGGGCTTCACTACAAGAACCCTGTTCTGCACATAGCATGCAGTGCTGACTGCCTCTGCCCAGAATGTTAGAGGCAGCTTTGAATCAGCTAACATGGTCCGAGCAGCCTCAATAAGTGTCCTGTTCCTCCTCTCAGCAACACCGTTTTGTTAGGAGTTCTGGGAGCACTATATTGTCTGGCAATCCCTTTTGAGTCACAGAATGAGTCAAGAACGAAGTTCTTAAACTCAGTCCCTTGATCACTTCTAATAATCTTAACCTTGTGATCAATTTGATTTTCTATTTTAAAATAAAAGATTTTAAAGTTTCAGCAGTTTCATCTTTACTTCTTAAAAAGAATACCCATGTAAATCTTGTAAAATCATCAACGATCACAAGGCAGTATGATTTCCTTCCAATGCTCATTATACTTGTGGGACCAAAGAGATCCATGTGCAATAAGTGTAATGGAGTAGTGATAGAGTTAACACATTTGGATTTATGAGATGATCTGTGTTGTTTCCCTTTCAGGCATGCAACACAGTTATCTTTGCAGAAAAATTCCTTTTTAGGCAAACCATGTACCAAGTTATTTTTAGCCAATTTATTCATTGTTTTAAAATTCACATGACACATGCGTTTATGCCATAGTGTTGACTCATCACTATCAGCTTTGGAAAGAAAGCATGATACTTCACCCATAGGAGAAGCATTGTTCATATCTAGCTTGTACATATCCCCTTTCCTGGGAGATCTGAGAAGCACCAATTCCGGAGGAATTGTCATCCCTGGTCTGAGGATAATGCACTCATGTTCTGTGAAGAGCATCTGGTGCTTCTGGTCACAGAATTGAGAAACACTTAACAGATTGTGTTCAAGCTGTTTGACAAAGTGAACTTTGTCAATGTTTATTTGCCATTGGATATACTTCCTCGCCAGAAATATATCCTCCGGCCTCACCTCCAAATTGGACAGGACCTCCTTCAAAGTTCTGGAATTGTTGAAGGAGAGATCTGTTCCCTGTCATGTGCCTGGAGCATCCACTATCTACAATCCAGATATTGTTGTTCTTGTCAAATGGATGTCCCTGCACATAAGATGAGATGGTTAGTTTTGTTTGGAAGCCCAAGCCTTGCAGGTCTCGGGCTCTTCCAAAGATAGTGACATAATTGAACCAAAAGATATGCAATGGGGTTCAATAGAGGTCATTGTTGAAGAAGAGGTTTGGGCTGCAGCATCTTCCTTGATCTTCCAATCCATCCTTTGGTTGATCTTTGAGGATGAGCTTGTTGAAGCTTTTGCAGCATGGTCTTCTTCCGAAGCTTCTCTCTTTTCGGAAGAAGACTTCACCACCTTTTCTTCCGAAGTAGTCTTCTTCTGAGATGGTTTCAAGGGAGCCTTCTTGTTCTTCCGAACCTTAGAAGGTTTGGCTTCCGAAGCCATTTCCCTTCGGAAGAAGCAGTTTCTTCCGAAAGCAACTTGGCTTCCGAGACCAACTTTCCCTTTTTCATCATTTGGACCTTTTAAAGTGGTCCAACTGAGAAACCTTCTCTGACTACTTCTTTTCTAACATTATTTGCATAATGTGTGCTTGCTGGATTGTAGTAACAATCTTTAGCCATGTGGTTGTGCAGACCACACATTATGCATGCAATGTTAGTCTTCTGGGAACTTGCAGGTTGCTGTTTCTTGGGTTTCTTCTCTTCATCAGCAACTTTCCCTTTCGACTTCTGATCCTTCAGTAGGACAGGAGTGCTGGTACTACACTCCTTTCCTGAATCAGGAGTACCTACCACTTGAAATCCGGCAGAAATGAAGACACCCTTTTGCTTAGGGTCAAACTTAAGCTTGGACTCTGCAACCTTCTTAGCAGTCCTTCTAGCAGCTTTAGCTCTGCTTCTTCTTGCCTTGGTGGTCAGGATTTGGTCATCACAGGTGGAGATGGGTGTATCCTCCTGTTTCTCCCCTGTGGAGGCCACTATTTTTGCTTCATCCTCTAGTTCCAATGGAGAAGGGTCAGCAGTTGGAACCTCTTGCTCTTCAGTACCACATCTAGGTAGTCTAATAGACTCATAAGAGTGTGGTGGAGCTATTTCACTGGTTCCCAACCCTTCTTTGTTTTGATAAAACATTTTGGAATGAGAGGTTGATGCAAGAATAGTTTGGAAGCTTTGCTCAGCAATAGCTTGCTTCCTGGCCTGAGCCTCAGCTGTGACTAACTGG
The DNA here is from genome assembly GCA_024085815.1 of Flaveria linearis. Taxonomy (NCBI): domain Eukaryota; kingdom Viridiplantae; phylum Streptophyta; class Magnoliopsida; order Asterales; family Asteraceae; genus Flaveria; species Flaveria linearis. The sequence continues at coordinate 25,570,166 of CM044011.1, forward strand.
GCTTGAACTTCAGAAAGTTTGGAGATCAGATCTTTGATTTGAGTCTTATAGTTAGTCTTTTCATGTTTTAAAAGAGACACAATTTTCTCTAACTCATCAATTTTCCTTTGATAGTCAGATTCAGCTCTCTTAAAGTCAGATTTTAGCACATTTAAAGACTCAACCTCAGATCTGATTTCCGAAATGTAATCCTTATACAATTTAACTTTAGCAATACAGGCAGCAGTACAAAGATGTTCATATACCTGATCATCATCTGTTCCGGCCATGAGTGCTTGAGCGGAAGTCACATCCTGTACCATGAAGCTCCAGTCAACTTCCTGAGCAACATCAGCTGTTTCAGTTGACTTTTCTTCATGCTTGGGAGCAGTGGGATGTGTGGAGGCCTGTGGGGTTCCCGGGTTGTTCTTGGGAGCCTTGCATTCCCTAGCAAAGTGACCAAGTTGGTTGCAGTTGTAGCACCTTGCTTTGCTCTTATCAAACCCAAACTTGCTGTTGACTGGGTTTTGAGGGAATTGCCTTCCAGTTCTCTTGAAGAACTTCTTCGCTCTGTAAGTTAAAAGAGCCATCTGCTGGACAATGTCCATATACTCCACATCATCTGGACTGAAGCACTCAAGATCATCAAAGCAGTATTGAAAATCACCAGAGTGTCCACTTCCAGAGACAAAGGCACAACTATCCTGAAAGGAGTTGTGTTGAACCTTTTGAGACTTTGGAGTCTCAGGTAGAGTGATGAAGGGTCCAGTATGTGAGTTGTCAGGGTAGCATAGCAACTGATGTTGTGGTTCCATGCTTTCCCTTTCAACCACATGAAGGGCTGAACTCTGTTGGTTATTGGAGTGGTCAGAGGAGTTCTGCATGTTCATCTCCATCTGAAATGCACTTAGGATACCATACAACTCTGTGAGAGAAAGAGTCTTAAGGTCCGAAGTTCTCTTGATAACAACACATTAGTGAGTCCATAGTTTAGGAAGAGAAGACATGAACTTCCTAACTATGTCTCTGTTCTCAAGAGCTACTCCAATATCCGCCAGAGTATCTACTAGCTCAACATACCTGAAGTATTGTTGAGTCAAGGTCTCACCAGCCTTGAAAGTAAAGTTCTCAAACTGCTGCTTCAAGAGATCTTTCTTGTTCTCTTGAGTTTCCTTGGATCCCTCATACATCAGCTTCAAAGCTTCCCATAAATCTTTAGCAGTCTTGCACTTCTTGAAGCGTCTGTAGACGGAGTTGGGGAGAGCAGTTTGGAGACAAGTCATAGCCCTTTGATCTAGCTCTATTCTCTTCCTATCTTCCTCTGAGTAATCATCAACATCTTTTGGAATGATGCGATTACCAGTGGCAGATGTAGTGCTTGGTATGAAAGGACCATTGACAATGGAGTCCCACATCCTTGAGTCTTGACACTTGATGAAGCCTTCCATCCTGATACACCATGTGTCAAAGTCTTCAGGGGTGATCATAGGGGACTTGGTCAAGGTACCAGTTTCCATATCAGCCTTGGAGAGAGCAGCCATTTGAGTGAGTGGATTGTGGTGAGGAGTGAAAAACAGGTTGATTAGGATGGTAAGATCTCACAATCAAGAGCCTGGAGCTCTGATACCAATTGCAGGATCGGATTTCGGGTGGTTTTCTCTCAACTCACTTTGAATCAACACTCAGCAAGCAGTCTATGAAGAGTTGATCACAATATAACAAGTAACAAGCAGTAAGAAAATTAACACAGCAGGTAAATTTTCAAGGTACTTTTATATATTGCTTCTCAACTCAAAGGATTACAAGACACTTGGACTCAAATCGCTTATCTAAAGAGTTACAGGGAGAAGATATATATAATACTACCTACAGCCGGATATACTTTGATACCAGCTGGACACCTCTAACCTTACATCTATACTACAAGACTCTAGGTGAGGTCTTTCAGACATTTTGCCTGAGAGTTGGTAGTCAGGACATGTCCCTGACTTACCTTTTGTCACCAACTAAAGTTGGTAACATGTACTATCATAAAAAGGTGAACAGTAGAATAAAGTATGGTCAACAACATGGCTCTTTAGGAAGATGCCATGCTATATCAGAGGTCTGCAGCGGACTGTCAGGGACCATACTTTTATCTGCTGGACACAGCAATGTCTTCCGAAGGATAAAGTGCTTCGGAAGAATAACTTCTTCCGAAGGCACTTATACTTCGGAAGACTGCTTCTTCCGAAGCTTGGAGTCTTCTTTGTCTTCGGAAGCAGACTTTGTCTTCAGCTCTTTCATCAGACTTTGTCTTCGGAAGCTTTCAGACTTTGTCTTCAGCTCTTTCATCAGACTTTGTCTTCGGAAGCTTTCAGACTTTGTCTTCAGCTCTTTCATCAGACTTTGTCTTCGGAAGATATCTTCAGCTGTTGGCTTCAGTTGTTGTCTTCAGTAGTTGACTTCAGCTTTTGCCTTCGGAAGATGTCTTCAGCTGTTGTTCCTTAGACTCTCGGAAGATCTCTTGCTTGACTTCGGAAGCCCTTTAATGTAGTACCAAAAGTGACTATGAAGTGAATTTGGTTGCACCAGCCTTATCATGATCCAACACCTTCACACGTCAACAATCTCCCACTTGAAGGCCTTGCGAATACTCCCGCTAGCTATCTAAGTACAAAGCAACCCTGTCCTCCGGTATTATCAGTAATCTTCATGTAACTGAAATCCTCCAAGCCTTCAATTCCAAAGAACAAGCTAACCCAAATCCCCTAGTTGTAGAGGCCCCTTTTCATCAATTACTTGAAAAGGTTGAAAGGGCCCGTTAAAGCTCCCCCGAGCTCCAACCCAGTCGTGGCAAATTCCACCAACGACACATCCTCTGTCTCAATTGGTTTACACAATCCACCATATTCAGAGATACACCGAGAACCACTAACACTCTCCAAATTCAGCAAACAATCACCAGGAGAGAATTTTCCAGTCGTAGTCTTCAAAACCCAACAATTCTTCTTGACTGTACCCGGAACATGGCCCATGCTCCCATTGTCACAAAATCCTCAGACTGGTTAAGACTTCTGACCCCATTTTGCTACAATATCTGCTCCAAACTTCATGTTTACAAAATGAACTCTCTTAGCAGCAGATTTAGCGAACCCGACTTTGACTTGCTTAACCGGGTTGATCAGTCCCTCAGCAGGTACCTCCGGCATGTATAATGATCTATGCTTATCACCTCGAGCAATCACCCAGTTCCCATTGATTACCTTCCATTTACCACCACCAAACTTGACTTCCACTCCTTGTTCATCTAGTTTACTAACAGAAATTAATTTTTTCTCCAAACTCAAAATCACTTTGACATTCTTCAGGTTCTATGTAGTTTCCAATGGGTTCACCAAATCAATATCACCCATGCCCATTACATCAAGCATTCTGCCATCAGTGAGACGTACCTTCCCAAAATCGTCTGTTATTAGATTCACCATCATTTCACCGCTGTGTACGGCGTGAAACGAAGAACTAGAATCCATGATCCAAGAGTACACACTGTTTTCAGCCTCAAGAATTAACACGTCACCATCATTGACATCCTCAGCGGCAGTGTTCAGACTTTTTATTGGACATTGACTCTTAACATGTCCATCCTCGTTGCAGATCCAGCACCTCACATTTTTTCGAGTCCGAGTTGAACTCTTTCCCCGACTCCTACCGTGTTAGCTATTTTCCCTTCCCCTGCTAACATGTAACATCTCAGAAGATGATCCAACATTTGCACTTTTCAGACGTGTGTCTTCACCTATCACAATGTCTCGGATCTTTTCTAATGTCATTTCGTTAGCCCTCATAGAATTTGTAACAGCAGTCACTGTCCCGGACCAACTATCAGGCAGTGAAGATAGCAACACCAAGGCTCGAGTCTCATTATCAAATTTTATTCCCACTGATTCTAATCTGGTCAGAATAGACATCAAATCATTAATGTGGGAGGTGACTGAGCTTCCCTCTTTCATTCTCGTCATGAACAGTTCCCTCATCAAGAGCACTTTGTTAGCCGCAGACGGTTTTTCATACATATTTGACAGAGCCAACATCATACCATTTGCAGTGGTTTCTTTCATGATGTTAAAAGCAACGCTCTTCGTCAAAGATAACATAATCGCCGCTCTAGCTTTCTTCTCCTTAGAATTCCAAACTGCTTTTTCAGCTTTCTCCATATTCTCCGGGTTTTTTTCCAGCACCACATCCAAATCCTTTTGACACATTAATGCCTCTATTTGCATTTTCCACTAACCAAAATCAGTTCCATTGAACTTTTCGATCACAGTCTTCCCGTCTTCATCCATAATAGCACAACAGAGACAAAAACAAAAGAAGCAGGCACGTTTAACAGTTGATAACTAGTCAACAAAAGGAAAGACAAACAAGATCCGGTACTTCCAACCAAAACCTTAGGCGGGCGCAGAACCCTAGGCGATTGCGGTGGCGACAGCAACCCTAGGCGGCGGCAAAAACCCTAGGTGATGGCGGCGGCGGTGCAGAAACCCTAGGTGGCGGCGGCGCAGAAACCCGAACCCCGGAAACAGGGGGAAGATTTTAACAGTAATCAAGAGTCTGATGCTCTGATAGCAATTGTTAGGTATCTTTACGCAACAGAAACACACACAATTACACGTACGCACACGAAAGCAATAAGAACACGGGAATTTATAGTGGTTCGGTCAAGATGACCCACGTCCACTCGCTGCAAGTAGGTATTTTTATTAAGTTCAAGGGACAAGATTACAATACAATGACATGCTCTATATATAAAGATAATTAGTGTTTGAAGAAGATTCAATGGGCCAGGCCCATAACTCCATCCAAAAGCCCAAAGGCCTTCACAGCTCAACAATAATGTCCTTGATAGAGTGGCTTGCTTGTTTGTCTTTCTCCCCTCTCTTCTTTACTTATGCTTTTGTGACTCGTGAGTGTGTGCTCCTTTTTCCCACTTCCATATGTAACCCATGGAATCGGGCTTCTATAATTTTTACCCCAGCCTCTTTATGTTGCTGTTGGCGGGGGTGGAGATGCTTTGCGAACTCTGGGTTCCTAATTTCCTATATTGTTTTTTCTTACTATGTGATTCTTACCAATGACATTTTCTAGCTTTTCTATCTAAATGTAATAAGTGATTTTCTTTATGGGTACAGGGTTTCTTGGAAAGCAATGAGGGTGATCCTGAGTTGATTGTTTTTATTCCGTAAGTTGTACATTTTCATTCATATTTCAAGATAAGTTATGACATCACTAGCTGACTTGGCTTGTTACTTGTTTCATAATTTCATTGCTGCTTTATTTTGTCATGCTTTCATTTATCGTTAGTTCCTTACACATCTTACAAACTGGGCCTTCTTATATTGGCATCCTGAAGATGTAAGACAATAAACTTTTAAGTTATTTAGAAATGATCATTTGGATGATCAAGGTAAAGTTGGGATCCTAATGGAAAGGCATGTGAGATAGTGATTACGAATGGTGAATATTAATTCATCACTAACATAACAGTATTTCCAAAAGACAAGGCAAGAGAAGAAGTTTTTCTTTTTGTCGTATGGAAAATCCTCAATATAAACTAGCCTTAAATAAAATTTTAGAAACTCCAATTCTCACTGGTACATCTAGATATCAAAATGGCTTAATAAGAGATACCAGTAATAAGGTGTAAGATATGTAGGCATCTAACGATTTATTGCATCGGAAACCTGTTGGGTTTATGAAGGCTTTGGGCTTGGGCCCATGTTTAGCTTTCTGTTAATAAAGTTGTTAACCCTAATTAGTCTCTATATATATCCATGTAATCTATTGTAATCTTTTGTACTGAGCAAATAAATAAAACCCTAGTTGCAGCCCGTGGACGTAGGTCACACCGACCGAACCACGTTAAATCCTTGTGTCGTTTATTGTTCTGTTTCTTCTGCATGATATTCGTTTGTGCGTGTTTCGTGTGTTGGTTCCGCTGCGCCGCTTGATTCATAACAAGTGGTATCAGAGCTTTGGCTCGTTGTACACACGGAAGGCACTGAAGAAACGATCGCAGATTGTTTGTTAATTATCTCGGAGATCTTATTTGAAGCTATTTTGATTACCCGTGCTCGACTGCCTTTTTTTGTGTTCACATTCGACAAGAAGAAAAAAAGAAGAAGTTAAGTTGTCTTTTTTTTGGGATCTAGGCACAATCAAAAAAAGGGGGAGAATGATTTCAATTGGGTTTTGAAAGAAAGCAAATCAGATTGCTTTTTTGTTGACTTTGTTGATAAGAAAGGCTCATTCTATTTTGGGTGATTATTCCGATCAATAAGAAAAAAGGAAAGAAAACAATATTGTTTTTTTTTGTGATTGTTTGATTGGTTTTGATCAAGATCAAATACCGGGTTAAAACTCTTTGAAGCCGTCGATTAGGGTTTGGTAAAGAACTCTTGGATTCGTCAGGCAAAGGTTAGGGTTTTGTGTTTCAAGTTATTTTTTTAACTGACGGATTATTATCAACGTTTTCTGGAGAACCTTGTTTTGTGAAAGAAAAGTATATTCTGGTTTAGATTTGTCCGCAAAGGTTTTTTTTTTGTAGGAGCAAATCAGTCATTGGCAGTGTTCAGTAGAACAGTCGTCAAGTTCAGGCCCGTGCCATTGCTGTGTCTGTTCACTGTTTCGATTTGCTTCTTGTTTGCTGTTTGAGATGGCTGAAGACGGGAAGGTTGTGATCGAGAAATTTAACGGTTCTGATTTCAGTTGGTGGAAAATGCAAATAGAAGCATTATTATGTCAAAAGGACTTGGATATGGTACTAGAAGAGAAACCTGCGAAAATAGAACAGGTTGATTGGGAATCAAAGGACAAGAGTCGTGCGGTTATTACATTGGCTTTGACGAAAAACGTTGCTTTTAATGTCATTAAGGAAACCACGGCTCGTGGTACGATGACTGCCTTGTCAAATATGTATGAGAAACCGTTTGCGGCGATTAAGGTGTTCTTGATTCGGGAGCTGGTAAACACAAGGATGAAAGAAGAAAGCTCAGTGATTGCTCACATTAACAATCTCAATTCAATATTAACAAGACTTGTATCTGTTGGAATTAAGTTTGATGATGAAGTTCAGGCTCTACTGCTGTTGTCGCCTCTGCCTGATAGTTGGTCTGGAACTGTGACTGCAATTTCAAGTTCTGTGGGGACTAAGGGTTTCACTCTTAATGGTATTCGAGATCTAGTTATAGGTGAAGAAGTCAGACGAAGGAACTTGGGTGAGTCATCTAATAGTGAACTGCTAAATGTTGGCAGGGGTCGGGGTAATAATAGGAACAGTGAGAGTCGGGGAAGAAGTTCATCTAAAACTAGGAAGAATGTGAAGTGTTGGAGCTGCAATGAGGTGGGACATGTTAAGAGTCAATGTCCGAATAAGAAAGAATTGAACACTGCTGCCGGGGATGTTTCTGATGATGATGCATTGATACTCAGTGTGGAAAACAGTGTGGACTCTTGGGTCATGGATTCAGGGGCTTCGTTTCACGCCATGGACAACGGGGAAACGATGGTGAATCTGAAACATGGTGATTTTGGAAAGGTACGATTAGCCAATGATGAGATACTTGAGGTAACGGGCATAGGTGATATTGATCTGGTTACTTCATTGGGTACTACATGGAACCTAAAGAATGTCAGGGTGATTCCGGGGCTGAAGAAGAAACTGATTTCAGTTGGTCAGTTGGATGAACAAGGACTGGAAGTGAGGTTTGGTGGTGGTAAATGGAGGGTGATCAATAGTAATCTGGTTATTGCTCGTGGTATGAAGCATGGGTCATTATATATGGTTGAGGTACCTGCTGAGGGATGTATGACCGTCCCGGTTAAGCACGACAAAATCCAGTTCACTAAATCTGGTGCTAAGAGAGTTCATTTTGCAAACGTGAAGTCTGGAGCAGGGATGCTAGGTGAACGAGTTCGAAAATCTAAACCATTCAGGGGATTCGGTGATAGTGGGAGCACGAGACGTGTTTCGGGTACAGTTACAAAGAACCGTTGGGTTTTAAAGACTACGACTGAAAAATTCTCTCCTGGTGATTGTTTGCTGAATTTGGAGAGTGATGGTGATCCTCGGTGTATCTTTGAATCTGGTGGAATGTCCAAACTGGTTAATATGGAGGATGAGTCGTTGGCGGGGCTAGCCATGATTGAGTTGGAGCTCGGGGGAGCTTCAACTGACCCTTCTGGTACTTGATGATGAGGGGTTGCTGCAACTAGGAGATGTGATGAAGTCTTAGCTTGTTCTTTGCGAACTGGAGGCTTGAAAGACTTGTTTGAAGATTACTGAAGTTACTAGACGACTGGGTTGCTTTGTACTTGAATGGCGGGCTAGAATTTATCGCAAAGCCTTCAAGTGGGAGATTGTTGGGTTTATGAAGGCTTTGGGCTTGGGCCCATGTTTAGCTTTCTTGTTAATAAAGTTGTTAACCCTAATTAGTCTCTATATATATCCATGTCATCTATTGTAATCTTTTGTACTGAGCAAATAAATAAAACCCTAGTTGCAGTCAGTGGACGTAGGTCACACCGACCGAACCATGTTAAATCCTTGTGTCGTTTATTGTTCTGTTTCTTCTGCATGATATTCGTTTGTGCGTGTTTCGTGTGTTGGTTCCGCTGCGCCGCTTGATTCATAACAAAACCACTACACCATGTCTCAAGATATAAATATATAATATCACATTAATATGTTATTGCTGGTAATTTTGACGAAACCAACCATGTTAGAAAAGAATGTTATATATATTGGTGTGCAATGCTTATTAGGCCTGTGAGTGGACTGTTATGTTAATCTGGTGGAATTGATTGTTACAGATTTACATCTGATGTTAAAATAAAGAGCATTTCAATTGTTGGTGGTGCTGATGGGACAAGTCCAAACAAGATGAGAGCGTAAGTAGAAATTTAAAAATTCTAATATTTCTGCTACTCTTTTTCATTTAATTTGGTTAGTTGGAACTGTCTATTGCTTCTTTCAGTTCCGGAACAATAATCACATCGATACTAGTAGATTAATTATCTGCAAAATATAGTATAATTGTTTGACACCTGGTTTAATGATTTTCTAGAAGTTACTGGACTAACCATTTTAATTATAGAAAATTTTTAGCAGACTGTCATTGAACGATTCTTTTATTGTCTAGCAAGTTTAAAAAACTTGACATGTGTTAATGTATGAACCGACTGAAGAATTTGCCTAGCTAAATTAATTTATTGTCTTGTTGATGACTCATACATTAAAGAAGTCGCACCATTTATGTACAGAAATTGGATTTTCAATTATATGGTCATGGTACATGAGTCCATCAACAAAATGCCCACATTTCAAATGAAGGAAAATTTTTCTCATGAAAGTAAGTAAAGACCTGTGATGACAATGATGGAAACCCAATAATTGATAATGTATGTGGGTATCTGCTGACAGGCAAACCTTATAATTAATTTTCTTAGTGCTTTGAACATTTTAGGAAACTATTAAAATTACACGCGCACAATATTGTTTGTGCCATTATAAAGGTTGTTAGTCAAGCACCTATCAGACCGGGGTTGAATACTCAAATTAACAGAAATTCATAATTCAAAATTCTCATTAATTGAAGAATGTGAATTATGAAGGTTTGTTTGCAGTGCAAATACGAACGAATTATTTCCAAAACTTTGAGAACACACTAAGAGTCTTGTACTGAATACTCCTAACTCCTAAGCTGGATATATCTAATCGACTTTACATGCTAACACTTCAATTCTACTTTCTAAGTTCATATCTAAATCATCTTCATATCTACAATGTTTAAAATGAAACCTATCAATACGTATGTATTTAAACTAACTTGTAGAATGTTAGGGATGCAAATTTAATAACTAATTTGTTTGTAAAAACCTCTATAAGTACAAGCTTAGAAATGTTATAGACCTCTAGAGCCTAAATGGAATGAAAATGAACAAGAATAGTTACTAGTAACTAATGAAGATAGGGTCTTCTGGTTTTATGATCATTAGTAGAATGCAACTCGTGAACTTAATAATGAAAAAAAACAATTTAGACCCTTTGAATACTAATCTTGTTTGACTGTTGAGATAAAATGCTTTTAATTTACTGAAGGATTCAAACTTATAGGCCTTTATATGTTCACATTCTTTTAATTTGTTAGGTTTGATTTTTTTTTCTTCTCTTCTCAAATAACCAATGTTTGAAATGATGTTTAGCTTGAAAATTGTTATCCTTGGTTATCGTGATTTTGGATAATAGTCTCTTCCTATAGTTTGGTTAACTTTTTAACTACTACTTTTAGTAGTCACAAACCAAACCCTAAAGTGTACTTATTGTATGTAGGTTTATCAACCGAGAAGGAATAGATTTCTCAGATGCTCAGAGTATGCAAGCTGTTCAGGTCTGCTCGCAATATATGAAACAAGATCTATAATTTGCAATTATTTTCACTTTATGCTAAAACGCTATATTATCTTTAGGAGTGGGAATTGGCAGAAAATTTGCAAGGAGTCTTGGAATACCAGACAAGGTGCGACTTGTGTTTGTTTAGAGTATTAATATGTGAATGAGAGGTCTTATATTTATGCTTTTTTTTTTATCTATTTCGCTTCTAATATGCCAAACTAATAAGATGACACTTTCTAATGCGCGTTGATCTATGTGTTGTACCAGATACTCTAGGTTTCAAGGTGTTGGAAATCTGACATTACATTTTCCTGATAATTATGGTGGTGACACATCTAGAATACAATACATTGGGCTAAAAGGTGAAGCTACTCAGGTAAGTTCAGTTTTGAGATTTCTATTCTTTTTTTACCCTCTCATTTCCTTTCTTATGTTGTGTGTTTTGTTCATAATTTCACTTTTATGATTGTACAGCTGAAGAGAGATGTTGTTGCAACAATTGTTTATGAGTTAATGCCAAATCCATCTGATCACAAGTAAGTGCCACATGTCTTTCTAAAAGTTCTAGTATGAGATGAACTTAGTTAATGATTTCCTGGTTCATATGCTTGTGTAAGATATAAGTGGGTACTGCGTAGAATAATTAATCAGTATGTTCTTTCTCAATCTTATGTCAATTATTGTTCCAATTGTAAAATCATCGCATGACATGCAGGACAAAATCTGAAAGTGGAGGGGGCATGTCACATGTGGAGTGAGTTTGCTAGTGTTTCACTCATTGAGCAACTTCATACATGTAGAAGTAGGTCAAGGTCATGCAATATATAAACATGTTAGTAGCCTCTACCTCCAACTGTTTGGCAATTACTGAAATACCCTCTCTTTTTTGTTCAAGCAAAACCTTGCTATTTACTCAACTTGAATGTCATGTCTGCAAGTTATAATATCCGAAGTATGCAATGCTATATAAGCTGGCATCAGTCATTTTGCATGTTTATGGCTATTAAGCTCTTGTGTTTCTCAAATGATCAGTTAAATATCTATGAATTGTAGAAATATTATCGGAAGTGACACTATGTTTAGTGATTGGTTCGTACTATTGGATTTTAAAATTTATTATCTATATAACTGATAGATAACAACTGCATTTGAACATGACTTTTGATTTTTCAAACTGGAAATGCATCAACCATGAACACATCTTCCAGGTTTCAGAGATGGAAATTCTGGAAAACTTCCTGAAAGCATGGGAAATTATTTTGCAACTAAACACAAGCTAACACTCCATAATCATGCAACTACATATAGGAGGTTGGTAGGAAAAGTGGAGTTAATTCAGAACTTATTTTAAGTAATGACGAGCGATTTTGGGACACGAAGCTTATCATTTTGAATTGCTAGAACTATAATATGATTGACCTTTCTTGCATCACGTTTATTAGAACTAATGACAATTAGTATAAGGTGAATATAGAAATTCTTGTGTGAAGTAATATGGACTGACCATGGTTTACCACCAGTGTTTGACTCAGTTGGTAGTGTTTGACAATAATCGAGGCATGGTTAGCCATTCAACTGAGATAATCATTGCCATTGGCCCAATCAGTAGTGTTTGAGGATAATACAAACTTGTTTAGGCATTTTACTGAGATGATCATTGTCATCAGCGAGTTCAGCCCAGTTAGTAGTGTTTGAGGATGATCAAGACATGGTTAGTCGCTTTACTGAGATGATCATCGTGTTGGGCTCAATCGGTGGTGTTAGAGGATAATCGAGACTTTGGTTACACATTTAAGGAGATGATCTTCGTCTTTGGCCCAACTAGTACTCTAGTAGTGTTTGAAGATAAGCCTGACATAGTTAGCAATTTTATGAGATGATCATCCCTATATGATACTGGATAACTGGATAACATGTAGAAACTTATGGTAGTCATTACATATGAAAAAGCTACTAGTATTATACAAGTCAACATAACTGCCATATCAAACCTTACAAAAAACATTGATGTTTACATCATGAAAATACACACACACAAACAAAAGAATGATTCTGCTAACCACCTGGTCCTTGGGTCCTTGATAGCACTGCAGCTGAGATCAGTAGAGTGTCAAATGAGCTATTAAAAGTCAGCTCCTTGATCGAGTCCACAGTAGATAAATATTTAAACTGTGAGCCCCACATGCATGGCCGGAAATAGAAGATTTGGGGAGGAGGTGGTCCAACATGGTTTTGTTTTTTGTAGTTTGACGCCCCAGTTATTGCCGGTAGAGTAGTAAAAGAACATATATTGCGACCCAGTTAAAAAGTTCTGGTTCGGTCACTGCTCGCATGCTTTTAAGATTATCATGCTGCTTCTTTATTCTTGGGCCACCCCAGGGTTAAAAGTAGTCACTTGGACCTTAGGCTTAATGCAAAAAATCGACCAATAGAAACACACTAATCATAATTAATTAATACATCCGAAAATATTTTCAGTAATTAAAAATTATGTAAAAAATAGTTTATAGCTTAAAAGTAACTAAATTTTAGCGGCTGACCTTTTTTTTTCAAAAATTTCTATAGTTATGGTTTTCTAATAATATTTTTTCAAATGTTTGTTACCTAAGGATCCCAGAGGGAATAGTCAGGTATCTCTTCCCAGTCAGCCATAGGGTCAAAGTAACTAGTGTTAGAAAAATACATTTTTGGATCTTCCATTAGAGCATCATTCAGTTCCATCCACATTTTGGGGGAATCAAGCGGTACATCATATATCGCCTGAATTTGGCTCGGTGAAAGCCCGACATTGACTGGCACTGTATGACCCGAGCTCGAGCCACCCTGCTGTTGCTCATATTCTGTTATGGAAGTTTTAAACTGCAATGCCGCCTCTTGTGCCGCCATGCGTATGCATTCTGCACTTGAGTTTACAGGCCTGGGGAGCCCATTTACCCTTTCTGGGAAATTAAGCCTGGCAACATCACCCCTGAAGTAAAATGCCGCCGCGTCATAGGCAGTTGCCGCCATTTCTGGCGTCTCAAAACTCCCAAGCCAGATTCTAGAATTCTTCCCAGGCTCACGAATCTCAGACACCCATTTCCCCCATTTCCGCTTCCTGACACCCCGGTAAATCGAAGAAATACCACCTCCACTTGTGGAACGATTAACGTTTTCACTCATAATCAAATCTACTTCACTGGAATATTCTTGTGACAGGTAATGCATTACAGAATGTAATCCAGGTATGTATTTATAGCTGTGGATATAATCCAAATCATTAATTTATATTTTTAAGTTGTTGAAGGCAGTTTCCAAGTAGTTTCAATCTATTTTTAAGAATCATCAGTAGATTTTTATGTTTAGAATGTCTGCATCAAGACAATGATCTAGCTTTAGACCATAGAGAGACTTGACATGTGTCCTTCACTCTTGTGTGTGTGTGATATAAATTATAATGCATTTGTTCATGGAATCTTGGTAATTGACCCCATTATTTTAGTGAAATTGAGCACTCATTGAAATTGGGTGACAGATTTTGTTTTTCCTGTTTATAACGCGGTTTCCTGCAGATGGCCTATCTTTGCTCTTCTTGGGTCCACTTAATCTTCTCCTAGGACTAGAACACTTTTTTCTTTAGGTATTCAAAGGATATTCTCCTCTCTTGGTGTGTATTGTATACTTGTACCGTATTTTGTATTAATACCTCGCCTTCTCGGTTAAGGTGGTGTTGGTGTTTATTTTGCATAGAGGTGCACAAACCGGTTTTTTTTTTTTTAACCCGGTTCGGGTTGGACCCGGTTCGGGTTCGGTCAACGAAATCGGGCCCGGTTTTTGACCAAGAACCGGTTCGGGTCGGAACCGGTTTTCAAGCCAGGCAAAACCCAACCCGGTTGGAACCGGTTCGGGTTGGAACCGAACCGGGTCGGGTCTAAGAACCGGTTTGGAAAACCCGTTTTTTTTTTCTTTTTTACATACTATTTAAATTATATACAAATTAATTACAAATTTTGATTAATTAAAAATATTGGAGTAGATTAATTAAACACAATAGCATGTACTTTATTTTTAAGATTTCCATTAATACGATTGTACGCGTTTTTATTTTCATTTTAATAATTTCACATATGAAAAAAATTTCTCCCACACACGTTTCTTTTATATTGAAATCTTAATAAGGAAACATGGATGATGTTTAAATATTCGAAGATGATTCCTAAATTTAAATGAATAACATGGATAAGTAAACAATTAATACGAATAAAAATCATAAGCGAGTTTTTCTAAAGAAAACAATAAAAATTACATTAATTCATAAAAGTAAACAATTAATTCATTACGAAAATAAACAATAAAATTACATTAAAATTAAACCAAAGAAAACAAAATATCCATATTACGAATACAAGTTTTTCTAATTTAATCGTCTTCGTCGGTTTGTGTGCCAATGCGTTGAGACAAATCATAAGCGAGTTCTTCGTCGGATAGCGGTGAGGATCGTCCGGTTTGTACCTCGTGTTCGTGTATTTCTTCTTCAATTGGTGTTTCTTCTTTAAGGTTTGATATGTGTTGTCTTCGTTCGGCCGCATCTACGTGGTCTTTTAAACAAATACACATCTCTAGCGATGTTGGAGTTAGCCTTGTTCTTCTTATTGATAAAACCCTGCCACTAAGAGAAAATGCAGACTCGGAAGCTACTGTGGAAGCTTGGACGGTTAGTAAATCACGTGCCATGGCGGCTAGGACCGGAAATTGTGATTCCTTTCCTTTCCACCATGTTAGAATATCAAACGACAAAAATTCTTCGGGAGTCATAGTAGATAAAAAATCGGTTCCCATATACCTCCCGAGTTCGCTACTTGGAGCGTTACCTCGTTGACGTTTACTGTTTTCATTTCTCAAAGTATTATATAAACTATGTGTTGTATGATTTATTGTATGTTCTTGCTATCAGTATGGCTTCTGCTATCGAGTCGGGGGTCTCTTTGGAAGCGGTCTCTCTACCTAACAAGATAGAGGAAAGACTCGCCTACACCTACCCTTCCCAGACCCTGCTCTTGAGTGGGATATACTGGGTTTGTTGTTTGTTTGTTTTTTTAAAGTATTATATAAACTAATCATCGGGTCTCTACTTGAGCTCGACGAACTCGATTCCACGTTCGATGACCGGTGGATGTTTGAGGTTATACCATATTTTCAACATAAACATTAAACAATTTTTTAAAAACGTCATAAACCATATCTCGAACCATATCTACGTTGAAGTTCCATAAACCACCATCGTTTCCGATTGATGTTTGCCCTTGACTCGGTGTACTTTTCAAAGACTTGCACCATTTGGTCATATGATTTCTCAAAGTCGAGTTTGAATCCGACTTGAAAAACGAACCACAAGCCTTGCATCGAGCTTTATGTTGACCATTCGACATTTCGCATAAGTCGAAATTACACCAAATCTCTTGGTTTCTCGTTGTTGAAAGAATTCTAACAACGGTAGCGGCACTTGAGGATCCACCGGTTGGAACGGAAGATTCAGAAGCCATAATTCAAGAGATTGAGAGAATAGAAAGTTGAGAGTGAGGAGCGTTTTTGCGTTTTTAAGCACGTTTTTGAGCGTTTTTGAAGTTTTGAGTGTTGTGACTAAACCATTACACCCACTACCTATTTATACAATCATATAAGGGCAAAATGGTCATTATAAGTCGAAAAAAACGTTCAAAAAACACCCCAAACGGTCATATAGCCGTTACAAAAAAAAAAAAAAAAATCCTAACGGTCTAAACCGGTTCCGAACCGGGTTTTTTGAACCGGTTCCCAAACCGGGTTGGATCAAAACCGGTTCCAAACCGGTTTGTGTGAGAAAATTCAAAACCGGTCCCGAACCGGTGGGTTTTTTCGGGTTGGAACCGGTTTGGGGGTATACCGGGTCCGAACCAGTTCGGGTCCGGGTCGGGTTGTCGGGTCGGGTTTTGAACCCCGTTCGGATGTGCACACACACACTCGTGTGATCATACCGCTAAATCTATATTATTGTCTACCATATACTCAACCTATGAGGAGAAACAACACTATGCACCCACCAGATATTATTGGTCTATAAGCTTTTTACTTCTCGCTTTTATCTGTATTTGGTTATTTGTTAAGATTGGCGTTTGTATGGTGGTTGTGGTTGGAGTAGAGATGACGTGGGTGAGAACGAGAGGTGACATGTGTGAGTCGGGTGATGATAGTTTAAGTTGTGATGCATTAGCATTGGTACGATCGTACTAGTAGACATGGAGGCATCATGTTGACATCATGGTTTGACTGCGTCAAAAGTCAAATGTTGAATGGGGGATGGGAAGTATGATGGAAGTTTTGAAAGTGAATAATATCCATTTTAATTGTTGTAGAATGTAGCCAACAGCTGGATGTTACTAAGCTCCCATATTTCATGTCCCTTTCACTTACCATTGCGTCCACACTTTTCTTCTTATTTCTTTATATGATTTAAAAAAAGATTAATATATGTGTAATCGTAAACTTTTTAATGTGGTGCATGAACCTAAATATAGATTTCATTAATATTTTTAACGGTAAACCTTTTATTTTCAAATACCATACTTTTAATGTTATTTTTGAGAGATTCGAACTCACATTACACTTGTGAGACATAATCATGTGTCACTAGACCATAGGGTCCACCTAATAACGTCTTAACTTCATACGGTCGTCCTCAAAAAGGGTGTTCATCGAATAGATCGAATCAAATTCGACTTAATTGAATAGAACAATTTGAATTATGTAATTTTCGAATTCGAATTCAAATAAAAAGTCAAATTCAATCTAATAGAATTCAAAATTTTCAAACAGGATTTGAATTCGATCCGTATTTGAAAAAAACTTCGAATTAAAATCGAACTAGAATTTATTCGATTTGTATTTAGTAAAAAATAATTAATTGAAGAGTAACTTATAAATATTATCTTTTAAATATTATTAAAATTATAGATCTTATACTTAAATTTTGATAAGTAAACTAAATGTCATTTATTTGAAAATTTGTCATGATTTTCGTCCTTTACACTAGCTGAAGTTAAATATTTATGTTAACATTCTAGCAAATAACTTTTTTGCCCTTGCCCTTTAAGAACAAAATATATAACTTATATTAATCTTATAATTTATTTATTTCTTTATTTATTTCTTTTATTTTATCTCTTTTTTTACCACTTTTATCTTACAGTGTATCTTAAATATATTTAATAAATTAACTTTAATTTTTAGAAAAATATAATTTTATTT
This sequence comes from Flaveria linearis, assembly GCA_024085815.1. Classification (NCBI taxonomy): domain Eukaryota; kingdom Viridiplantae; phylum Streptophyta; class Magnoliopsida; order Asterales; family Asteraceae; genus Flaveria; species Flaveria linearis. The sequence continues at coordinate 25,587,840 of CM044011.1, forward strand.
ATTGATTTTAATTTATTACAATTTTTTAATTGTTAAATTTAATTATGTACTTTTCTGTTAAAACAAATAAATTTTAGAGAACTCACAATATATTTTTTCTAACAATAAAAATTACATAAACTAAAAATAAAATTTGCAAAAAATTAATTAAACATACCTACCACTCGAGCATAACTAATTATTGAACATTGAATCAAACATAACTAATTCCGATGTTATTTCTTTATGTCTATAAAATACAACTACGACTTGAACATAGACACAAACATCATTCACCGCACATAAGTATGTTTCTTCACTTCCAGACGATCTCGTTTGTATACTTTAGGATAAATGAATAATTTCAACAAAAAGATGGCCTGAAAACACGTTTAAGTACTTTAAGAATATAAATTTAAATAAGAATTATAGTGAGCTCATTAACCATCTTTCGTTCATAATTTTTTTCTTTGTCTATATAATTTATTTGAGTAAATTACCATTTTTGTCCCTATGGTTTGGTGAAAATTGCCGCTTTAATCCAATAGTTTGTTTTTTCGCATCTAAGTCCCTGTGGTTTACAAATCTTGTCATATTCATCCAGTCCGTTAACTCCATCTAACATTCTCCATTAAATGAAGGGTATATTGGTCATTTTACATATATGTTTTATTTTTCTATTTTTTTAAACCCCATTTAATATATCCCCTTTAAACAAATTGCTATTTTAGTCCCTGTGGTTTGAGCGTATTTGCTAATTTAGTCCAAAAATAACCACCACACCACTACCCGTCACAAGAACCACCGAACCACCGCCACCACCCCATCACAAAGCCACCAACACCACACCAGAGTGCCCACCACCACCACGCACGTCGGATCGTTGCTACCATGTAACCCTAAAAATTGACAATCAATATTGGACTTGTAACATACCACTTCGAAAATGCATATCAAACCCTACTAATACCTCCACAATACTCGTTTTCAAGGGTTCCTTATACGTTTTCGAAGGGTTTGTTATAAGTTTGAGATTAACAGTTGGTTTCTAAGGTCCACATGGTGGTGGTGATCTAGTGTGTGATGGTGAAGATCTAATGTGTGGTGGTGGAGATCTAATGTGTGGTGGTGGTGCCCGTCTGGTGTGGTGTTGGTGGTTTTATGATAGGGTGGTGGTGATGATTTGGTGGTTCTGATGGAGTGGTGGTGGTTTTGCGGCGTGGTGGTGGTGTGGTGTGTAAATACGAGGTCCAACTCTGGATGGTTCTGGTCTTGTTGAACTTCGATCCACCGATGCTCTCTGAACCTTCACACCTACGCACAATGAAAACAACACCAGTTAAGGTGGTGGTACCCGTCTCGTGTGCTGATTTACAGGGATTATTCCCCGGCAAATCCATTACCTTTTATGTTCTCCGACCGTTACTGAATTATCGGTTATGATTGGGGTGATTTCGATGTAATTAAATGCGGGGCACGTCTCCTGCTGGCTTACTGAATTAACGGAGAATGTTGGATGGAGTTAACGAACTGGATGAATATGACAAGATTTGTAAACCACAGGGACCCAGATGCGAAAAAATAAACTATTGGATGAAAGTGACAATTTTCACCAAACCACAGGGACGAAAATAGCAATTTACTCAATTTATTTAATAAGTTTAAGTTGTTAATTGAACACGTTACATAACATTTTTTAATTAAGATTTTTTATAAAGAATAAAGTTATTTAAAATTAAATCTTTTAAATGTGGTTTTCTGATTTAAAGATTTAGTTCAAAGTTTAACCAACTTAGTTTTAGAATATTATATTTTTCAACTTAATTTGTTTAAATATATAGATTACATGATATTAAACCACAGATAAAAATTGTGTAAAATCTATGGTACATGTTTTAATAAACCAATTTGATTTTAAATCAAAATTGTGGATATCTCAAACAAAATATAGATGGCGCGTTACAAATAACTCAAATATTTTTTATCAAGGATATTTATTTTTTAAAATGATCTAAATGGTTCAACTACAATGCATTCACAAAAAGCCATGTATATTTAGTTTATGTATTAATCAATTATGTTTCATTAATTTCTGTAAATTTTATTTTTAGAAAAAATATTATGAGTTCTCCAAATTTTATTGCTCTAGTAAAAAAGTACTTAATTAAATTTAACAAATAATATAATTGTAATATATTAGAATCAATAAATGAAATTAATTTTTAAATTAAAATTAATCTTTTAATTGTATTTAAGATAAGTTGTAAGATAAAAGTGGTGAGAAAAAAAAAAGAAAAAATAAAAGTAAGTAAATAAATAAAAGAAAGAAAGAAAATATAAGATTAGTATAAGTTATATTTTTGTTCTTTAAAGGAAAAGGATAAAAATGTCATTTATCATATAACAGAAACATTTAACTTTAGTTAGTGAAAAGGACGAAAAGTGTGACAACTTTCAAATAAAGAATATTCAGTATGCTTATCAAAGTTTAAATAAAAGATCCGTAATTTTAATAAGGGTGAGATTATTCTACAAAGTGTATTTTTGCTACAAAGTGTGAGAAGACACAATGAGTCTAAAAAAGTCACAAAAAAATTTATATCTCACAATTTAAATCAAATTAAAAAAAACACTTCGGAGCCTTTGTTTATCTCGTTGTCCTCTTTCAGAAAAGAATAAAAAAAATAATTTTTTTCATTGTGTCATTATATGACACAATGACGTCATTGTGTCTTTTATATTGACACAATGACGTCATTGTGTCTTTCGTAATGACACAATGAAGTTATTGTGTATTTCATAAATGACACAATAAAAAAAACGTTAATTTTTTATTTTTTATTTTTTCGTTTATTTTTTTCTTATTGAAGACGACCAGGGGAACAAAAGCTCCGAATTACTTTTTTGAAATTTGATTTTGATTGTGAGATATAATTTTTTTTGTTTATTTTTTTCACTCATTGTGTCTTCTCACACTTTGTAGTAAAAATACACTTTGTATTTGAACTTTTTTCTTTTAATAATACTTAAAGAATAATATTTGTAATTACTCTTGATTGAATGATATTTTCAAAATCAATTTGAAAGATACAGTTTCAAATGTTCAAAATAAAAAAACAAGCATAACATACAATACATTTCAAGTTGCAAACAAGTCCATATGTACAAATCTGGATTTAAGAGTAGATTATATATTATTGAAATTTTAGTTCCTAATTTCTCACATACATATTTCTAAATTAATATATAAAATAAATAAAGATAAGTGTGTATTTCAATTTCGAATCGAGTCGAATTGAAAATCACAAATTCACAATTCGATTCGAATTTGATAATTAGACTTCGAATCGAATTTCAAATTAGTGATTTTCAACTCAAATCGAATTTGAGATTTTCGAATCTGATTCGAATATTGAACACTCCTAGTCCTCAATAGAGGTGTATAAAAAACCAGAAAAAAACCCAAACTGGTTTGAAAAAAAAAACCCTACTCGAACATGCGGCTTGTATACGGGTTTGTAACCCGACATCACATTCCAGTTTGTAAACCGGTTTCAATTAGAAAACGATTAAACCAGTATAAAAATCGGTTTTCAAACCAATCCAAACTGACTTGAGCAGTTTGAGGATTTATTGATGAAAAACCAGTTTGTACATATTTTACGGTGCGGTTTGAAAACCGAACCGGTTAAAAAAAACGGTTTGTGAAAATATAAACCAGTTTGTACACCTCTAGTCCTCGACATCACTCCTAATAATTAGTGTGATCTACTTAACTTTACTCACATATTCGTTGTATTTTAATATATAATTTTTTTCTAAATATAAGAATAATAGAAAAAAGATCACATAGTAGTAATAAAGCTTAAAAAGTGTTTTAATTTGATCATTCACATATATGTTTCTCCCATTAGACTACTAAACCATCAAATCAAGTTATTATAGAATTTTATTATATAAAAAAGTAGTGGATGAGAAGACGTGTGATCGAAATTTTCAATATATGATATTCTATTAAAAAATAAAAAATATATGTTAATTATATTAAAAATAAAAATATTTGTCTAAAATTCATGTCACCATTCAACAAAGAAAAACATATTTTCTAACTGAAACAAAAAGTAAAACATAGTAAAAAAACATGTTAGAACTTATAATTTAAATTAGATACAAAGTCTTTTAAATCTAAAAAGTGTAAGAAATATTAAGATATTGACACACGTCCTTTTGATCAAAATTAGGTTAGGGGCAAAAAATGTGTGTGCGAGCTCTAGTCCGAGACACAAAATTCTTTCTAGTGGAAGGGGGACTTAATCAAGAATCAGCATTGGGCCCATTTCTCTTCACAGTAGTATTGGATTAGATGGTCAAGTCTATACAAGAGCCAGTCCCGTGGTGCATGATGTTTGTAGAATATATTGTGCTAATATCAAAATCTAAAACGACATTGAACGACAGGTTAGAACAGTGGAGAGCGGCACTAGAGAGCAAAGGCTTAAGGATAAGTCACTCTAAGACAGAATACATGCACTGTAACTTTAGTGGAGTGAATGAAGAGGACATCCAAATTAGTATTCAGGGCCTGGTGGTCCCACACACGTCTAGGTTCAAATATCTAGGATCGTACGTCAAGGACGACGGGGGAGATACACAGTGATGTAGCCCATTGTATTCAGGCAAGATGGTGCAAATGGAAAGCATCATCAGGGATCTTGTATGATAAGAGATTCCCAACAGGACTAAAGAGAAAACTATATAGAGTGGCAGTTCGTCCGGCTATGTTATACGGAACAAACTGCCGGGCCATGAAAAAATCTCACAAGAGACAAATGGAGGTCGTAGAAATGCGAATGCTAAGGTGGATGTATGGTCACACGAGACTGGATCGGATAAGGAACGACGTCTTCCGGCAGAGGCTAAAAATGGCTTGTATCACGGATAAAATACGAGAGGAAAGATTGAAAAAGTTTGGGCACATGAAGAGGAGACAGATATCAATGCCAGTTAGAGCAGTAGAGTGCATTACCTTAGATGGTAAGAGGAGTAGAGGAAGACCTAAGTTGACCTGGGATGAGATGATTAGCCGGGATATGCTAGATTGCACCTTTCCGAGCACATGGTCGAAGATAGGAGTGCGTGGAGGCGTAAAATTAAAGTTAGGGACTTTAGTAGGCCTTGATGTGCTAGTCCTCACGTGATGTGTAGGGTAACGTTATATGTCCAATATAGGTGAAGCCTTAGTGCTAACTTCCGTATTAGTATTGTTAATATTGTATTAAAATTCATCTGCCTTATTCCTTGCCTAATATCCTAGTAAAACTTATCTTTCTCAAATCTATTTCAATGCTGGTGTGTTTGCTTTGGTAAGTATACTTAATTGCTTATGCGAGGTATGCATTATATTCTGATTGTTAGGTGTATGCTAGTTGATATTGGGTAGTTTAGATAGATTTCGGGTCTTAGTTTTAAGCCGTTTTAAGTCAAATTATGTTTAGTTTTATTAGTTTTCATTTACTTTTGTTTATTTTATGTTTTACAGGTCCCGATGTGCAACAGAGTGGAAAACGAGCAAAAAAAATGAAGAAAAGAACACACGGGAAAACACCACGGAAGTGAATTAGTAAAACGATCATATCGGGAGTTAGAAAATGAGTTACGAGACCCATAATATATGGATTTGATGGTTCTCCAGATGAGGAATCCAAAAATCAACTTGTTTCACGTCTGGAGCTTCTTCGCGCCACGCGCACAGCCCTTCTTAGTTGTGCACGCCACTCGGAGAGCCCATTACGTGGCCCAGCTCATAAACTTCGTTTTTAAGTGGTTTTTAGGTCACAAATCGAGGGGAGACGGCTGGGAAGGAAGGAAGAACGAATTACGGTGACCTTGGAGGTTGTTTGGAGCTATTTTGGACGTGGAAACGAGTCGGGATCAAGATTCGAAGATGTTAGGATAACGTTTGCGCGTATTCTACAACTCGGGTCTTGTTTTCTACACTTTTCTTATCACAAACTATGTTTAATCTTCTGAATTCAGATTGTTATGGTTGTTTATTGATGTTTCTTGGCTAAACCATTAGTAGTTACCTAGGTTATGATGAATTTATGGTTTTAACTTGTTAGGCATTGGTTTTGTGGAACAAGCTTGTGATGTTTATTGATTGAATGGTTATTGCTTTGAATTCTGATGTGTATGCATGTTTAGATCAGGTTCTTGTTCATGCCTTTTAGTTCCACATGCTCCTATATGAATGTCTTTCAATTGTTAGGTGTATGTTAGGTCGTGTACTTTGTGTTATCGACTAGTTTATGATTTAACAGACGTCTTGAATCATAGGAATTAATAACACGAATTGAATAGATCTAAATGTTCTACTAATCTTGTTAACTGTGAGGTAAAAGATTATTGATTTGTCTTGGAATGTCAATTTGCTAGGTTTAGGTATTCGTGAGAAATTCACCTAGTTAAAGTGTCATCTTTCCTTGTGAATCAAGTTAGAAAATCAATGCAATAACTAACCCGTCATTTAGAATGATAAGTTGCCTTATGTTGTGAAACATCTAGATAATCTTAGGGTATTTCAATAAACTACTAAACTGCTGTGAAGTGCTTGTTATTGAACCGGTAATTTTAATAACTACTGAACCCTTAATTGTCGTACTTGAGAAGGGTTGAGTTTGCTTTGAGGATATTGATTAGTTATACATCTTTAGATCCTGGTTTCACAAGTAGTTCCATAAACCAATATGAGACATATTAAACACATAAAGGAGTCTAACCTATGTAGTGTCTGCTTCGTCATTTGAATCTCGTGTGAAATTAATCACTATTTTCTTAGTTAATATTTGTTTTATAATTTAGTTAAATTACTTGCATTAGGATTTGTGAGAAAACCCCCCATTTAATAATAAAAATCTTTATTTGTAATTTTTAGTAAATTAGTTTTAAAGTTTAATTTAACGTTTTTCTTAGAAGTCTCGTGTGTTCGATATCCGGACTTACGTTTGCTTTACTAGAGTCGATAGGTTCACTTGCCTGTTTTTAGTTTAGTTTTAGCAGGTCTGGAGTATTACTTTAGTTCAATTTTAGTTTAGTTTAGTTTATTTATTAGACTGTTTATTTGACATCACTAGTGCTTATGTGATGTGTGATGTATTAATATAATCTGGTTATTTTGCTTATGAATATGCATATGCATATACAAAACTCTTATATGATGTATGCTTATAGGATATATGTATTATAATTTGGTTGTTATCGATATCGAGCCGGGGATCTTTTTGGAAGCAGTCTCTCTGTCTCATAAAGTGGTAAAACTTACACAATGCTAGTAAAACTTACACAATGCTATGATATTACTTAATGAGCTGACAAATATCACATAATAAGTTGAAATAACATAAAAAAATCATTTTTATGTATCAAAATTATAGGCATTTTAAAGATTACAAAACTATTATTTTTATGGTATAATTAGAAAAATAATTTGTATGTAAATTTGATGAGCGTTTAGAAAAATGTGGAACTTGGAACTATTGTTAATACTAAAATACAATTGGCCTATCATTTAAAGTTTTTAATTATTTATTATTATGCCACTGGATTTTATTAGCTCTTGGATCTAAGATCTAATACTTAATAATCCTTCTAACCATTTTTAGTTCTTCCTATATTTTATAATTACACCGCCCTTTAAATTAAATTAAAGTTGAGTGATTCAATTGAAATATTTTTTAAACTTTAATTATATAATTGTTACACTTTTAAAATTTAGTTACTATTTTGTAATATTAATATTCCATATTACATTTTTTAAACTTTAATTATATAACTGTTACACTTTTAAAATTTGATTACTATTTTATTATATTAATATTCCCTATATTTCTTAAACAATATAAACATTGAAAATGAAATTAGAAAAGACAAAAAAATATAAAATATAAAAAACTAAAAAATCTTTTGTTTGTTCCTAATCTCTTATTTCAATTCTATCAATTGTCTGTCTAAGCTTAAGATGATCGACGATTTATGGAGAGAATTTGAACGCCTTTGTTTTTTTTTCTTCTTTTTCTTCATCTTCAAATACGATGACCCGCACTTTTGCCAAGGCTACTACTCCTAACAAGTCCATTTCCCGGTGTTTTCTTTCTTTTTTGTTTTATTTTGGTTCCTTTTGTTTTTTTTATTCCGGTGGTGTTTGTGTAACTTGATTAAATGATTTGTTCCACCACCCGTATTAATCGTGTGAGGGCGGGCCTTGGCGCAGCGGTAAAAGCTGTTCTTAAGGGACCGAAGGTCTCAGGTTCGATCCGTGGAAACGGCCTCCCCACAAAATGTGGGGGAAAGACCGCGTACATCTTCCCTTAAATGGGACGGACCCTCCCTGGACCCTGCGAAAACGCGGGAGCTCTTTGCAGCACCAGGTACGCCCTTTTACCCGTATTAATCGTGTGGGTTGTTTGAGTAACTTTACCCCTCCCTCCAACGGTCAAAAAGGCACCACTAGGCTCCCCTTCATCCGCGTAGGGCACTCACACCGAGGTAGTGTCTCACGCGCCCCTAATCACGCCAACTAAACATTGACATCACCGTTAGGGCGTTAGTGTCTACTTCATAGCCTTAGGCCATGAGCTATAGATTTCATTAAATGAATGATGCAAATTAATTTTATGTCAAGATTTGGATTTAATCAAAAGTCATATGTTAAAGATGAAATTTAATCTGGTGTCAGATTGTAATGAACAAGTGACAATCTTCAAACAAAGTTCCCAATAATAAAAACATTGTAAAGATAAATGAACATTCTACTTGGAGACAATTTTCAAATATTTTACAATACAAATTAATGAAAAAACTTTTTTGAAACAAATAGACGTTAAGCATTTCTTATGCAGCTCATAGGCAAATACGTAATTTCGAAAAAGAAAACCCGGGACTACATATCTTTTTATGAAAATTTGGAGGGTGATTGCGTTTTTATTAATTTTACAACACTACTAAACGCGCTTTACAGTAGTTCTTGTGATCAATTTGTATGCTGCAAATGATATGTAGGAATTAAGTTTAGAATCAAAGATTCATCACGTGAACACAATAGTTTAATTAGCTAGTTCGTCTAACATATGTTATTTAACTCACTTTATGTCACTCATTTGTGCTTAACCAAATAGTTTCTTTTCAATAACACCATCTCATGCAATATATAGAGATCACCGGTACAATTTCTGGATAATAATGCAGTAGTGATTTCTTCTCGTCTCACTAAGTTTGATGGTGATCACGTACAATAGCTTCTTTCGATCGATCTCCTTACCAGCTATATGATAGGGATCACCAACTACGTACTCCTCTCTACTCAAAGTATGCAAATCTTTTATCTATCGATCTCTTAAGATGATCAACGATTAAGGAAAAAAGGTCACTTAATATAAGATGTCGGTTGTAGTTTGGGAATGATTTTGGCTTAAATATTAGAGTACACAATCTAGTTTTAATATGTGAATTGACCATCCATATATGGCACATGCACAGGTTGAGCGTCGATTAACCACACTCCAAACAATATTTTATATCTTTTGATGTTTGTTTAGTTGACATCTAAGAAATCACTAAAGTTGGTCGCCCCTTTGATCGAGAAATAGTTTTAAACTTTTTGAACATGTTTTTAGAATGAAAACTCGTGACAATCCTCATGGTTGAACTTTTATATCAAAGCTATAAATCAAATCTCATAAGATGTAGCGATAACATTAACAAGATTAATTATATAAAAGAAACATATGGAGTTACAATTATTCAGTTCTGAAAATAGTTATATAACAATATCAATGTTCTTTGGTCGGAATCGATTTCATCTTCACGGTATCAACACGTTATTGTCATGTCAGTCAATGTAGCTTATGATACCAAAAAAGACTATATTTCGAATACAACCTTGTTTTTAACAAAATTTATGTTTGGACGTCAAGAAAAAAATTTAAACATAATCACAAACAAGTTTATTCTAAAGTTAACAAACGAAAGTTACTAAAAAAATCAAATTAGTAAATAAGTTAATAAATTAAAAGCATATACTATATAGTACAATAAGGGGTAAACTTGAAACCTTAAATTTGAGGGTGCAAACTGGAAAGTATAAAATCTTAAAGACTAAAGTAAGAAATTTGGTCCACCCACCTTAGGCAGCGTTTGGTACGGAGTAATGAAGGACGGAATGGAATGAATCATTGAGGATTAACGAAAAAAAACATGTTTGGTTGGCAAGGGTAATGGAATAAACTATTACATAGTTGATTCCATTCCTTCAAATTTATTCCATCTAGTCCCCTTCTTTTTTTTTTTTTCATTTCATCCCTTATTGTCACCAACACCACCCCTCACCAACCACAACAATCACCACCGACCACCAAGACCGGCCACCGCCGCCTCCGGGGCCCTCCACCGGCCACCGCCACCTCCGGGCCTCCACCGGCCACCGCCGCCTCCGGGAGCCTCCACCGCCACCGCCGCCTCCGGGGCCTCCACCGGCCACCGCCGCCTCCGGGGGCCTCCACCGGCCACCGCCGCCGCCGGGGGCCTCCACCGGCCACCGCCGCCGCCGGGGGCCACCACCGGGCACCGCCGCCGCCGGGGGCCACCACCGGGCACCGCCGCCGGGGCCTCCACCGGCCACCGCCTCCGCCCGGGGCCTCCACCCGCCACCGCCGCCACAGGGAGCCACCACCGGCCGCCACCGCCGTCAGAAACCTCCATCGGCCACCATCACCACCATGACTACTTTCACATTTCATTTTTTCGTTTTTTCATACGCAATAAACAACACAAAGTAATGATTATTTTTATTCTTAAAGGGTAACTAAACAAGAGTATGGAATGTAATGATTCATTTCATTGTCTCATCCATTCCATTCCCTCATTCATTTCTTTCCTTCATTCATTCCATTACCCCATACAAAAAAAACCCTTAGTATTTTTGTGTTGGATAATGTTGATGACGAGTTTTTAGACTCTAAAACATGCTAGAAGTCTTGTTTTTTTTTAATATAGAAGATTCTTTCAACCATATTTGTATTATAATTCCATCACATATATGTCATATTTATAAAATAAAATAAGTTCTATAAAAATGTTAATGTGTTTAATTTGTCATACGAGAATTCCATTTCATAAAACTCTATATAGTTTATAAAACTTGTTTTATTGATTATTTTAAACTCTATTTTTAATTCATTTTCTCATTATCACATCGGTAGATCATAGACCTTGAAGGTCTATGACCAAGTCTCTTTTTAATTCAAAATTATCCTTCTAATTAGTTGTTTTTGTTCATGAGCTTGAAAAAGCTTAGGAGGCCATTTTGAAGGTCTTATAAGTTGAACATTTAAAACTTCTAGACCGACCAAGTAAAAACTGCCATGGTTGACCAACATACAGTCAGTTATAAGCGTTATTAATTACGCTGGGTCTTTATGTTGAACAATCTCTTTGACAAAGTGAAAAGACACCCGGTTGGTGTATTTGCTTAATGTATAAGCCAGATAATGTGCAATCAGTGTATTGACTTATTTCTAAGTATAAACATTCCAATATCATCATCAAATCACTATGCACCATATATTGGCCAAACATATATAAGGTGTTGGTTAGAAGGCACATCATTAAATATATATGTATTTGTCAATAGCATCTTCAAATCTAGTTGAAGCTCATTCTACAAAAGTTCAAGGGTTTGTTTTTAATTGTCATGTGAGCAACGAAGCCTAAAACACCTCATTGCAGACTATAGAGTATTTGTTCTAGAACAACTTTTATAATACCCATACATAACTCACATGCATGTACATTTTTTCAATTGGCATGGGCCTTAATGTGCCACTTCTTGTCCTCCTTTTGCACCATTGACTTCCAAAGCACGTGTCTTATGAACACATGACAAATCATGCAAACTCATTTCACATGGTGTGGAAGAAGTCTAGTGTAACACACATGAGGCTTCGGAGACCACGTTTGCCATACCAACCTACGTTGACAAGTCCAACAACACCACATTGATGCTAGAGGATGTTGACAACAAGACACATACGTATGCATATTTCACGCATATTTAATTCTGAGACCATTTATTGCCCGATATGATATATATAGTAGTTACAAAAAAGTGATGAACAAAGTGGGACTTACCGGGCCTCGTCAAGTATCCTTGATAAAGCGCTGATTATAGTATCGTGTTCTTGATTTTGGCTATTTGTCAAGCAATCTTTGATAATTAACAAGGGATTCCTGATGTTTTCTTTAATATTTATACTTCCTACTTTTTTTAGTCAAGTCCATCTTTAATTAACCAGTGACTTTCTACGATAGTTACCGGGCCTTGATGATTTTGAATTTGTTGATTCTCACTTTTCTATGATCAGTGAAAAACCCTAAGTATGATTATTTTGGATTTACTATCTTGCACATATATTCCCTTTTATACTACCTAAAATCCTAAGTCATGTTACTACCTGCACTAAAAGTTCCTAATTGATATTTGTGCTTTATTCATACTTAATGGCATGAAGGCTCTGATACAATTTGTCGATTAAATCTGCCTGCCAAAGAGGTGGGAGAAAACTGTTATTAATAAATGGTAAATCATTCCTTGCCCTCTTTCTCATTAACATATGAATATATAATACAAATAGTTTCGTATCGCACCCTATACTATACAAACATGTCGTAACATAAATGTATCTAGTCTAACATACCCCCTCAGTCTAAGGAGGAGGTTCGCGAATGCTTAGACTGGATCTGAAGTCATTAAACAGAAGTCGAGGCAATCCTTTGGTGAAGATATCGGCAATTTGATAACGAGAAGGAACGTGAAGAATACGGACTTGACCCCGGCGCACGTGTTCCCGAACAAAATGAATATCTATCTCAATATGTTTTGTTCTCTGATGTTGCACAGGATTGCCTGACAGATAAATGGCACTTACGTTGTCACAATAAACCAATGAAATGCGAGAAGGAGGTGTACCAAGTTCCAATAGCAAATTCCTTAACCAGCAAACTTCAGCAACGACATTTGCAACCCCACGATACTCGGCCTCAGCACTGGAACGTGAGATAGTTGTTTGTCTCTTGGAGGATCACGAGATGAGGTTATCTCCAAGAAACACACAATATCCCGAAGTGGAGCGTCTAGTGTCCGGACATCCAGCCCAATCTGCATCCGTGTAAGATACTAAAGAAGCCGAAGATGTAGTAGACATATGAAGACCCATATGAAGCGTCCCTTTTATGTAACGAAGGATGCGCTTTAGCGCATGATAATGAGCAAGCCGAGGAGCGTGCATGTGCATACACACTTGTTTCACAACATAAGAGATATCGGGACGGGTAAAGGTCAAATATTGCAGAGCACCCGCAAGGCTACGAAACAAGGTAGGATTCTCAAATAATTGACCCGAATTTGCACTAAGTTTGCTGTTGGTATCTACTGGTGTGTGTACGGGGTTGCATGTAGTCATTTTGGAACGAGAAGTTGGGTAGTTTAGTGGATCTGTAGGGTATGGGGAGTGGTGGGAAGAATTTTGAGTGGCGGTAGGGTTGGCCGAGGGATGGTTTTGGGTTTTGGTGTGTTGGGAGGTGATGTTGTTAGTGGTGGTAGTGAGTAAAGCGATGGTGGGAGTGGGTTGTTGGTTAGCTTTACGGGTTTCCTCCATTAGGAGTTTCCCGCGGGTTTCATAGAAGTTGGGTAAGGGTTTCGTTTGTTGAAGAAACATGGCGACACTGTCGTAGTTTTCATTCAAACCAGCTATTGTTTGTAATACTAGGGCGGCATCCGTCACGGGGCTATCGACATTAGACAATTGGTCCGAGAGTACCTTGAGAGCTTGACAGTAGGCGGACATACTTGAAAACGAGTCAAGTTTGGTGTTTGCAAACTTGTGTTTCAAGTAGATTGCGCGAGTGGCCTTATTGTCTTCAAATATGTTGGCAAGATTGTTCCATGTTTGAGCCGTTGTAGTACCCTTCTTCAAGATTGTTTCCAAGAGATCCTTTGAGATGGTTCCATAAATCCACTGCTTCATGATTGCATCAAGTCTTGACCATAATTCATTCTTTTCATAGGAGGAAGATGAAGATTCGGTGGGAGGAATGATATGTTCTATCACATCGTATGCATGGCAGTGAGTAATAAAGACTTCTACCCATGAGATGTAGTTAGCTTCTTCCAAATCAAGAGTGATTGGGATGGCTTGTTTGATGTTATGAACTGTAGTGGCCGAATGTAAAGTAGGGAGTGTTGTAGATGGGGGAGTGACTGGTGTTTCGGTGGTGATGGGAGTGACTGGTGTTTCGGTGGTCATGGTGGTGGAGGGTTGTGCGACGGCAGCAGTAGGGTTTTGGGGTGGTGGCCGTAGGGTGCAAGAAAGGGAGGAGAGAAAAGAGGAGTTTTAGGTTATCAGAATATTTTGCTCTGATACCATAATAAATGGTAAATCATTCCTTGCCCTCTTTCTCATTAACATATGAATATATAATACAAATAGTTTCGTATCGCACCCTATACTATACAAACATGTGTATATCGTAACATAAATGTATCTAGTCTAATAGTTATATATAAATACAAAAGTTAAATCCAATGACCCTAAGAATGACAAGAATAGAAATATAGAAATATGAAAATTCACTATAATTAAAGTACATAAAGTGTGTTTAATACATTATTAAACTTTTGTTAATCATATGTCTCATGATGTAGAGGGTGATTGTTTGTGTGGTTAAGTAAATAAACAGGTTCCCTTTCATGAGATGTCGAGGGCATTACCTTTGTGCAACAATAGGGTTATCATCATTTGACTTGGAGGTCACGAGTTCAAGTAATTGAAACATGCTTTTGTAAAAATGTATGGTAAGGATACGTACATCAGGCTTAACTGGCCCAAAACACTCCAGATCCCACGCCACAGGAGTCTAGTGTATGTATCGGATTAGCCCTTTCCTAATGTGTAGAGTTAAATCAAGCCTAGTCAAAACATCTCCAAAGTTCTATTTAAACAATGTAGGATAGTTAAACTCATTACCAACTAAGATAATACTTAAAATAAGATGTACCTAGTACAAACTAAAGATAACTAGATAAGTGTGCGATATCTGAGATTGCCAAAATCATACATAATACTTCAGGTAGTATTTGTTCCTCTTTAACTAATATTTAATAGAAATTCGTAAGTGCCTTCATATTTGCCTTGCATTTTAAAACAGAAGACTAGATGTGAAAAACAAGTTGGAAGAGAGCAAAAAACGGTGATTTGTGGATCAAACACCTTGCACTTAGTTTCAGTTTGTGTAAATCGATCTCTAGACTAACTTGTTAACTTGATGAAGAATCAAGTCGTGGGTTCTCACTAGTTTACTAATTACACTAGAATAAGTAGAAAATAAGAATGAAAACACAGCTTGAGTGTAAGAGATAATGTAAAGAGAGGAATGTTTGATTGTATTCAATGACAAATTACAAGTAAAAAAAGAAATGAAAAGGACGTTTAACAATCCAGGGAATATCCCTCTCTCATTGCAAAAGCATGAGCCAATCACTTTTCTCACAAAATACCTTTATGCCTACTACTCCTGTTCTCTTTCTATTAATAGCAACAACTTCTATTTATTTTTCATTTCTACCCCTCCTGGAATACACAAGCAGCTTCTTAGATCCCAAGCATTTGTATCACTGCCCTCCCCTTCAAAAATAGGCTTGTCCCCAAGACTAAAATCAGGAAACTGTTGCTGAACCCAAACAGCTTCTTCCCATGTTGCATCGTCTACGGATTGGCCCTGCCATTGAACTAGCCATTGTTCCTTTGAAGCCGACCCTTCTTGGACCACACGCGTAGCCAGCACGGTTTGTGGAACTAAATGAGGATCCTCATCCATATCCAAAGAAGGAGGCAACGTCGATTCAACCGGTCCTCAGACTGCCTTCTTTAACAATGATACGTGAAAGACAGGATGTATTTTTAAAGTAGCGGGCAAGAGCAACTTATAAGCAACCGGACCGACTTTTTCCAAAATTTGAAATGGACCAAAAAACTTAGCTGCTAGTTTTGGGTGAATACGATTAGCGACCGATAACTGACGATATGGTTTTAATTTTACATAAACCCATTCTCCTTCTACAAACTGTAACTCTCGACGCTTCTTGTTGGCTTGAAATTTCATAACGTCTTGAGCCTTGGACAAGTGTGCTTTGAGTTGTCTTAAAGCTTCTTCTCGATCTTGTAGGTCTTTAGCCACTGATTCCACGCGAACTTCTCCCGGAATAAATTGGAATACAGAAGGGGGGCGACGACCGTACACTGTTTCGAAAGGGGTAATACCCGTCGAAGAGTGAAAAGTGTAATTGTACCAAAATTCAGCCCATGGTAACCATAAGGACCAAGTGCGAGGCTGGTCTACCGCAAAGCAGCGAAGATAGGATTCGAGACAACGATTAATTACTTCAGTTTGTCCATCCGACTCCGGGTGATATGCCGAGCTCATATGTAATTTCGTGCCCATAGAACGAAATTTTCTTGCCAAAATTTACTAAGGAATAAGGGATCTCGATCGCTCACAATGGTTTTTGGTATGCCATGATGACGAATAACTTCTTTGATAAATACACCAGCCACCGTCTTAGCAGTGTACGGATGCTTTAACAACATGAAGTGCGCATACTTTGATAATCTATCAACAACTACCAAAATGACTGTGTATCCTTTGGAAGGAGGTAACCCAACAATAAAGTCCATGGACAGGTCTTCCCAAATGGCTTTCGGAATGTCGAGGGGCTGTAACAGACCTCCGGGAAGGACCGAGCTTGCTTTACACCGTTGACAAATATCGCATGAGCGAATAAATTGTTTAACTGTGGAAATCATACCTATCCAATAGACATTTGCAGCCAACCGCCGATAAGTCCGATAAAATCCCGAGTGACCACCGGTAGCTGTCACATGAAACTCGTGGAGCAGAGCCGGAATATATTGTGAAGATCGAGAAATGACCAAACGGTCCTGGTAGAACAGGACATCATTCTTAATAGAATAACCATGAAACTTATCTGGCGAAACTTTGATTTTTGCTTGCAAAGATTGAAGTTGATCATCCTGTTTTGCTTCGTCAATCAGTAGCTTGCCTTGTACCCAAAGCGGGGCTGAAGTTGCTTGAAAGAAGTGACTCGAATCTGCCCGACGGGACAATGCATCGGCTGCCCTATTCTCTCGACCAGGTTTATATTGTATGTCGAAGTCATAGCCCAGTAATTTGGCGACCCAATTTTGCTGATCAGAAGATGAGACACGTTGTTGTAACAAAAACTTCAAGCTTTTTTGGTCTGTGCATACAGTGAATTTTGACCCCAATAAGTATGGTCGCCAATGTTGAACCGCCAAAACCAAAGCCATTAGTTCTCTTTCGTATGCAGATTTGGACAAATTGCGGTCACTTAACGCTTTATTGAAGTATGCAATGGGCTTCTTATGTTGCATTAAGACTGCCCCTAACCCACATCCTGAAGCATCACATTCTATGACAAAAGGAATGGAAAAATCAGGTAAAGAAAGGACAGGAGCAGTTACTAAAGCCTGTTTAAGACTGTCAAAAGCGGTCTGAGTCAATGGGGTCCAAAAAAAAGAATCCTTCTTGGTCAGATTAGTTAATGGCCTTGCAATGCTGCCATAGTTCTTAATAAATTTGTGATAATACCCCGTCAAGCCAAGAAAACCACGGAGTGCTTTCAAAGTGATGGGGGTAGGCCAATCCCCCACTGCAGCTACTTTCGCTGGATCCATCGAAACTCCTACACCATCAATCACATGCCCCAAATAATCAATGGACTGTTGACCAAAACTACACTTTTCTGGATTTGCCTTAAATTGATGATTCACTAAAATAGTGAAGACTTGAGTCAAATCAGCCAAGTGAGTATCCCACATGGGACTGTGAACTAAGATATCATCAAAGAATATCACCACTTTATGTCGAAGCAGGGGTCGGAAAACATCATTCATCACTGCCTGAAACGTAGCCGGGGCATTCATTAACCCAAAAGGCATCACTAAATATTCATAATGGCCATCGTGGGTACGAAAGGCTGTCTTGGCAATGCTATCCGGGTGCATTCGAATTTGGTTATAACCAGATTTGAGGTCTAATTTGGAGAAGAAATAGGAACCATGTAGCTCATCAATAAGTTCATCCACCACGGGAATAGGATACTTGTTCGGAATTGTGACGTTGTTTAGTGCGCGATAATCGACACACATGCGCCATGACTGATCCTTCTTGCGTACTAATATCACCGGACTTGAGAAAGCACTAGTACTGTGTCGAATCATACCCATTTGAAGTAATTCCCGCACCTGTCTTTCAATCTCTGTTTTTTGCACATGTGGGTATCGGTAGGGACGAACACTAACCGGGTCTGGACACTCCAGCTGAATGCAATGATCATGAGAGCGGATCGGTGGCAGCGATGATGGAGGTTGAAACACAACCGCAAACCGCTGTAAGAGTGAATCCAGAGTAGACTGTTGAGAACTTATTAAGGAAGGTAAGACACTCGTGTCAACAGAGGAGTATCCGGAGTCGATCGAACCTTCAATAGGCAACAAGGAATTAAGAGCTGGTATCGAAACCTGCCCTGTGCGCAGTCCCTGCAATTGGACCAACTGCCCTTGGTGCCGAAATCGCATCCAAGACTGTTCCCAATTATGCACCACCTCCCCCAGGGAGCTTAACCATTCCAATCCTAGAATGAAATCCAACGATCCTGTGTCAAATACCAGTGCATCGATAGAAAAAGAACAAGAACCGATGGTAATAGGAAGAGATACACATCGGTCGTGAACAAACACAAAATGTCCATCCCCTAATTTGATTCTAATGCCCTCAAAGGAAGAAAAAGATAGACCCAAAGCAGTCACTAACCGTCAAGAGATAAAGTTGTGGGAAGCGCCACTATCCACCAACATATAAATCGGGAATCCCCATAAACAACCTTCCAGTTTCATCGTGGTGGATAACTCATGAGCTTCGAGAGTCCCCATGAGCTCTACTGCGTTACACGTTCCCATTGTGACCTCTGAGTCAGTCTCGGGTGACACTAAGGGCTCCATTTGGAGGACACAGTGATATCCATGTGGCCCCGCCTCTTCGTCATCCCCCAAAATCAATACACGTAGCTTCCCTTCAGGGCATTTGTGCACAGGTCCGTATTGTTGACCACAACGAAAGCAGAGACCCTTCTTTCGCATGTCTTCCCATTCGGTGCGTGATAAAGATCGCACCCCCCGATCGCGAGGAGATAGTTGTCCCAAATCGGTGACCGGAGAAGAAGTTCTCGGTGGTATCACCGACCTAACAAATTCAGACTTAGGAGGGGGCCATTTATCCGGTAGGCGCCCAGAGAAAATGGGCTTTGTTCCTGTATGGCCCATATGAGAAGACTCATCGTGAAGCCCAATAGGATGAGACCCCGTAGGGTTCAGATAGCGAAATCGGCCCAATTTCGACTGACCGGAATCTGGCCAGAGCATCAATTCCACATCCTTCGCTAAATACATCGCGTCTAGACGCGATTGAGGTCGGTGAAGCCGGACCCATTTTTTGACATCGTCTTTCAACCCCGCCACAAAATACCCGATGGCTTGTGACTCCGGTAAACGAGGCACCAGGGACAAGAGATACTCGAAATCATCAATGAAATAAAAATAGAGTCTGCTTGCTTAATTGT
Organism: Flaveria linearis; assembly: GCA_024085815.1. NCBI lineage: Eukaryota > Viridiplantae > Streptophyta > Magnoliopsida > Asterales > Asteraceae > Flaveria > Flaveria linearis. Next base: position 25,607,587 of record CM044011.1, read on the forward strand.
TGCTAATTGCTCATACGGATTTTGAATTTCCAAACCACTAAAGCGCTGGAGTAATTCCAATTGAAAATCCGACCAAGAGATAGTCGGACGAACCTGGGTGATGATCGTGAACCAGTGTTGAGCAACCCCAATCATGCTCAACCGAGCTAATTGCAAACGATCCATATCCGACGTCTGATTCAAATCGAAATAGAGATTGGCTTTTTGGATCCAACCCTGCGGATCAAACCTAGAGAATTCCGGCAGTTTAACTTTCTTAACCGCCCATGGGAGGGTTGCCGGAACAGTGGTGTTATCCGATGTACCTAGTGAGGATTTGGAACCAGAATACACGCCCCCTGACCCTGAACTCCCAGAGCCCAATGAATCCTCAACCGTCTTCTTCTCCTGTTTTGCTAGCCAAGCCAACATCACCTTATGAAATTCACTCGACTCACCACGCTCAACCTCAAGGGTTTGAAGAGAGCTGCGAATCTCTGCCACATCCGATTGCAATTGCTTAATCTGATTCTCTTGTGCGTCTAAACGAGTAGTACGTGTTTCCATTGTAGTCTAGAATGGAGAAAAAAAAAAATGACCGGCAGGTGCAACAACAGGTCGGACCAATGATGAAGAATCAAGTTGTGGGTTCTCACTAGTTCACTAATTACACTAGAATAAGTAGAAATAAGAATGAAAACACAGCTTGAGTGTAAGAGATGATGTAAAGAGAGGAATGTTTGATTGTATTCAATGACAAATTACAAGTAAAAAAGAAATGAAAAGGACGTTTAACAATCCAGGGAATATCCCTCTCTCATTGCAAAAGCATGAGCCAATCACTTTTCTCACAAAATACCTTTATGCCTACTACTCCTGTTCTCTTTCTATTAATAGCAACAACTTCTATTTATTTTTCATTTCTACCCCTCCTGGAATACATAAGCAGCTTCTTAGATCCCTTAGCATTTGTATCATAACTCTACTAAGAAAAACATTTTTCCTACAAAAATTTTCAACAAGATACCGACAACATTTCTTTCCCACCAGGTAGCGACGACCATCCAACAAAAAAAAACAATAAAAAAAAACCTAACTTTTCTGGCAGTATAATTGAAGTTTATATTGATCAAATTCTTCCAGATAATCTCTCTTAGTGAAAAAGTAATTCAACCTTCCTAAAGCATACATACAAGTAGATTATTCCTAGTTCAAAAGTTTTTGTAAAGAATTTTGTAGCTATAAATTGTATTCTCTTGTTGCAACCATTGTTTGTAGGTCTATAAACGAAACAAACTAACATGAACATCAGCATGTTCATTTTTGTTATATCTAACTTTAACCGAACATGAATATATCTAATCAAACATGACTTTTTAAAAAAATCATCATAATGATTGTCACACCCCAACCTTGACGGCGGAATCGTCGAGGTGTGAGAGTTACGATTGTTCACAGCCACATAACGCTATTGCCTGAAACATGTTAAAAATAAAAGGTCAATATATTGTTGGTGAGCATTCTATAATTTTGAATACATAAGTATATAAAAGGTGGCAATTCAAGTTATAAGTTAGTGAATAAAGTGATTAGGGATGTTATGAACAATGCAACAATCAAACCTCGACAATGTTTTACAAGTATCAAACGACGTTAATATTCTATTAACGTTAAAAGTATATACGATCATCTAAGTGTACTTGGATCAACCAAGCAGGCTTGTCTTACCCATAGATCTATGACTTCGCTGGGCTAGCAATAGTTAATGATTGTACATATTACGCCATAACATGGTAATCACAAAAGTTCAACTAACCACAACTCACAAGTAAATTGCCATAAGTTTACAAGAATCCAAACGTTTACAAGTGCAATTATTAATAAGTAACATGTTTCACCCCAAAGTGTGAAAATAAGAAAAAGGGGTATAGAAATACTCACTTGGTAATTAAGTATATGAATGACGATTAATAATGATAATGGACGACGTTCCAATGTAAACCTTCACGAGATACCTAAGAATATATATTTTGACGAGATTTAAGTTTAATTATATTAAACTTAACGTTTTTAAGCGAACTAGGGTTTCAGTAGGAGTTTGGGGTTATTTTTATAAATAAAGTTAATAAATGATTATTCATAATTTATTTGATAACGGATGTATCATTTATACAATTTTTAAGGAAACTTAATCCTTAATAACTTGTGAAATTTAACTATGAAATACATATAATTTCTACGAGAAATTCATAATTACGTTTACATCGTGACCAATAATAATTTAATCTTTTAAACTATTCTTTAAAGTCTATTTTTATAAAAATAAACTAAGTATAATATTTGTAACTTAATATTTTATAAAAAAATATTAAAGTATTTAAGGTTATAATTTATAAAAAGATACATAGATAATTTTTAAAAATAAACAAAGTTTACAAAACGAATTTTTATAATTTTTAGAAATTTATTATAATTAATTTAAGGCTGAAAAGGCCCTAAAAAAATAGTTGAGGTCAACCGGGTTTGAACCCGTGACCTTTAGCCCATAATCCCACTCACACACCAGTAGACCAAGGCCGTGGCCGCGGTTTAGGAATGGGTTTTAAATGTTTTAAACACCATTTTAGAAACTCCCCCAAATCCCCAAGAACCCTAGATTGAATTAAGGCCAAATTGACCCCCGAATGATTGATGTTAAGGAATGTAATGTTAGGGCTTTTAATCCCCTAATGAAATCGAGTATGTACATAGGCTTAGTTACCCGATTGAAGATGAATAGAAGAAGAACAAGCTATGAACAGGTCGCGGCTTATGCAAGAATCGGTTCACCAGGAAAACGTTGATGAAAACCCAATTAACTTCGCAGGAAGCTTCTAATGAGGGTTATGATCGAAAGCCCTTTGTCAATTGTGGGTTAGAGGGTTCGAAAAGAGGTTTACGAGTGAGTTGCAGGTCCGACTTTGAGTGGTGTTCGAATGGTGGTGTTCGAGTGTGTTTTTGATACAATTGAGTTCAAAGAATCATTATGAACGATCCATAATCGGTTAGTGCGGGGTTAATTTGGTCATTTTTAAGGTTTGTGGGTTAACCGACCGTTGAACGGTCGGGAATAAAGTTGGATCTAATAATGTGTTGTAAATCGATGATTAACGCGTGTTTAAAGGTGCTTTGGATTCGAATCTCAGTCGCGAGGGTGTCGGGACCTTTAATTTGAGTTAAAACCGCCTAATTTTGGGCGTTTGACCTCGCCGGAGCTCGCCGGCAAGGTGGCCGGAGTTGCTCGCCGGAAAATCGAGGGAGAGGAGAGAGAAGCAGTTGGTTTTAAAAAAATTTACAAGAATGGTCCCTGCGATTTCACTCTTATCATTTTATGCTATAAACTTCTTTTTGAAGTTTTAGAAATGACAAAATGGCCCCTGAACTTTATTATTATTATTATTATTATTATTATTATTATTATTATTATTATTATTAGTATTATTATCATTATTATTATATTATTATTATCATTATTATTATCATTTTATTATTATTATTATTATCTCTTTTTTTATCATTATTATTTTTATTATTATTATCATTATTATTATTATTATTATTATTATAAAATACACATCGTGAAATACGAGATGTTACAGTCTCCCCTACTTTAGGAAATTTCGTCCCGAAATTTGTTTACGAGGAGGCTGTGACGACAAGATGAGGCCGCTTGGATTACATTTGATCCTCACGTTCTCAAGTGAATCAGAAAGTGAGCATGAAGCCTCAGATAGATCATAGTGATTCTCTTTTTCTTTCTTGATGCAGTTTGTGTTCTCATTTTCTGAGGTACACTTTGAAGAACTTTCAAGTTTTGATAAGGTATCAAAAGAAGAAAATTCATCATTGGTTAAGCTGACCGCTTTAGTGTTTACTTTATGTGCAATGGCAGAGCCATTAGAGGTAAAAAGAGAGCCTAAAGTGTGTGGCTTCTAGTTAACATTATAAGCTTTCACGTGGATTACGAATGATCGTTAATACAGGATGTTACTGTCTCCCCTACTTTAAAGAATTTCGTTCCGAAATTTAGAATGAACCAAGCGAACAAATACGGGTAGGTGTACGAACGGACAGTGATAGACGTTTGATTACAGATGAGATGTTTCACTTTATGGAATCCTTCAAGTCTCATAATATATGCCAACTTGACTCTTCCAGTGAAATACGAGACGTTTTGAGAGATGTTATGGCAATTTACTTATTCCAATGTTTCCTCTTTGATTAAAAGACCAACAATGATAAGAAAGGCTAACCGTCGGAATTTAAGAATCCCAAACGTCACCATATGAAACGATCTTAACGCATATCTTGTGAATATGCATTTCTCCTTTGACCAACCATCGGTCTAAGAATAATACTCTATGCGAAGATCTTGGAATGAGTTCACGACGATAGTTAAGAATATTATTAAAAACAGAAAATGAGTCAATCGTTCAAAATAACGATCGACGTTTTAACATCATACCACGGTATACGAATAGTTGAAACAGATACAGGTCAATATCTCGACGTTGTGAGATAATGGGTCGAATTGAATTTTTAGCCAATTGGTCTATAATGCACCGATTGTCATCATAACATTTAAAATAAGAGGCACCTAGTGGATGAAAAGTTAAACAGGAGATTTACGGGAACACGGAGGTTAGGTTTTGTCATTAATGAAGGTGAAACACTTGGACACATACCAAGTTACGTCTTTTCCTTTATGCCAAACCCATGACTACAAGTAACGAAGGTTTATGAACCATTATATCCACACCGCAGTGAGGATAATAACGAGTCTTGTTGTTCAAAACCAAGTTGGAATTTCAATGATTTTCAAGGTTAAAGATTTAAAAACGATTCAAGAAATGACGCAAACAATAAGAAAGGTATTTGTAACCATGTTTTGCAAGGTAACAAATTTCCAAATGCAGATCGCATACGTAATTCATCAAACAATAAGAGAGGTATTCGATAATATCTTTATTTGACAAAGGATTGTTTAGGAAAACCACCATCACGTAATCAGGTGTCGATGACATCTTAAAATGAAAGTTGATAAGTAAGGAATAAATGGTCTGATATAGCTAGATCGAGTCAAAACATGAAGATAAAAGAAATCGATTTAAGAATTTAAATGCTCTAAACTTGGAGTCAAAATCAATCTAATACGATCGGGTCCCTTTTCAAGTTCAGAAATCATGCTTTGGCTTGATAGGTCGAAACACTAACATTATTTCACCCTTCAAGTTACTACATGCTTCTCGTCACTTGATTACAACCATGGTAAGTTAAAGATCAAGAAATGAGAATAGTCATCAAGATGTGGTTTTCACCCCTAACTTGATGGTGTACTCCTGAGGTATGACCATTAACTTACCAGTCAAAAAGTTCGATCCCAACTCGTTGTTGAGGATCCACATAAATAAGACGTGGTAACTCACCATTAAGGTAAGGAAAATCACTCCTATCTTAACGGTGAAGTTCATACAAAAACAAATATAAAAAATGAGCTTCTTCATCCAAATCCAGAATTCACTCCTACTTTGACGAGGTCGTTTCATTTGAGAAAATACAATCCATAAGAATGAAGTTATCATCAAGGTTTGGGATTCACGCCTATCTTGATGATTGAATTTCACAATAACAAGAAAGCAATCGAAGATTGACATTTGTCACCAAAGTACGGGTTTTCAATCCTATTTTGGTGAGATCATGTCACTTGTGAAATGCCATTCCAAAGAAAATACTTGAAGTCAATCCTCAAGATAAGGTAATCACCCTAATCCAGAGGATGAAATTTCATAAAACACACAATTGGAAACCATTTATCGGAATGAATAGAGATTCATCAAAGTAAGGGAATCACCTCTGCTTTGATGAGTTATAATTTTGTTTTTTTAGGAGGTACGAGTGTTCTTAGTCATAGTCTGACTTACAAACTCTTGCATCTCCCACGGTGCAAGCGGTACGAAGTTTGACAAAACATCAAAAAGAAAAGAATATCAATTTAGAATTTCAAGAAATCTCAAGTGAAGTTTGACAAAACATCGAAAAGAAAAGAATATCAATTTAGAATTTCAAAAAATCTCAAGTTACAACAATGTAACAAAAGAGAAAGTCATGATTACCAGTTTAAGATCAAAGTTCGAGATAACAGAATTTGTTGTGTGTTCAAATCTTGGATGGTTTAAATCGGGAAGACGAACTCAAGGACAGGAATTATTCAACACCACAATGAGATGTGAATATTCGATCGAAAGGAAATACATGGACTTCTCAGGATATGAGCTCAACCATAGTTTAATTGAAGACACACGCATTTTTAAGTGATCACTCATCCCAAGGGTTTCGAGTCAAGTAAATGGATTTAATGATCGAGTCAGATCACCATTTACACTTTGCTTAGACAAAGTATCCCAAGATATAGAAATTCCAGCTTACAACATTGCATGTCTTTAGTTATGGGACACATTTTTAAGGAGATTTGAAAGCCATACGTAAGGATTTAAAGTTTTAAAGACCGTTCGGTTTAGATTCCCAATATCTTTGGGTATAACAAGAGTCATGTACACGTTGATTAGGGTATAGAAATAGTTACATGAAGCGCTGGGTTCAATACCGTTATACGTTACACGTTGAGCGTTTAAACGTAAGAGTTGAAATGTAGGATGGGTTCAATATTAACAGGAATATTATTTAGGTTAAGAATGAGAAGGTATTTAAACTTTGATGATAAACCAATTCAAGGATTCAAGAATTTTTAAGATACAAAAGGATGGTTCCATTTGGTAACGCATTACCATTTGGAATCGTTGACACGTCAAGGTAAATTGACCTATTTGCCTTAGAGACTTGTGTATTGACCATAGTTTATCACTCATCCCAGAAATCCCCAGGTAGCGTAACGGGTCTCACAATGAGATTTATACGAATACGCTTGCCTTAGCCCTCAGGCCTTTTTGCCAGGAAATCCAGAATACAGGTGTCTATGTGTCACACAAATTTCCTTGGTTTATAAAATCAAAACCTTGATGAGATTTGTATAGATTAGACATACGTCTAAAGATCCAGATCATAAGTAATAGTATACGATTACACGTGTCGTCGAGAATAAGATTGAGAGATTTTATGTTCAGGGAGAGTTAAAATTAAGTTTAGGGAGACAAGTAACTAAGTTTAAGCATACCTAAGGCAATCCTATGCTAAGGCATCAAGTTGCACAAAAGGCATAGCATTATGTAGCATGCAAACCATAAGAATATAATACTATAAGGTTCATGCATACGCTATAGTCTAGGTCACCATTTCTAATAACCTAAATCCCTATAGTTATGGGCTCTGATACCAATCTGTCACACCCCAACCTTGACGGCGGAATCGTCAAGGCGTGAGAGTTACGATTGTTCACAGCCACATAACGCTATTGCCTGAAACATGTTAAAAATAAAAGGTCAACATATTGTTGGTGAGCATTCCATAGTTTTGAATACATAAGTATATAAAAGGTGGCAATTCAAGTTATAAGTTAGTGAATAAAGTGATTGGGGATGTTATGAACAATGCAACAATCAAACCTCGACAATGTTTTACAAGTATCAAACGACGTTAATATTCTATTAACGTTAAAAGTATATACGATCAGCTAAGTGTACTTGGATCAACCAAGCAGGCTTGTCTTACCCATTGATCTATGACTTCGCTGGGCTAGCAATAGTTAATGATTGTACATATGACGCCATAACATGGTAATCACAAAAGTTCAACTAACCACAACTCACAAGTAAATTGCCATAAGTTTACAAGAATCCAAACGTTTACAAGTGCAATGATTAATAAGTAACATGTTTCACCCCAAAGTGTGAAAATAAGAAAAAGGGGTATAGAAATACTCACTTGGTAATTAAGTATATGAGTGACGATTAATAATGATAATGGACGACGTTCCAATGTAAACCTTCACGAGATACCTAAGAATATATATTTTGACGAGATTTAAGTTTAATTATATTAAACTTAACGTTTTTACGCGAACTAGGGTTTCAGTAGGAGTTTGGGGTTATTTTTATAAATAAAGTTAATAAACGATTATTTATAATTTATTTGATAACGGATGTATCATTTATACAATTTTTAAGGAAACTTAATCCTTAATAACTTGTGAAATTTAACTATGAAATACATATAATTTCTACGAGAAATTCATAATTACGTTTACATCGTGACCAATAATAATTTAATCTTTTAAACTATTATTTAAAGTCTATTTTTATAAAAATAAACTAAGTATAATATTTGTAACTTAATATTTTATAAAAAAATATTAAAGTATTTAAGGTTATAATTTATAAAAAGATACATAGATAATTTTTAAAAATAAACAAAGTTTACAAAACGAATTTTTATAATTTTTAGAAATTTATTATAATTAATTTAAGGCTGAAAAGGCCCTAAAAAATAGTTGAGGTCAACCGGGTTCGAACCCGTGACCTTTAGCCCATAATCCCACTCACACACCAGTAGACCAAGGTCGTGGCCGTGGTTTATGAATGGTTTTAAATGTTTTAAACACCATTTTAGAAACTCCCCCAAATCCCCAAGAACCCTAGATCGAATTGAGGCTAAATTGACCCCCAAATGATTGATGTTAAGGAATGTAATGTTAGGGCTTTTAATCCCCTAATGAAATCGAGTATGTACATAGGCTTAATTACCCGATTGAAGATGAATAGAAGAAGAACAAGCTATGAACAGGTCGCGGCTTATGCAAGAATCAGTTCACCAGGAAAACGTTGATGAAAACCCAATTAACTTCGTAGGAAGCTTCTAATGAGGGTTATGATCGAAAGCCCTTTGTCAATTGTGGGTTAGAGGGTTCGAAAAGAGGTTTACGAGTGAGTTGCAGGTCCGACTTCGAGTGGTGTTCGAATGGTGGTGTTCGAGTGTGTTTTTGATGCAATTGAGTTCAAAGAATCATGATGAACGATCCATAATCGGTTAGTGCGTGGTTAATTTGGTCATTTTTAAGGTTTGAGTGGGTTAACCGACCGTTGAACGATCGGTAATAAAGTTGGATCCAATGTTGTGTTGTAAATCGATGATTAACGCGTGTTTAAAGGTGCTTTGGATTCAAATCTCAGTCGCGAGGGTGTCGGGACCTTTAATTTGAGTTAAAACTGCCTAATTTGGACGTTTGACCTCGCCGAAGCTCGCCGGCAAGGTGGCCGGAGTTGCTCGCCGGAAAATCGAGGGAGAGGAGAGAGAAGCAGTTGGTTTTAAAAAATTTACAAGAATGGTCCCTGCGGTTTCACTCTTATCATTTTATGCTATAAACTTCTTTTTGAAGTTTCAGAAATGACAAAATGGCCCCTGAACTTTATTATTATTATTATTATTATTATTATTATTATTATTATTATTATTATTATTATCATTATTATTATTATTGTTATTATTATCATTATTATTATCATTTTTATTTTATTATTATTATTATTATCTCTTTTTTTTATCATTATTATTTTTATTATTATTATCATTATTATTATTATATTATTATTATTATATTATTATTATTATTATTATTATTATAAAAATACACATCGTGAAATACGAGATGTTACAGTGATGGACACATGCCTGCAAATACTCCCATAGGGGAGGGCTATGACTCATCCCACATCGGTCGGGGAGGCGAACGAAGGCTTCTTTATAAGGGGTTGGATACCTTCCCCAATTGGACGCGTTTAAAGCCTTGAGCCTGTGGGCAAAGAGGATAGTATCCCACCGCTGTGCGACTCTGATGTACACTTCGGTGGCTGGTGATGGACACATGCCTGCAAATACTCCCACAAGGGGAGGGCTATTACTCATCTCACCTAACGGGACGCGTTTTAAACCCGTGAGGTTGCGGCCAAAGCGGACAATATCCATTTGCGGCTCTCGTACACCTTCCTGCGGGGGGTGTCACAGTTGGTATCAGAGCCAGGGCCGGGCCGTTGTGCCAGCGAGGACGCTGGTCTCACTTCGGTGGGTGGATGGACACATGCCTGCAAATACTCCCATAGGGGAGGGCTATGAATCATCCCACATCGGTCGGGGAGGCGAACGAATGCTTCTTTATAAGGGGTTGGATACCTTCCCCAATTGGACGCGTTTAAAGCCTTGAGCCTGTGGGCAAAGAGGACAGTATCCCACCGCTGTGCGACTCTGATGTACACTTCGGTGGGTGGTGATGGACACATGCCTGCAAATACTCCCACAAGGGGAGGGCTATTACTCATCTCACCCAACAGGACGCGTTTTAAACCCGTGAGGCTGCGGCCAAAGCGGACAATATCCATTTGCGGCTCTCGTACACCTTCCTGCGGGGGGTGTCACAATGATTCATCCAAAAAATCCTTAAAAGATATGTATATGAAATTTTGCTTCCATACATAAATGAACGAACACAAGCAAACAAACGTAGATAAACGAACATGAATGACGCTCTTGAGCGTAAATAAACGAACAAAACATGTGTTCATGTTTATTTCTATAATTAAATGAACAAAAGTAATTTGATCATGGTCATTTATTTATTAAATATAAAAATAAAAACGAATTTTTCGCCCAAACGTTTATGAACACTAGCAACATAAAATGATAGTTTTGAAATTATTAAAAAATATATGATTTGAAAGTTTTTTAATAGACTTTCACATTTATAAAGAGAATACTTGCTTGTTGGGGACGTGGTTTATCTTTATTTTAAGTATATATTAGTTAGCTTTCTTTACGTACAAATAATAAAATAAATTATTCTTAAAGTTCTAAAATAATATTATAGTTTGAAAGTTGTTGAATAGAATTTATAGGTATCAATCTTCCTTGCCCTTTTGAAAATCTATTCAAAGTCTCCCTTTAAGATTTCGTGGGGTTCATTCTCATATTTGACGGTGGATTTACATTAAATTAAGAAATTTAATACGAAAGCAAATGTCTAGATTCATGTTACTTGAAACTTGATTATCAAAAAGACCCTTGGATATCCGAAAATTTCGGATAGTGGATTTCACTATCCGAATCCGAATCCGAAATTTCGGATATCCGAAATTCGGATATCCGAAATTTCGGATTCGGATTCGGATATCCGTTCGGATATCCGAAATTCAAAAAAAAAATATTTTTTAATAAATTTTATAAAAATATAATAAATTTTTATTGAAATTCATTTATATATCCAAAGTTTTTGTTAAAATATCCAAATATCCGAAAATATCTAAAATATTTAATTAATATTTAATATTTTTAAATTTTTATATGGATATTCGGATATTTCGGATATTTCGGATATCCGAAATATTCGAAAATTCTCAAAATCACTATCCGAATCCGAATCCGAAATTCGGATATCCGAAGTTCGGATATCCGAATTTTCGGATATCCGAAATTTCGGATATCGAAGTTCGGATTTTCGGATATTTCGGATTCGGTTTCGGATTCGGATATTTTGAACACCCCTAGATAGAAATATATTGTACGAGATCACTTATTTATTATTAATATGTACAAAAGTGATGATAACTTCCACCATCTCAAATTCAAATTTTTAGAATTTTCAACAATCATGTTCCAATTGCTACAAAATTCACTAATAATATGTTATAGACACAAAGTTGTGGTAGTTTAAGCCTTTGGAACTCAATTCATGTATTCATCGTAGAATTTAACCCCTCTGATTGTTATAATGCTTTTAAATTCTAAACTAATTTTAACATATCTATAGTGATCCTTACACCCACCAAATCCCCCAAAGCTTAATTATGATGTGTTAACTACGGATGTTTACCGTTTAGTTTGAGTAGGTTTAATTAGCCCAGAACCATAACCATACATACAATTGTAAACAAAAACGATCGATCGTCGTTATGGGTAGTTTGGTTAATCCATTAATTATGGGTTGGTTATGTTTAAATTCTTCTTTACCATTAAAATTTAAGTTATGTTTTATCATTGGATTTGGATTTTGATAATTAATTGTATATTGTACTATACTATTGTTTTATGTCTCGGCTCGTTTCGGGTCATATAACAGAGAAAATAAAAATAAAAACCAAATTAAATACCAAATACATAAACAAAGACGTCAATCTTCATTAGAAATTCATAATAGAAATGCAATATTTCTAACTGTTGGTTTTAATTTTTAAAAACCTAGTCGTTATATCATTTATATTAACATTACTAAAACAATTATTTTTAATATAAAATTATAACAAGTTGTAACAACAAACAAAGGTGTGGCAAACAGCAAATGGCTCTAGTAAGTAGGATTCCTTCGAATTCTAGGCGGTTGGGGCTTGAAGTAGTAACAAAGATCTAACATTTAGAATCAAATCTATGATTGAATAAATATTCTCTTCAATTGCTTGAAATATTGTAATTTTGTAATTTATAATTGAATTGTTCACTAACTATAAGGTTAATTGTATAATGGTTGGGTCATTGGTTAAATAGGCTTAATTTTTTTTTAGAATAATTGTTGAGTTTTTGGATAATTGGATTTATAGGAATCAATGGAGCAATGAGATTACTTGTCACACCCCCGCTTATAGCGGAAACACGAGGATGTAACGGACGGGATTGTCATAACACATTGTTAATTAATAGAGATGCAATAATTAATGAAAGACAACGTGTCATGACGTCACCCGACACAATGGAAACTTGTGTCGCAGTTAGTCAATTCCACGACAACATAGTCATACAAACCAAAATAAGTATAAGTCCCACAACCCGGGAGCAAGTAATCAAAATGTGTATAACAAGTAAAAGTCAAATGCAATTGTCGAAGACATCCAAAGTTTAAATGATGTAAGCCTAAGGTCATCGCTAAGGCAGCATCCTAGCAATCCTCAATAATTGTTACCTGAAAAGATATGCTCAAAAGGTCAACATATTGTTGGTGAGTTCGCAGGTTTGAATAATAAACAAACTTGATGCTGTGTAATAGTTTGGTAGGATATGAGTGCATACAGTTATAAGCAAGTAATATCACATGAGCATCACAACTAAACCTACGACATACACAAAGAATTTGTCGGAACATATTCACCCTAGGGCCCGTACCTGGCCACTGTCAGTCCCAACTAGTATACTAACAAACAAGGGTGGGGGTGTCAGCCCAATAGTACTATCAACATCTGTCCGTCGGCCCCAACACCGGAGTTAAATAGTTGTGAATACAGAACCACAAAGACAACTCATGCATGTACTAGATAAATACTTACAAAACAGTAAACACAACAGTCCTAAATATTGAATAAGTTCACAGCATGAAAAAGGGTTGAGCATACTTTCCCCCCTTGATGTTTGTAAATAATTGTAATAAAACGGGGCCGCGAAACTCACCTTGAAATGAGATGAAAATAAATGAATAAGAGACTTCAACGAGTGAGAGCAACGATCGATCAAGCACCTATAATGATTGCAACTAAGTCTTTAAAAGTGTTCAACTAGGTTAGACGTGTTCGGTTGGTTCGGGTCTGATTGGGTTCAAAGCGTGACACGCAAACAATTAGATATCTATATACGTCACACTATATGATAATAATTATAGTAATATTAATAAAGATATCATTATTTAATATATAATAATAATAATAATAATAATAATAATAATAATATTATATTATTATTATTATTATTATTATTATTATTAATGACAAAATATAACCTCACTCGTATATGATCATACATGTATAAATATAACGTTCGCACATACATACTTTAATATACACAATATGTAACCAAATACACTCATATAATCGTTAACATCCACTAATCAACATATATACATTTATACATACACTCACATTATAGTAATACTTATTCATATATATATATATATATATATATATATATATATATATATATATATATATATATAAACACATGCCTACATAAGCCTCATACATCTCATATACATATATACCTATATAAGTTTATATATTCGTACATAATGTACACATATTAATACATACATTCACATATCCATACACACACAAACACATCAATATGCATACTAACAACATATATACATACAAGCGATACATACATATATATATACAAATACATCAACGTACATACCAACATATATACATACAAGCGATACATACATATATATACAAACACATCAACATACATACATACACAGCAACATACATACATACACAGCAACATACATACATACACAGTAACATACATACATACGCAGCAACATACATACATACACAACAATATACATACATACACAGCAACATACATACATACACAGCAACATACATACATACACAGCAACATACATACATACACAGCAATCTTCGGCTGCTGTGTTTGGCCCTCTTCTCCCGCACTCACACACGCATATACAAGCATATATATACACGATACCTAAATACGCATACATACAAGCATATATATACATAGATACATACATACGCATATACATACGCACACAACAGCCACGTACGAAGCCACGAAGGAGCCCGATTCAACCGAAACAATCATTCAAACAAGCCGTAACGAAACCGAACCAAACCGCGACTATAAACCGAAACGAAACAAAATAAAACAAAGTTCGGGACGATCGATTACTGGCGAAACGAGCGAACGGTGAGGCGGCGGCAACGGCGGTGGCTAGCGGCAGCGAATTGGGCTTGAAAGGGTGGTGCACGGCGGAGATTCGCGAGAGAAAAAGAAACGGCAGAAAGTTTCGTGCGAGGGGGGGCTACGAATTAGGGTGTTAGCCGATGCATGCGTTTTTATATATTTAATTTTAATATTTGCAGTTTAGTCCCTGAACTTTGAATTAATTATTCCTCAAGTTTAGTGAAATTACAATTTAAACCCTCTACTTATTAATTATAATAATAATAATATTAACAATACTATAGTTATAAATAAATATGATAATAATAATAATAATAATGGTATTAGTTACACTAATTAGTAAATAAACTTTATTAATTATTGTTTATATAGTATTTGACAATTTAGGTTATTAATAATATTAAGGTTAACAAGAAACGGGTATACGAAAAGATTCGATCGAAAGACGAATAAATTACGCAAATAATAAATGTACAAGAAGAGTTAACGAACTTTTTAGTTAATTAATGGACCTGAAAGTGACGAATGTCACAGTATCCCCAGTTGAAAGAATTTCGTCCTGAAATTCAGCTGGAGTTAGGTCCTGAAGTTGTATCCAAGAACAAGTGCGGATATTTGGATTTCATCTGGTCCTCCCGTTCCCATGTGAATTCTGGACCTCGCCTTGAGTTCCACCTCACTCTGACAATTGGGATTCTGCTGCGTTTTAATCGTTTGACCTCCCAATCCATTATTTCTATCGGTTCTTCACAAAATGAAGTTTCTCGTCAATTTGATTTCCTCAATCGACACATGAAGGGATCCGTTGGCTAAACATTTCTTAAGATTTGCTACGTTCTTGAGGTAACTTTAATCGATACGCTACGGGACCGATCCTTTCCGTGATCTCAAATGGTCCCACGTACCTCGGGGTAACTTTCCTTTCTTGCTGAATCGCACAATACCTTCCAAGGGGAAACCTTTAGTAACACACGATCACCCACATTGAATTCCAACGGTTTCCGCCTGTTATCCGCGTAGCTTTTCTGGCGGTCTCTCGCTGCTTTAAGTCTGTCTTTAATTTGGAATATTTTATCGGTTGTTTCCTGAACGATCTCAGGTCCTGTCAGTTGAATTTCTCCAACCTCGAACCAACAAACAGGCGATCTACATCTTCTCCCGTATAAAGCTTCAAACGGGACACATCCAGTGCTCGAGTGATAGCTGTTGTGTAAGAGAACTCAGTCAGCGGCAAATAGGCATCCCAACTACCACCAAAGTCAATTACACACGCCCTAAGCATGTCTTCTAGAGTCTGAATCGTACGCTCGCTTTGCCAATCTGTTTGAGGATGATAGGCGGTACTTAGATCCAACCAGGTACCCATTGCCTTCTGGAGCGTCTGCCAGAATCGCGACGTAAACCGACTATCGCGATCTGATATGATGGATACAGGCACGCCATGCCTAGCTACAATCTCACTCACATACAATCTCGCTAACTTCTCCATCTTAATCCTCACGAATAGGTAAGAAGTGAGCGGACTTCGTCATTCTATCCGTTATCACCCAAATTGAATCATGACCACTACTGGTCCTCAGCAATTTGGTGATGAAGTCCATTGCTATATTTTCCCATCTCCATTCGAGAATTTCTGGTTGTTGCAATAGACCTGACGGTTTATGATGTTCAGCTTTGACTTTTGAACAAGTCAGACATTCACTTACATACGTCTTAATGTCTTTCTTCATACCTGGACACCAATACAACTCTTTAAGATCTTGGTACATCTTGTCTGCATCAGGATGAACAGAATACTTGGACTTGTACGCTTCGTTCATAACTAAGGTTCGAACATCTCCCCACTTAGGTACCCATATACGATCCACAAAGTGCCGTACGCCATCCTCTTTACAATTCATCTATTTATCCAACCCTTGAAATTCCTCACTTGTAATATTCTCTTCCTTCAACGCTTCACCTTGTGCTATCAGGATTTGAGTTTTCAGATTCGATTGAATAATCATTCCCAACGCTCGTGCACGTAAAGGTTTTACACGTTTTCAAGGCATCAGCCACCACATGTGCTCTTATAGGATGATATCAGATCTCACAATCATAGTCACTGAGAAGTTCCACCCATCGTCTTTTGCACATATTCAGTTCCTTTTGATCGAAAATGTGTTGTAAACTCTTATGATTGGTGTAGATAACGCACTTAGTTCCATATAGATAAGGGCCTCCATATCTTAAGTGCAAACACCACTGCTCCTAATTCCAGATCATGTGTTGTATAATTTTTTTTTCGTGAACTTTAAGCTGACGCGAGACGTAAGCAATCACCTTATCCTTTTGCACTAGCACACAACCCAGTCCTTCGTGTGATGCATCGCAGAACACCACAAAGTCATTGGATCCATCGGGAAGGGTCAATATTGACGCGTTACATAATTTTCCTTCAACGTTTAGAAAGCCTCTTCTTGCTTATGACCCCAATCCAACTTTTTATCTTTTTGTGTTAACATCATCAACGATTGAGCAATCATGGAGAAGTTTGCAATAGATCGCCGGTGGTAACCAGCTAACCCTAAGAATTATCGAATCTCCGAAGGCGTCTTCGGCATATCACATTTCTTAACTGCTTTGATTTTCTAATCATCATGAATTTCCTTCTCATTCACTACGTATCCTAGAAATTTCACTTCTCGTAATCAAAACTCACACTTTGAGAATTTGGCGTAAATTTCTCTTCCTTTAATAGCTTCAATATCGTTCGTAGATGCTGATCATGATCTTCTTTCATTTAAGAGTAGATGAGAATATCGTCTATAAACACGACCATAAACTTATCCAGATAGGGTTTACAAACCCTGTTCATCAAATCCATTAACACTGCCGAAGCGTTGGTCAGCCCAAACGACATGACTAAGAACTCGTAATTTCCATAACGAGTCCTAAAGGTTGTCTTCGGATATCGTCTTCTTGAACCCTCAACTGATAATAACTTGATCAAAGATCAATCTTTGAGAAGTACGTTCATCCCTACATGCATCTGACCGAATAAATCATAATTCTTATTGAGAGGGTATAGTTTTTGATAGTTAACTTGTTCAACTTTTGATAATCTATACGCAACTGGAATGATCTATCCTTCTTTTTAACTAACAAGGTCGGTGTTGTTCACAGCGAGTGATTAGGTCGGATAAAAATTTTATCCAAGAGCTCTTGTAATTGACTCGATAATTCTTGTATTGTCGATGGTGCTAACCGATAAGGTGTTCTTGTAACAGAATTAGTCATTTTGGAATTCTACCTCGCGAGGAGGGGCGATCTTCATAAGTTATTATTAAAATCCTATGGAAAATATCGTACAATTGAAATATCTTTCAACTTTCTTTCTTTTTTTTATTTGTACCACAAGTGCTAGAAATACGTAACAATCTTCCTTAGGCCTTAACAAATCTTCATGCAAGAATTGAGTCTTAAATCCCTTCCAGGTCATTTTCATTGAATCTCAAGCACTTCGCCATTTGATAGAGAATTACATACTACCTTCTCCTGATGGACTATCTCGGTTCGTGCTTCGATAACCAATTCATACGATATCAAGTCTATGTCAAGGACATGATCTTCTTGTACTTCTTTACAACCTTTAATTATTACCATTCCCATCTCAACCGACTAACTAATTCTAAGCAACTGGGGTTCATGACAAATGAAGGAGTGAATTTGAAAGAATCAAAGTTATCTTCTACCTGTATCCAACAGATGTGTATTGATTAATGATAAGATATGTGCCTATAAAAACATTTGAGTCTTCTTGTCTACTTCACCACTAGTTTGCTTGCTCAAATATCCAACTTCGTCCTACTACTCACCAGATTTTCCCAATGTCCTACTTAATTCTATTTGATCTAAATGTCACAAGGTATGACATTAGCTTTGTCAACTCATGGATTTTATCAGTATAAAGAGCACGATTCTAGAATTACAATTCTAACTTTTGCATTTCATTCTCGGGTAGTAGTACTCACTCACCAAAGATTTAAACTCATCTCAAGTCATGGCTATTGCAGCCTCACTACCATAGACTTGAGCTTAGGCATTCTACCATTTCAATGCTATACCCATTAGTGAACAAGCAACATTCTTCATTTTCTAGTTTTCAGCATGGTTGTTAATACCATTATAGTTTCCATTTCTCTCTATCCAACGGGTCAGATCTACTATTTCCTTTTTCCTTGTCATACTTTTTTTACTACGATATCAAGAATCCCTTGTATGTACAACCAGCCATGATACCTTAACATTTCTACCATGCCTTACTTCAATTAATTGGATTATCACATAGCCCAGCTCAGGCACATTCTGAGTATACCAGTGACGCTTATATATAGGGTTCCCCGCAGCGTTTCCACCACATCCTTGTATACCGAGAACAATGCTTAAAATGGTCACGTGACATTCGATTACTCCATCAAGGCATAATGCTATAGCGTTCAAACTACTAATGCTCCAAGTTCTGAGGTCAATCCGTTGAAGAAGATAATACATGTGAAGGGAGTATCGTTACTCTACTGCAACTCTTCAAAGGCCATGTATATTCTAAACAACCATTCAATTTGCATAATTTCTAAAATGTAAACGGAGTAACGTCTCACTAGGGATAAGACTAGTGTCACAATGTGATTCCCATGTAGACTCTAGGTAGATTAGAACTTATATAAGGGTAAAGGTTATAAATGTTTCATCGTCATTAACAAGTCTTGTTAGGATTTTGAGTCTAGCTTCCCAAGGTATAGAATGAAAGATTTGTACTAACCATGATCGTTATCTCATGGCAAGATTCGCTAGGCTTCACACGCACTGCGAGTTGCAATTACGTGTGCACCCGTAATGGTAATTTACTTTGCATGGTCACCCCAGATCTACCTACCGAAGTTAACATATCTTGTCAAGTACAGAAAATTATCCATGATTTGAGTATCAAAGATATGGTTATTAACGAAGAGTTAATTAACCGGAGTTGCACAAAGGAAACGATTGAGAAGGAATTTACTTGATCAAGTAGCGATCGAAAGAATCTATGTACAATAATCTAAAATCCGATGAAGTAGTCATATTATTAGTGTATGTCGCGTCTCTTGTCTACTGGTGTCGTATTAGCCAGCGTTTTTGTCTTTCAGACTCAACCCAACAACTTGTGAATAAGGGCGCATATAGCAAATGCGACATCGACAGACGCATGGAATAAAAATTGGGTTAACAACATAAGTCCTTAAGAGAGTTCTTATAAAGGCCCTTATTAATCCAAACAAAGTATAAGTCAAACAAATAATGATAGAGTGTGATTATCGAGTGTCTTCTCAAAGTACAAATAGGTGATATAATGCCCACAACATTCTTGAATAAGTATACCATAGATAGCTTGTAAGACAGGCTATGTAATCATAACCAATAATGCACTTAAAGTATTCACATGTATATTGTTGTACACATAATCCTATTATGCATACTACATGTGGGTAAGCAATATATTGTGAAAGTAGTAAGCAGTCAATCAAATCATGAATAACATGTATGTAATATCAAATGCATACAAACCCTAGTATGCATACAAACCCTAGTATGCATCCTACATGAAGGTTCTTAGGTTATAGTCTAGGTCGAGTGCTCCACCTAATTCTCTATAACCAATGGCTCTGATACCAATCTGTCACACCCCCGCTTATAGCGGAAACACGAGGATGTGTCGGGTGACGTCATGACAAGTTGCCTTTCATTAATTATTGCATCTCTATTAATTAACAATGTGTTATGACGATCCCGTCCGTTACATCCTCGTGTTTCCGCTATAAGCGGGGGTGTGACATTACTGTTCGACAAAACATCTCCGGCATCTCCGACAAAACATCGACAGATCTCCAGCATCTCCGACAAAACATCTCCGGCGAACATCTCCGACAAAACCTTACAAAATCTCGTCGGCGACTTCACCTCTCGAAACCCTATAGTCGCCGGTGAATATTTTCCCAAATCGGCAGATGTCCGGCATGTTTTGGAACCCTACAATCGCCGGCGAGCTTCAAAACTGTTCATCTCTTTCGCCTCTTGAACCTACTTCACTCACGAGACATTGTTTGTTAGTTGCACCATACCCATAACCTTCAAGAAAATTCTTTTGAGTTGACCGTTGCTCCAAACCCCCCCCCCCCCCCCGGTCGCCTGTGCTACCCTTGCTCCACCGCCACCACCACCGCCGCCACCATTACCGATTCGCCACCGCCACCGCCACTGTCACAGCCACAGCCAACGCCAACGCCACCGTCACTGACTCCCTTCACACACACCCACTCTCTGTCAGTGAGTTTCTGAGCTTTAGGGTGGATTTCTGGGGCGGTGAAAGCCTTCGCTAGTGAGCTTCAGGGTTTGTGATTTCTGATTTTTTGTCGATTGATTGCAAAACTTCGATTTTGCCTGCAACGTCGATACACATAAGGTTGTAAGGTTGCACCTGCAATCGTCTCTTTCTTGAAAAGGGACTTTGTTTGAGGTTGTAAATTAGGAATATTTGTCCTTTCTGTGAGAAAACAACGTAGGAGGTTGTAAATTGGGGATAAATTGGAAGTTCGTTGTTGGGTCTGCTTTCTTCTCCAAACATCTTCACATCCAGATACACAGAGTTGTTTTCGTAAATCATTGCAAGTTGCTGTTGGGTTTCTTGTAAATTTCATCACTCAAAGCTCAATTTCAATAGTTGAGTGATTTAGGGGTAAATTGGAGTTTAGGTGTTTCTTCTCGGATCTATACTCCGATTGAGTTATCACCATTTAAGGTTCAATTCTGGTAAAATCATTTCATCTCTGCATCTTTCATCTTTTATTCTATTGAGTTTCATTTTGATTATCTAGGTTTAGTGGTGTTTGGTGCTACTTATTCTATTTTTTCTTCTTCTTTATTTAGGTCACTGTTGTTTGGTTGGGTTAGGAGTACCAGCGTGAATTATAATAGGACGGATCATCCCCGATTATCTGCGATAGGCCTAATTTGATTGTTCTTGTTTATTTATGTATCACCTGTTGTTGTGAACCCTGAACTGAGTTGTTAGGGTGGGACGGGGAGCTATAATAGATAGGAGAGGTGATTATGTAACTCCGAGACCTAGTTCGATGACAAGAAGTGCAACTAGAGGGAAAGAGAGTTATAGATTAAGATTAGCATCTTGGAATGCAGGAACTTTAAGTAGTAAGCTACTAGAGCTTGTTGATGTGCCAAAGAGACTTAAGGTACATATTACATGCCTTCAAGAGACTAGATGGCGTGGTAGAAGAGCGTCGGAGTGCAATGGATACAAACTATGGTATTCAGGATCTAATGGAACAAAAAATGGGGTGGGCTTCCTAGTTAGTAAAGAACTTCAGGGGAATGTAGTAGAGGTGATAAAGTATGATGACAGACTCATGTTGCTAAGAATAATAATAGGTGAAGAAGTGGTGACGGTAGTTAGCGCATATGCACCACAGATTGGATTAGGAGAACTGGAAAGAAAATTCTTTTTAGGGGAGTTTAGATCAATTTATGAGGGACATACATCGGGAAGAAAAAATTGCATCAGAGGTGATTTTAATGGGCATATTAGTAAAAATAATTACCACTTTCCTTTGGATCTTAGGAATGATAGTGGTAGGGAGCTTCTTGACTTTGCATTGGCGCATGACCTAGGCGTTATAAATTCCTTTTTAAAAAAAGAGACTCGCATTTAATCACGTTAGCGGCGGCAGGAGACACAAGCAGATAGACTATTTGCTGATGAGAAGAGATGACCGTAGTTCGTGGAAGGACTACAAGGTAATTCCAGATGAGACAGTAGTGACTCAACATCATATGTTGGTGGCGGATCTATGCATGAAGGTGGCAATTATCGAAGCACCAAAGAGAAGTAGACCTATGATCAGATGGGGACAGCTGAAAGACAAGAAGATTACCATCTTTAGAGATAAGGTCATACCAATGACCCAGACTGGGCCATGAGAGGACGTAAACCAAAAGTGGGAGGACATGGCCACTAGAGTCATACACGCAGCTACAGAAATGCTTGGAGTTATAACAGGTAGGACAGTCGGTCATAAGGGATCCTGGTAGTGGAATGAAAACGTACAAGAGAGAATAAGAATTAAACAACAAAGCTTCAGAGAGCTTTTACGTTGTAATGATGATGAAGAACGAACACAACTAAAAGATAACTACAAGAAGGCCAAACGAGAGGCAAAAAAGTCAGTGTCAGAGGCAAAAAACATAGCTTATGAGAGGATGTAGAAGAGGTTAGAGATGAAAAAAGGAGAACATGACATGTTTAAGATTTCCAAAGCTAGAGAACGTAGAAGACAGGACTTGGGAATGGTGAAGTTTATAAAGGCTGAGAATGGAAAGGTCCTGGTGAAGGAGAGGGACATCAAGGTGAGATGGAAAGTTTATTTTCATAACCTTTTAACGTAATGGACCCTAATCAACAAACAGAGATCGACCAAACAAACAGAACAACACAACAAAATAAGTGTTATTGTAGAAACATCATAATCGATGAAGTTATACGAGCTCTTAAGAAAAGGGGAAGGGCAAAGGAGGTGCGGCCAGACAACATACTGATTGAAGTGTGGAAATGCCTAGGAGAAGAGGGACTGTAATGGTTAACCGAGCTGTTCAACATTATCCTCAAGATCGGAAAGATGTCGGATCAGTGGAAGAACAGTGTTATAGTCCCCATATATAAGAAAAAAGGAGATGCCCGGTGTTGCACAAATTACAGGGGAATAAACCTCTTGAGCCATACAATGAAACTATGGGAAAGTGTTATAGACACGAGAATCAGACGTGAAACTCACATAGCGATAAATCAATTTGGATTCATGCCAGGGCGCTCTACAATAGAAGTCATACATGTCATAAGGAGGGTAATAGAGAAATATAGAGAATAAAAGAGGGATCTTTATATGGTCTTTATTGACCTAGAAAAAGCCTATGACAGTGTACTGTGACAACTCATTTGGGAAAGTCTATAGGATAGAAGAGTACCAGAGAGATATATCAAGATAATCAAGGATACGTATGAAGGGGCAAAAACATGTGTGCGAGCTCCAGTCGGAGACACATAATTCTTTCCAGTGGAAGTGGGACTCCATCAAGGATCAGTATTGAGCCCATTTCTCTTCACAGTAGTATTGGATGAGATGTCCAAGTCCATACAAGAGCTAGTCCTGTGGTGCATGCTGTTTGCAGACGATATTTTGCTAATATCAGAATCTAAAAGGGCACTAAACGAGAGGTTAGAACAATAGAGAGCGGCATTATAGAGCAAAGGCTTAAGGATAAGTCGCTCTAAGACGGAATACATATACTGTAACTTCAGTGGAGCGATAGAAGAGGGCACCCAAATTACTATTCAGGGCCTAGAGGTCCCACAAACGTCTAGGTTCAAATATCTAGGCTCGTACGTCGAGGAAGACGAAGAGATACACAGTGATGTAGCTCACCGTGTTCAGGCAGGATGGTGCAAGTGAAAAGCAGCATCAGAGATCTTGTGTGATAAAAGGTTCCCAGCATGACTAAAGGGAAAACTTTATAGAGTGGCAGTTCGTCCGGCTATGTTATACGGAACAGACTGCTAGGCCATGAAGAAATCGCAAGAGAGACAAATAGATGTCGCAGAAATGCGAATGCTAGGGTGGATGTGTGGACACACGAGGCTGGATCGGATAAGGAACGACGTCTTCCGGCAGAGGCTACAGGTGGCTTGTATCACAGACAAAATACGAGAGGAATGATTGAGATGGTATGGGCACGTGAAGAGGAGACAGATGTCAGCGCCAGTTAGAGCAGTAGAGCGTATCATCTTAGATGGTAAGAGGAGTAGAGGAAGACCTAAGTTTACTTCTTGCATAAAACCATAGAAATCTACATACTGACCCTATACACACTCCTAACCATAAAGACTTCATAGCCATGTAAGCAAACATAGTAAGATAATTTTCACAAACCCTATATTGTTGATTCCCTTCATGCTTAATGTAAAAAACTCCTTTGCTAGAATATCCATTATGCCACAATCTCTATTGACTATAGTGAATCGTTATAACTATGGATATTAATCTATTTTCTGAATCATTCCATAACTTGAAAAGAGTGTGCCCGGAAGTTTTTATTCAAAGAATTCATCTTTGTTAAAATCTTCGTAAAAAATGATGATGAATTCAGTAAAAAAAGTGTGATATGTAGACAGTTTGATCTATCTAACTAATTGTTTGGTGATATATCATATATGTAGTAATTATCATCATTTGGTGCTTGAGGCTAGTGTTTCCTTTGTGAAGAGAACGGGATAAAAGCAAGATTGAGGTTTGTGGATTTGCTTTGTATGCTCTTACTTCTAAGAATTGAATGAGAGGTTGCTTGTTTTTATAAATTTCTATAGTTTTTGGGCATATTGGACTATGATGGGAGATGATAAAAGGGGTAAGAGATAATGAAAGATGATAGGCAGGGATAGAGAGAGCGTGAGAGCATGTGCATGGACGAGTGGGTGTGTTAGACAACGATATAGGAGAAGGTCTCTTGAAAGGTTCACGGATGGAGTTTGGTTTTGTTTTTAGAGCATCTTCAGTATGTCCCTAGAGGTGTTCCTCGTGACGCAGTTGAGGAGGCTAGGGGGGGAGAGAGAGAGAGAGAGAGAGAGAGAGAAGGGTTGTTTTGACCGTTAGGATGGGCACCAATGGACGTGTTCCTTAAGGTGGATCGGAGTGGGATTCGTGTTGTAGCTAACTGCCGAGAATTGAAGATCATGTGGTGGATGTGTCTACACATTGATCAATTAAAGATACCCTTGATATATCAATTATAAACGTCAGACCATTGTGTTCTATTTGTATTGCACATAATATGGTTTAACATAACTGTTTTAAGATCATGTACATGGAATAATCAAATGTTTACGCTATAAGTTACAAAAAGTGTAAACTTTTCATGTAATTTAAAAATGGAATAATAAAATGTAAAAACCTTAAAGTTTCATAAAACTACAAGCCACATATAATTTATCGAATGGATTGACGATCCACACCTACCTTTCTAGAACTAGTGAATTGATATGTTTATAATAAGTCGGTGATCATTCTTATATAAAAAACGATGTTTCGCGAGTCATTACGTTCTACTTTGAGATTAAATAATTATGTATGGTCTTGGATTCTGACTCTTACTCTATATAATATACATTTTAGTTTGGTTGAATAGTGATAAATTATGATTGGTTTAATTTTTATATTTTGTCTTTCTTTAATTATTCTATACTTTTCTATGTGCCTTTGTTATACCCATTAATAATGGTTTTTTTATGTTTTTCTTTTATAACTGTTATAATTTAATATGTTATAAAACTACAAATACATTGTTGCATTGTGCTTAGTTTTATCTACATCTTGGTGTATATTTCATTCAAAACGAACTTGTGCTTAGTAGCTTCATTATTTACATAAGTTTTTAAATATTATCAAGAACCCCGTCACAACACACTAGTTTGTGACACTTTTATTATTTCTATATAGTCTTGATTGTTACCAATGACATCCACAGTTCATTTTTCTTATTTAAAGTTACATATGTTATCAATACTCCCTTCGGGTTTGCGATGACGTTTTGACGTTAGTTTTATTCATGGTTTTACGCGCATGACGCAACACGATGTTTTGTTTTTACACAAGGCTCCAATGTTATCAACATCATTCGGGTTTTGTTTTTTTATATAAATTTACATATGTTATTAAAGTTCCCTTCAACATGTAGGTCGACAGTAATGTTTTGTTATTTATTTATTTCACAGTTTTACGCCCACATCGCAATGCGGAATTCATAATTCTAGTTTCCTTATAAAGTATATATTATAATTACTAAAATACAAAAGAATAAAAATATGCGAGAATTGGACATTTTATTAAAAATAACGAGTAAAGTTATCCGCGCTTTGCGGCGTGACCGTACGATGACATTCACTTGATTAATAACATATTTGCGAACTTTGGTACAGTGGCAATAACATGCCCACACACTACAGCGTGAGCACGCATTTACGAACTTCATTACACACGTTGTGGCATGTACATTAACGCGATATTCCCCGTGCATCTCAACGTAACCCATACGATGATACTAACATAGTTGACCACGCGTTACAAAGTTGCGTTGCCTCAGTGACAATATGGTGCTAAAAGAAAACGTATGAAGTTAGTTAATTCATTTTGTTTTTAGAGATTTAAACATAGATATGAAATACTTTTGTCTTTAAAATTTCATGATATAATATTTAAAAAAATTAATAAAAAGATATTAAGAAAAGTAGAAAAATAGTTTAGCAAGAAAGAAGAAAAAAAATGAGCAATAAAAGAAAAATACGATGGTTGTGGGATTCGAACCTACATACTCTATTTCAAAAATGCAAGAAGCAAACCACCATACCAACCATACATTGTTAGTAGGCTAGAAAAAGATATTTATCCTAAACAAAGGTCCGTAAAATCCAAATAAAAAATAAAAACACAAAAGTTGCTAATCAACTGTAGGAACCTTCACTTGTAAATGGGTTATATATAATTAAATAGGCTAAAGACTCGTGTAACACACATGTTCAATTCAAAAATATTGTTGTTGTTTAAAAAGTTCGTAAGTTATAATGTTGTTAATAATACTTTGTATATCAACTTTTATGTATAATTTTTAACATTAGCTACATCTAATATTAGTAGGTTTTCTTTATTAATATTTATACATCTAAATAATGTATAACATAAAATGAAATAAACTTATAAATAAGAACTTTAAATAATAAACAAATTAAATTGAATATGAAAAACAATAATTCAAATCCATAAACATCCGAAAATTTATTTGTATACAACATTTGATGTTTTGCTGATGATTTTTCCATCATTATCTTATATTAATAGTTTTAATCTCTGTTTACTTTTAACTCGAGATAACGCAACATAGAGCTAACCATGATCCTTGTTTAAAAATAAACCAACTTTAGATAGCAATTATCCTTGGATCTTGTTTATTATCATTGCAAAACATACTGTTAACAGGAACGGTTTTCTTTAAAATTTAAAAGAAATCATTTTGTCTGATGGTGTCAAAATCAATCATGGAATAAAAGTATGATTTTCAATATTACTTCCAGATACATCAAAACAATTTGTATATCAAATGAATTCCAATCAAACATAATAATATGGTTATACACATAAAAATAAATAAAGAAGTTAAAAAGTAGAAGCACGTAATACCTCTTCACAAGTGAATTGTTGAAGTATACCACCTTCAAATAAAAGAAATTGAAAATAAAAAAATATTAATTCAAAAACACAATTGTAGACAATGACAGATTAAATCATAATCACAGAGGATGAAAGCTAAAATATAATGAAAAAACAAATACCTTTTGTTGAAGAAAACTTGATCAAACCGAAGACAAAATGAGAACGCGCGTTTATAAAGTCTGTCGAAGGCGATATCATCAGGCTTTATAAAGACAAATCGTTAGGGTCGTAAAGCTGGGATGGTTGAGAAATATTTCAAAATCGGGTATGATTTTATTTTCAAAAAAAAGATACCCATGAATTCCTTCAAATTGGAGAGGAGTCAATGGAAAAATCCAATAACTTTTGTTAAGATTCGAATATAAACATAGCATTTAATGGAAACACACAATCAAGTAATCCATTTTATAGATGAAGAAAATCATAAATGATTTCTACAGTTTTATTGATGAATTATTTGAAAAAGAAGAAATATCAGGTATGATTTAATTTCAAAAAAAAATGTGATCTAATTTAGGGTTAAATTATTAATTTTTTTTAAATATCTCTTGTATCAGAAGTTGACTTTTAGTCAAATGAATCTGGACTAACACTAAAAACAGATACATATTTAGACGGGAATTAAAAAAAATAGAGGTTTAAAAGAATGACACGTGACACTAAAGTTATTGTTTTATTAATAAATATAGATTGATTTTATTAATAAAGTATATAATATACCAGCTAGCTTTATTTTCAGGGTGAGGTTATTATATTATTTTACTACCAGAATTGATAGACTAATTCAAACACAATAAAAATAACATAAAGGTTAAAAAGTTGAAGTACACTCCCAAATCCCAATGTACTTCACGACTTACGTATCTAGGAGCAAATAATATATTTTTTTAGGGCCATTGATAATTGAACACCCTGTCAGGTGTTAAAGAAACGCCCTTTGACTTTCTTCACGGCCCGTGAAGGTCCTTAAGGGCCGTGAGGGCCTCGAAATTTAATTCTCACAACTGCATTTAATCACGGCCCGTGAAGGAACAAACGGCCCGTAAACGTCCGCACACACAGCCCGTTAACTACCTCAATAACGGCCCGTGAGATCCTTCACGGGCCGTAGTTGTCCTTCTCAGAATTTACTTTCCTCGTTTTGCGTGCACTTTTAAATTTTATAATTATGTGACGCGACGTATTATTCCTTGATTCGATTTAAGATTCTATATAAACCGTTATATATGACTTGTTATATGGTTAGTGAGAAACGAAACAGTAAAATGTCTTCTCGTGGAGGTAGGAGAAGACGTCAAAATGAGTCATCTTCAAACTCACGAGATATTGTGGAAAGTATTCCCGATCCAATAGATAACCATAATTGGCAGAACGGGAGGAACTGGTCTCAGAATATTATTCACTTTATACGTAACGGTGACTCCCAAACATGTAGAGTGTATTACATGGGTCATTCCGATATTCCGTTACAATTTTGGCGTGAATTACTCGGAAACGTGTCTTTAGGTACAGAGGTATGATTTAAAGTTTTTTTATATATTTTATTTTATTTTAAAATTCTAACAATTAAAAAGTTGTTGTTTTATAGCATGTTCGGGCGTGGACAAATAGACTCACAATATGGAGATACGAAGAAATACGTAGAACCGAAGAGTTGCCGGGTAGTGATCGTTGGACGATTCTCCCATTTGAGTGGTTTAACTTAATATACTCGGGGTCCGTTAATGGTAACGAATTTGGAGACGGGAGTGACTGTCTATATATTGATGGTAACGAAAAGGCATTTTATACAAGTTAGTTTTGTATGTTGTGTCAATCATCAGCACGTGTGGGTAAGCACGCCATAATGTGTGAGATGTGGGATGTATAAAAAAAAACCCCGTCGACGGTATTTCTCGGTTCCTCAATGTGAGGGGTGTAAATATATTGATGTTGTTGTAGTATAGAAAAAAAAACCTGCATTGGGGTTTCACCAATTCTGGTGGACTTTTTTATTTTTGCCCGAGCATTATATACGGTTCGTAACCCAGACACGTTATTGGGATTTTGTTCCCTCAACGTGCCTAGAATGTTTCGAGGGTCAATATTTTGCTCGGTCAGATTCCTTACAGTAGAAAGCTCATTTTCGGTGAGCCTCATTGCGTATGCATGTCCTTCCAGGTGTTCAGCAGGTTCATGGTTATGAGTATCATCCACAACAACTATAATCCACCCATCTCTCTGCATCTGGTACTTACCCTGCAATTCAAATTGACAGTTTGTTTTTTTCGTGCCACTTTTTCTTAGAGTGGATGCTCCCTTATATACACCACCCCGATCGCATTTCAACTAAATTTTAACCACCAAACCATTCGAATTTCTTTTTGAACATTTGGTGACAATAACGAACCCATTATCTCGCCCCACTTTAGTTGCCCAATCAACTAATTCTTCACGAGATGAGAAAACCTAATCAATTTAATATTTTTAGTTAGTTATTACTAAATGATAGTAAAATGAAAGTAAAATTAAATATGATATATCTTATAACCTGATTCGTGTCGTATAAACCCTTTTTACCGGAACCAGAACCGTCATTATCCCCGTTGCTATCGCCACCGTTATCACCCCCGTCATCGCCGCCGTCATTCCCGCCGTAATTGGACGCGAACTGTCCTGGATAGTTTGAAGCAGCCTCTTCGTAATAACCGTAACCCTCCTGAGGGTAATAGTTAGATTCCGAACCAAATAAATAGTTGCTATCCCAGAAAGACATCGTAACGTTAGATATTAACGTTTATATAGTACTTGAAATGGAATATTGCGTTTATGTAGTAGTTGAAATGAAATGAATTTATATCGTTGAATTATGAAATGAATTTATAAACTAACGTTTATATAGTAGTTGAAATGGAATATTGCATCTCGTCACATAATTAACACGAATATCGAGGAATATTACGTCATATCAAATAATGTAATAAATACAAATTTACACGACTATCGAGGAATATTACGTCATATCAAATAACGTAATAAATACAAAATTACACGAAAAACGAGGAATAATATATCTCGTCAAATTATTAAAAGTGAAACTAGGACCCGTAAGTAAGTTCACGGCCCGTAAGACGAATTCCATACGGGCCGTGAAGAAATTCACGGGCCGTAAATAAACACGACCGTGATCATATTCACGGGCCGTTACGTTTTTGAATTACGTTTCTGAATGACCGATTTGACTTGCGACAGACCATACGGCCCGTGAAGGGCCTTACGGGCCGTAAAGAGGGCGTCCAGATATCCTGGAGGGCGTCTCTTTAGTAGGCCCCTTTTTTTAGATGATGACAATTGACAAGCACATGATGTTGATGGGTTTTTTAATAAACATTAAAAACTTAGAGATATTTTTACTAAAAAAATCATTTTGATTGAACGAGAAAAATCCAAAAAAACCTACTCCTTTTATGAACATTCATGATATGTAACATCTTAATTTTACTAGTAACATTTAAAAGGATCGAGAACTATTAATATTTAACAACATAGGTATATCTACATTTAATTTGATGTTGTATTAAATCGGATAACTTTTAGTTTTACTTTTATATTCTAAATTTTTTTAACCTAAGTTGTAATTTTCTGGCGTTTAACATGTGAGAGGCATTCATTAGCTTAGAACTATGTTTCACATGTTTGTAAGGTATAGTTTCAAGCAGTTGTAAGTTTATGTTAGTGTTCTTAAAGTATTTTTAAGTAAAAGTGATCAAAATGGATTTTGTGGAATGTTAAGTTAAAAGTCGTAATTAATGATCAAAATTGACCACAATTACTATTGTCATGATTTGGTTCTGGTGAAAATTACTTAGTTGCTGTGGATTCACTCACTATATGATATATGAAATTCTTCACTAGTGAAGCGAACAATGTATCAATTAGTAAGTTGAACTCACACAAGGCCGCAAGCAAATTCCAACGCTTGAATTTAGTTCGGCGATGATCCAATTTAAGTTTGGTGATTTATAATAACAAATACGTTAATGAGTTCGAATTTTGTAGGAGTGGTCAAGTGAGAGTCAAATTCTAACGTGTGACAACATATTTGTAGTTATGCTGTTGAGTATATGATCCTTTTAATTTGTTGATATACATTAGTTGATAATGATGGGAGTTGATTGAATGAAAGTTCATTCTGATAGTACTATTGAATCTTTATGAAAGATACAATGTATAATTTTGATCATGAAGGATTGAAACCTAAAACCAAATGGTATTAATGTATCTTATAAATATCACAAGACATGATATTGTGTTCTAGTATATGTGCTAGCAAAATATAATCCAAACCTAACATGTAGACACCAAAGCAAAAATAAAACACATACCTAATATACTTATGAAACACGAGACTTAGTTCTCTCCTACTAGAAAAAGTTTCTAATGATAAACCTCAACTAGTTAGGTATGTTGAGGATGGATATGTAGAACATTTAAAATCAAACTTGGATAATCTGAGCAGTCGTGAAAATCACTTTCAGATCGAAACTATTCGGTGGTTCATCCGAATAAACCAATCGGATATAACTCAGACGAGATCAAGAATTATTATGTTGTGTTGTGTGATTTTCGTGAACCAGAAGAAGAAGAATTCGAGAGAAAAGTGACCAAAATTGATGATCCAATTCGATTTTAGGGAGAAACGGGAAAAACTGTCATTTGACAGTTTATCATTTTTACTTGGTGGAAAGGTAAGGAAGATCAATTTTCCATCCTACCATGGCCCGAGATTTACTAACCGTCCAAGCTTCCACGATAGATTTGGAATCTTATTTTTCTATTAGTGGCAGGACTATATCGATAAGACGAACTCGGCTCACTCCCCAGGCGGTTGAAATGTCAATTTACTTGAAATATTATTTGGATGTCGTGAAAAGAGTACAAGACAAATACTCACTTGCAGGAGAATTAAAATATGAAGCTGAATTATCCGAGGACGAAGTAGAGAGCGGATTGACACCTGGAATGACCGATAATGAAACGGCATATGATTATTAATTTCGTAATTGCTCGGGTTCGGCGGGGGGGGGGGGGGGTGAAGAATAAAGTGCCCAAATATGCAACAAACGAACCGAGAACGACTAGGCTAAATGTTTAGTTTTTAAAAACAATTATTTGAAGTTTTATGTTGTTTGAATTATTTCTACGTTTTATATATTATATTTCCCTTTGATTTTAAATTGTGTATTTAATATTTACAAAAATTAAACCTCACTTGTAATGTTTCTAACTTTATATGTTTTAATTTTTACAAATAAAATATGTAAATATATCTTGTGATTATAAAAACAATTAATTGTATATTTAATTTATCATCTCTCATAATTTTTATGATTTTCATACTTTATACTTTTAATTACTTAACGGTTATTAGAAAAAAAAAATTAAACCCGAACCGGTTTCCAAACCACCTAAACGGTTTCTATAGGTTTGGGATTTTGAAACCTAAAACACGTTTGGAACCCGAACCAGATTGAAGCCAAATCGGTTTTGACCAAGTTTGACCAAACCGGTTCTGGTTTGAAACCTAAACGATTTCGAAAAAAACCATTGATGTGTTCCATCTTTTAAGTGTAGCTTGGTACCTGTTTTCAATGCGTCTTACTTAAGATCAGGTGAGGATCACTTTTGATTTCCTTACATGGCCATTAATTTTCTCTTCACATTCAATGTAATTCCTATTGATCTTGGTTTAAAAACTTATGAATTTGACTTATAAAAAGTCAAACTAAGCTATAACCAAGTTATGGATGTTTAAGTAAAAGAAGCTAGGGAAACAAATCGGTGTTAGCCTTTAACTGCACAAACTAGAGGACATGGTTCACAAATTGAGATTCATGCATATATAGTTCTTTGTTCATCTTTCACATGCCAAATGATGAAGGCTGGTGGTTATCTTTGGGTATTGGTAAAACATAGTATCTAAATAAGTGTACACAAGGTACAAAACAGAATGTGAGGTTAAATGTTTGAGTATATATATGTTGGTGGTCGTGATTTTAGATGTATATGTATCAAAATTTATTTTTTGATTTGAATATATGTATGTTTTTGAGTAATTTTAAAGTTTGACTTCAAAAATTAGGGCTGCTTAAATTTGTGCTCTCTCTATGCAACAATTGATGGGTATTCTAGCAGTGTCTGTCTACCGATTTGATTTTTAAAAGGTAGCAATTTTATAAAGGCTTAAACTCATTCCCCTAGTTGTTTTTGTTAGGAAGTTTGTTTAGTAATTCCATATTTGTTAAGGGTTGAAATTATAAATTTGTTTGTGTATAAATATGGTTGTATGTGTAAATGTACAACTACTTCAGTTTAATAAAATTTCTTTCAAAAGCTAGTTTAGTTAGTTAGTTGAATAGCTCCTGGTACCTTGTTTGTTTCAATTGGTATTAGAGCACAAGGAAAACTCTGAAGATCAAGATCGATTCAAAGGATTGAATCGAAAGAATCCCTCCGAACCGAAAAGGAAGAAGGATCAGTGGATTCGAGATTGAAAGAAGGTCTGGAGTTTGAGACCGCGTTTAGGGTTACGTACCATAGAAGGAAGAAGACGATGGCAGCGACAAACCCCAACACCCAATTGATCACACTAAAAGAGAATCATACCATACCCCTACAATATCCTGAGTTAACTGCCATGAATTACATAATCTGGGCCTTGAAATTGAAGGTGATTTTCAAGGTCCACTCCTTATGGCAAGCAATTAAACCACCCGCCGATACAGAGGTCGATCCGAAGAAGAACAGCTCCGCGAACTCCTATCTATATCACGCAATGCCAGAAGACCTTGTTGGATTCAGGCCCAAGATCACTCTAACTCTTGCATTTCATTAATACTTCAAAACTTACATTATATAAAAAATAAACATGCACTCTTAAAAACAAGCACCACTACTCCACTAAACCCACTAACTTGCTAGCTACTATGACCAATGTTTTCAGAACCGGATCGGACGTCGAACCGGACGCCTTACTGGTTTGGTGGTCGGACCGGTCGGACCGGTCGGACCGGATGGACCGGATTTAACTATATTTTAATTATATTTATATATGTAATTAAATATAAGTAATTTATATATGATTTATACATATATTTTATAGTTATATATAAAACTTAACTATATTTGTATATCCGAAGTACTAATTTATGGTTTAACACCCCGTTTTTACCCACTAAATAAATAAATAAAAAAAAATTGAAAACCGGTCGGAACCGGCCCGGTTCGCCGGTCCGACCGCCGACTCGGTTTGAACCGGCCGGTTCAACTCAACCAAAACGATCCACCCCTGACCGGACCGGACCAGGCCCCGATTCGCGGTCGAACCGGCCGGACCGATCCGGTCCTAACAACACTGACTATGACTAATTCAAAATAAAACTTGTTGAATACTTTAAATAAAACATGACTCAAATATTAAACCCACGATCATAACTAACCCGACTTGACCCGATCAAGATTAACCCGACAGACCTAATCCTGATGTAGCAAGTTCTGAGTTAGCGAAAGATATCTGGAATTCAATCAAGACTAGATATGTAGGGGTTGACAGAGGCCCGATTATAAACACTAAGAAACGAGTTTGAAAGCCTAAGAATGAAAGAAGAATAATCGATTGACGAATTCGTTGCAAGACTTGGGGCGATTGCTTCCAAGGCTTGTGATCTTGGTGAACCATTTAAAGAAACTGCGTTTGTGCGTAAGTTCCTCGTGGGAGTGCTTGAGAGATTCAACTAAATTATTGCATCAATTGAAAAATTTGTGGATATTGATACCCTCTTATTACCAGAAGCGATTGGGTGGCTAAAGGCATTTGAAGAAAGAACCGGGATGAAGGAGAAAGTCAATACTCAAAAGAGTGATCAGCTATTATATACATACTCAAAGTGGCAGAATCGCCATAGGGAATCTGAGAGCCTGAATAGGTCGAAGGGCAAGCCCGATAAAGGCATCAAGAATTGGGGGAAGGCTAGAACTCGGTTTAAAGAAAAAACAATGATCGAGATCAATTGAAGAACCAAAGGCACTCAAAGCATACCACGAGTAAAGATAAGTCCAAGATTCGGTGTTTCAAGTGTGACTTACTTAGCCATTATGCTTTGGAATGTTCAAATAAGGCTAAGGATTCCAAAGTGAATCTAACACGAACCATGGATGAGGAACCTGCTCTCTTGATGACTGTTAAGATCAGTGATCACAAGGAGAATGTGCTCTTCAATGAGCATAGAGTCATCCCAGGAAGATTTGCATCCCAGGGAGATGAAGATAAACTCTGGTACCTTGATAATGGTGCTTCAAATCATATGACAGGGAAGCTCTCCATGTTTGCCGAGGTGGATGAAGACACTAAAGGAAATGTGAAGTTTGGTTACGGTTCTTGTGTGAGAATTGAAGGAAAGGGTTTGGTGGTAATGAACTGCAAGAATGGTGATCAAAGACTATTAACAAATCTCTACTACATCCCTCGTTGATGAGTAATATTTTAATCCTTGCACAGGCCATTAAAGTAGGGTGCATGTGAGGTAAGATTGAAAGATAACCATTTGTGGTTGTATGGTAGTAATGGGAGATTGTTGTTGAAGGTTTAGATCACCGAATAGGTTATACAAAACCAAGTTATTGATAGGGTCACCAGTTTGCTTTCATGCCAACACATATAGAACTCCATGGCTGTGGCATGGCAGACTTGGGCACATCAGTTTTAAGTCTATTAGATCCATGGCCAATAAAGAAATAGTAGGAGTCATACTTATACAACACCCTGCTCAGTTGTGTGAGGCCTGCTTGGCAGGCAACCATTTCTAACTAACTCATACTATCGAGCTGCAAACCCATTTGAACTTGTCTTAATTGATTTGTGTGGACCCATTAGCCCCTCAACACAAGTCGGTAATAGGTACTTCATGTTACTTGTTGATGATTGTACTATATTTATGTGGGTTTATACGCTTAAGAGTAAAGATTAGGCGTATGAGCAATTTAAGGTGTATAAGGCTAAAGTTGAGAAGGAGTTCGGGTGTAGAATTAGAGCCTTGAGGTTTGATCATGAGGGGGAGTTTACCTCACAAGAGTTTAGCTTCTTTTGTGAAAAAGAAGGCATTAATAGACTACTCACTACACCCTACTCCCCATAGCAAAATGGGTCGGTTGAAAGGAGGAATAGGTCCATTCTCAATATGACCTGAAGTATAATGAAGGCAATGAGGGTACCAAAAGAGTTTTGGGCGAAGATGTAAGACATTCAGTGTACCTTCTTAATAGGCTACAAACCAAGACTTTGCCAAGTTTTACACCTTATGAAGCTCTAAAGGCAGGAAGCCAAATCATGGTTACTTAAATGCATTTGGGTGTGTGGGACATGTAAAGCTCACTCAACCAAATCCGAAGAAGTTGGAAGATAGAAGCACACCCATGGTCTATTTGGGAGTTGAGCAGGGGACTAAGGCACACAAAAAGTATAATCCACTTAGCAACAAGGTAGTTATAAGTAGGGATGTAAAATTTGAAGAAGATAAATGCTATAATTAGAGTGATTACTTGAATAAAGAAGGTGGATCAACTTCAAATTGTTTTGAATTCAGTGTGCAAAATGAAGAGGTGTCAGGTGAGAGTATACCCTTTTATGGGTCATACTAATCAAATCAACAGGTCAAGACTTAGATAGAGAGTGTGCAAAAGTGAATGGTGGTGAGAGTCGTGTTGAAGATAGTAGTGAGGCTAGTTTAAGGAGATCCAGCAGGGTCTCTAGTATGCCAAGCAGACTAAATGATTACGTATTAGAAGGAAGAATGCAATATGGTTCTACTGGGAGTCAAGATATGAATAATGTTGAATTACTACTTACACAAGAAGGGGAGCCCGTTTGTTTTCAGGAGGCTATAAAGGAAAATTCTTGGAAGCAGGCTATGAATGAGGCAATACAAGCCATTGAGAGAAACAAAACATGGGTATTAACCGATGCTCCTTTGAAATGTAATCCGATTGGAATAAAGTTGGTGTATAAGTTAAAGAAAGATACAACAGGGGGCAGTCATAAAGCATAAAGCCAGGCTAGTTGCGAAAGGGTGTGTACAACAATAAGGAATTGACTTTCAAGATGCTTTTGCACCTGTAGCAAGGATTGAAACGATCAAGTCGATTCTTCATGGGGACTTGAAGGAGCCTTCCTTCATGGGGACTTGAAGGAGCCTTCCTTCATGGGGACTTGAAGGAGAGTGTCTATGTGAAACAACCGGAGGGCTATGAAAAGAAAGGTGAAGAGTATAAAGTTTACAAGTTTATTAGAGCTTTATATGGCTTAAGGCGGGCCCCAAGAGCATGCAATATGAGATTAGATGAGGTGCTAAAAGAGTTGAACTTTAAAAGATGTCAAGATGAATAGGATGTTTATGTGCGAACTAGTAAAGGTTCTAGCTTAATCTTGTGTGTATATGTGGATGATTTGCTAGTAACAGGCAGCGATGAACAAGAGGTGGAGAGGTTTAAGCTCCAAATGAAGTCAAAATTTGAAATGACAGACTTAGGAGTGTTATGCTATTACTTGGAATTGAAGTTGCTCAAAGTAATGGTAGTATTATGATGAAACAATCTGCATATGCAAAGAAGGTGCTCAAGATGGCTGGTTTAGAGGAGTGTAATGATACAAAAACTCTTATGGAACCAGGTCTAAAAATATTTTAAAGATGAAGGAGGAGTTGAAGTAAACTCGACCGAGTATAGAAAGTTGGTGGGGTCATTGAGATACTTAACTCAAACCAGACCAGATTTGAGTTTTGTGGTTGGGTATGTTAGTAGGTTCATGCAGAGTTCTAAAGAAACACATTTAAAGGCTGTGAAGCATTTGATTAGGTATGAAAAAGGAACGGTACATTATGGGATCAATCAAGTATCAAAAGGTAGGTGGAGGTGGTATGGTTGGTTATAGTGATAGCAGTCATTTGACCGACATCGATGATGGTAAGAGCACTTCTGGCAATGTATTTTTCTATAATTTCTTGGCATTCGCAGAAGCAAGCCACAGCTAGGGGTGTTCAAAAAATCCGATATCCGAAAATATCCGAAATCCGATCCGTATCCGTTTTGCTATATTTTTTAGTTGAGCTCAGCTATATATGCCTATCCATTTGATATTTTCGGGAGTCTCGATGCATTCCTATTTGTAGTTATCTATGTAATTGGTGTTTGGTTGAAGATATGCACATGTATGTATTTTTGTCGGTCACTTTTAGGGTGTTGTTGAGAAAGTATTCGTAAGTGCTTCTTTTTTTTATTTATACGATTGGTTATATTGTTTGTAACGTATTGTTGGTATTCTTTGTACGCATGTTGCTTTGTTCCAAAGAGTTGGTACTTATGTTGTGCATTTCTTTGCGTGTCGTTATGTTTTGCATTGCTAGCTTTTAATTTCTTTAAGATGCATATACAGGTACTTTCTACCCTGATACATAGCTGGTACTTCTACTTATCGATCTATATATCTCAAACAAGTTGCATTGGAATAAGGTAGATAGCGTTTCGTAGGCTACTACACAATAAAGAGCCATTTACATTACTTTAGCTCTGGTGGTAATACCAATAGTACTAAAGAAAATTCTAATTAACTAACTCTCATAAATCTAAAATGCTTTACTATAAATAATTAAATATAGTAGGTTGAAAATTTAGAGTGTTAAAAGGAGACATCTTGCACCCACTTCATCCGAGTTAAATTGCAAATTAATTCAAGGTGAAAAAGGGGTGCCCATAAAACTGTAGCAAATACTTGATTTTAAAGCAAAAACAAACATATATATAGACGTTCGTTAATCATATATACAGATTGTTAAGGTAAGTCAAAGTCCTGACTCCTTTTGGTATTAATTAGGTCATTTGTTAACTTATGGCATTGATAACTCAAATTGGCACACAAATTTTATAACATCTTACATAAAAACTATGAAATAGGAAAATATTAATACTGTAAGTTGAATATCAATAAACCTATATACCAACACCTTGAAGGAGAACTATAAAACAATAGCATACGTTGATTGTCAAAAATCAAAACAAATCATGAATTTCGTTTTTTAAAGATTAGTATATGGGTCAAAGGGTTTAGATTAGTAAGTTAATACGTGACGCTAATGTTGAGCTTCTCTATTAAAGTTCTTTTTGTTCCAAGTTTTGTTTTTGTTTTGGTTTTTCTATGGCAACGGTTACTTAATTAACATATCTAGAAAATTCTTATATGGGTCATCTTGGGTCATAGTGAATTACTTGGTAAATTTTCAACCATCTTTACGAACTGAACGTTAAAGGTTGGGGAAGAGGAATGAGTGGGAGATAATAGAGAGGCATTTTAATCGTGTTTTTACATTACAATTCCATTCACAACGTACACTGTTGTGAATTTAGCATTTGTTATTGCGTTAGTTTATTACTGGGTAAAGCAAGAGTGTTTCTTACGCTTTTCACTCTTCATTTAGTAATTTAATTTGTATAAGTAAAATAGTTTATATGCAATGAATGGGTGTATTGTGCAGAAAGTATAACTTGGATTTGGTGACTTATTTGGTAGTTAACTTGGGTTATGCGTCTTTTGTGTGGTAATGTTGTTTTTTGTACTCCGGCTTTTGTTTATTTAATGTTGCTTATGTTCTTTCTTATTCCTGTTATCTTCACAGTTACACAATAATTGTTCGATATATGGTCCCTAACTTAGATGAGGTCGACCGGCATGACCATGCATGTCAAAAATCATGTTTCTGCATGCTCAGGTTTGTAGGAGTGCTCATAAGATCCTGCACTTCTGCAAAACTTGGAGCTATTGTTAGCTCATTAGCGTTTTCGTTATTTAAAAAAATCACCTAAACATACAAACATCTTATATCCGTACTCTGTTTAAAAGATATGTAACCGTAGATTTGCTAATTCATGAATGTTACATAAACAAGTAAAGGATTACATTGTTGTTATATGGTTTATTACTGTTACACAATAGATTCTAAGGTTTAGGTTGCTACATTAAGCTGGAAATGGGGTTGTGTTGTGCTAAGACACGGTTGTTAACAGGTCCCACTGCAACGCGCGAAGGGACATAACTACTTACAATTGAAAAACACCCATTTTTTTCATTTCAAACAATTCAATTGAGGCTTTTTTTATCCTAAGGAAATAGATGGATTTAATCACCCCTATGATGCTTACAATTGCAGGTTGATTCTTGTTGTGGATCACATCATTTATATGTTTCATAAGCTTCAAATCGTGATGAATATTATGGCTTTGATCGTTTTCTTTTTTCTCCTTTGTGCCAGCGCACGTTCCAGGATAAATCTTTAAATGAGAATGTTATATGTATGATCATGTGGAACACTAATGCTAAATTTTGAGCTTTTCATCAAGTCTACTTTTAAACCTAAAATCAAATGAAAGCATTGTATATACGAGTATATTTTTTGCATTAGCAATAGACCATGGGCTAAGAAACAAGATGTCCCCAGCAAAAAACAAGATGTCCCCAGCAAAAAGGTTATGAGAATGGGCCGGTCCGCCATTTAGAAGAAATACACGGATGTTCATGGCCATTGACATGATGATAAAAAGAAAGAGCCTTTATAACTATCACGAAAAGGGAGGGGTTAAGGGATCGCCTTGTCGTAGACCACGTGAACATTAAAACTTGAGGGTAAGGAACTTGTTAATAAGGATAGATACACCAGAAGCCATAACACATCCCTTAACCCATAAGCACCAACATAGAAGGAATCTTATTTGGTTCATTACTGTAACATCTGACCCATTTCAACATGAAACCCGAACCCGTTTATGTTAACCAATGGAATTTATTTTATTTTAATATGAGCGCAGTAATATTGTCATTTAATTCACATTATAATCATATAGTTATTAATATGATTTTATAAAAAAAATTATAAAATTATATTAGTAATTACGAAACTTAGTTATCTAATTTGAAAATAAATAAAATAACTTTAAATATTTTTGAGGTTTTCAAAGGTTTAACAAAAAATAATAATAATAATAATAATAATAATAATAATAATAATAATAATATTATTATTATTATTAATAAAATTTATTATTAAAAACTAAACCCTAAAAGTTTTGGGTTAAAAGTGTAACAATTGAAACTTATTTATGAAACTTTAAACATGAAATAATAAACAACATAAACCTCAGGGGGCAAAGTGTAAAATTATTTTAAAAACCCATCACCCCCACCGTCGACCACCTTCACCTCCGGCCACATTCCGGTCGTACTCCGGCGAGCCAAACACCCCAATTAACGCGGTTTTTGACCAAATCAA
This sequence comes from Flaveria linearis, assembly GCA_024085815.1. Lineage (NCBI taxonomy): Eukaryota > Viridiplantae > Streptophyta > Magnoliopsida > Asterales > Asteraceae > Flaveria > Flaveria linearis. The sequence continues at coordinate 25,649,930 of CM044011.1, forward strand.
ACATTCCCGACAATATCATATGCAAGATTCGAACCTATACATTAATACAATTTAAAAAGTTATAGTGCGATTTAGAACCGACCCCAACCACTCCACTTTCGGTCGAGATCCATGCCGCGATCGCACTAAAACACTATAATAATCAAATTAATTCCGCACTCACGAACTTTTAATCGTTTATAATCTTCCATTGAGTTCGATTTCATCTGAAACACGCAAAAACATCACCATCGATCACCCTCATTACCCGCGACCTGCAACTTCGTTGAACTTCATCTTCCGGGTACTTTAGATCATAATTGACAGAGGGCTTTTGCTCTTTAACGATCCTAAAAGCTATCTGCAAGGTTAATTTGATTAACAACAATGTTTGAATATTGAATCGACTTCATGACGGTCGCGATTTTTGTTGTTCTGGTTCCAATCGTTTCGGCATTCATAACAGGTATTAAACACTCTTTTGGTTCGGTTTTACATGGGGAACAAAAGCCCCATGGTTAATTCCATAACATCTGCGATTGGTGGTTCAATTGGGTCGATTTTAGTTCTAGGGTTCATGTCGACTTGGGGGTTTCTTTTGTTGATGTTTAAAATCCCTTGGAACTAGAGAATACCGCGGCTGTATGCCTTGGTTCACTGGTTCCCCACTCCCTTGCAATCCATGAGGTCCCGGGTTCGACGCCGGGCACCCTCACATATTTTTTAAGGCTTTTTGAGCTTTAAAAAAATTACAGAAAATTTCTAAAAATTATAAAATCGATTTTATAAACTTCGTTTAATACAAAAGTTATCTAATTATTTTTAGAAAAATTACTTCTTTAAAAACCTTAATTATTCTTTATAAAGTATTATTTTAAATGTTATAAGAGTATAAATAGTTACTTCATATTTCATGAAAATTCATTCTTATTCCTTTTAAGGGTTATAAATAAAATATTACAAGTGTTACAAAGTTATTTCTATAAAAATGAACTTTTAATACTAATTTAAATTATTAAATTATTATTAGGCACTATATTACCTTTAATTATGAATTATTCAAGATAATTGCAATTATATATATTTGATAGTTTCACAGATTACTTATAAAAAGTCGTTTTGTGTTATTTAGTTAATTAAATATTTTAATTAATTATCATATAATTAATTAATAATATTAGTTATTTGTTTTTCCCACACTTTAACAATAAATTAAACGGTTACGCGTATTGATACATTTATTTATATTAAATTCTAAACATAATCACTTTCAATAAATTCATTTATTTATTTCAAGACACTCAAACTAAATAAGTTATTTCATTCAAAACCCAATCCTAATGGAAACCCTCATCTATTCCCAATTCTCATATTATTATTATTCTAACTCGAGACACCGTTCCGTAGATTACTCGTAAGGAAATCGTTGGTGTCTAATCTATCACGTACAAATTCTAATCTCATCAATCAAGTGAGTATTCATATCCCCTTTTTCTATTATTTCTTATTTGGGGGAAGTCATGTGATACAATATTTAATCATGATATTCTATTGTTATTTCATTCTAAATACAATTCAAGACAGGTTATGTTATTACTTGCAACTATGTGAACATACTATGATAAACTGAATGGCAGTAGGAACCCTAATACAATCAATCAATCAGTCCTGGTATCAATGGTAGATCTACTGGTTTGGATAACCCACCCCACATGAATAGTCGAGTGGTGATTGTGTCAGAGGCAAATAGTCAATCTATGGTGTATGTGTGCAAGTCTATTATATGCAAAGTGTCAAGTCAAGGGGTTTATATCGTGTCGGTTTATCTATATGCTCCGCTATTGCATTATAAGTCTTAACATTACCTTGTGAATTGGATTATTCTCAATCAAACAATCAATCTCTATGTATATTCAAACTGTGTTTACTCACCAGCTAATTTTTAGCTGACTCGTTACTTTTCACATGATTTCAGGTTAAGCAAGTTAGTGGACTTCTACATGCTCATTTAAGACCCGGACTTAGTTAAAATAAAGGACAATTACTATTTGTGACTTCAACTGTTGTATTTGCATATGTTAAATTCATGCTATCTTGTAATCTGATTTTAATATTATCTCTACTATTAGACGACCACGCGTTATGAACAATCAATCATCCCCTCGTCCGCTCTGATGATTCCGCCGTCGATCGGGGTGTGACAGATTGGTATCAGAGCCATGGTTATAGGGAATTAGGTTATTAGAAACGGAATGACCTAGACTATAACTAAGACCTTACTTACGAGTCCACTCGTACTTAAATGGAACTTTACGTGCCTTACATGTTAGACACTCTTCTAGGTTAGGTGCTTTACATGGATATCCTCCTACTCTTGATCATGACTAATACACACCTAAAATTCCCAAACATATACTAAGGCATTGGTGCCTAAATCATATGATTTCCAAATTTCAAATTTCAAATCTCAAATTGATACTTATGGTTTTCAAAATCTCGTCAAAGTCTGTGTCCCACCACTGAATACATGCAATGCTGGAAGAGTGGGATGCTCTTATCTCGGGGTGTTCTGTCTAGGCAAGGTATTCGTATAAATCCAAATCAGCCGATGGATCTGTCTACCTTACTTGGGAACCCTCGGGATGAATATCTGCTTACAGGTACGCATGTCTTCAAAGAGGTTATGTTGGACATAATACTTTGATCAGCCAGCGTATTCGTTTCGGTTTGCGGACCGAACGTCTACACTTGGAACATCTCATTGTGATGTCGAATCATTCTTGTCCTTGATTTTGTCTCCTTGATTTAAATTATTCAAGATTTGAACACCATCATAACAAATTCTGCTATCTCGAACTTTTATCTTAAGCTTGTAAGCATGATTTTTCCTTTGTTACACTGATGTAACTTGAAATTTTCCGAATTTCTAATTGATATTATTTTCCTTTCGTCGTTAAATCAAACTTCGTACCGCTTGCACCGTGGGAGATGCAAGAGTTTGCAAGTCAACCTATGACTAAGAACACTCGTATCTCCAGATGCAAGAGTTTGCAAGTCAACCTATGACTAAGAACACTCGTATCTCCTAAATGATTCTATCTCATCAAAACAGGGGTGATTCCCTTACTTTGATGAATCTCTATTCGTTTCGATAAAATGGATTCCAATTGTGTGTTTTATGAAATTTCATCCTCTGGATTAGGGTGATTTCCTTATCTTGAGGATTGACTTCAATTATTCTTATTGGAACTTACATTTCATAAACGACATGATCCCACCAAAATAGGATTGAAACCCGTACTTTGGTGACAAATGTCAAATCTTGATTGTTTTCTTGTGATAATGAAGCCCAAGGCGTGAATTCCATACCTTGATGATAATTTCATTTTTATGGATTATATTTTCTCAAATGAAACGACCTCGTCAAAGTAGGGGTGAATTCTGGATTTTGACGAAGAAGTTTATCCTGTTATATTTTGTTTTTGTAAAACTTTATCGTTAAGATAGGATTGATTTCCCTTACCTTAATGTTGAGTTACCTCGTCTTATTACTATGGATCCTTAACAATGAGTTGGGATCGAACTTTTTGATTGGTAAGTTAGTGGTCATACCTTGAGAGTACACCATCAAGTTAGGGGTGAAAACCATACCTCGATGACTATTCTCATTTCTTGATCTTCAACTTATCAAGGTTGTAATCAAGTGACGAGAAGCATGTAGTAACTTGAAGGGTGAAACAATGTTAGTGTTCCGGCCTATCAAGCCAAAGCATGATCTCTGAACTTGAAAGAAGACCCGATCGCTCTAGGTTAGTTTTGATTCTGAGCTTGGAGCATGTAAATTCTTAAATCGATTTCTTTTCCTTTATCATCATGTTTTGACTCGATCTAGCTACATCGAACCATTTATTCCTTACTTATCAACTTTCATTTTGAGATATCATCAACACCTGATTACGTGATGGTAGTCTTCCTAAACAATCTTTTGTCAAATAAAGATATTATCAACTTGTGATTATGTCTTTCTAGTCATACGAATGTTCTCGACTATACTTATGGGTTTGATGAATTACGTATGCAATCTACCTTTGGAAATTTGTTATCTTGCAAAACATGTTTACAAATACCTATCTTATTGTTTGCGTCATTTCTTGAATCGTTTTTGAATCTTTAACCTTGAAAATCATTGAAATTCTAACTTGGTTTTGAACAACAAGACTTGTTATTATCCTCATTGCGATGTGGATATAAAGGTTCATCAAATTTCGTAATTTGTAGTCATGGGTTTGGCATAAAAGAAAAGACATAACTTGTCATGTGTCTAAGTGTCTTACTTTCACATATGACAAAACCTAACCTCCGTGCTCCCATGAATCTCCTGTTTAACTTTTCATTCACCAAGCTGCCTCGTACCGCTAGTGGTCACGATAGTATCTGGATTATCGTTGATCGATTGACTAAGTCGGCTCATTTCATACCAATTCGTGAGGAGTGCCGAGTCGAGAAATTGGCTCGTATTTACATCAATAAAATAGTCGGTCGTCATGGTGTACCTTTAGATATTATCTCTGATCGCGATGGTCGCTTCATCTCTTGTTTCTGGAAAAGTCTCCAATCAGCTCTCGGAACTCAACTGAATCTTAGCACAGCTTATCACCCGCAAACCGACGGTCAGACTGAAAGAACGATACAAACTCTTGAGGATATGCTCCGGGCTTGTGTCATTGATTTCAGTGGATCGTGGGATTCTCATCTTCCGTTGATCGAATTCTCTTACAATAACAGTTACCATACCAGCATCCAGATGGCACCATTTGAGGCCTTGTATGGCTGAAAGTGTCGATCTCCCATCTGTTGGTCTGAAGTTGGTGAATCACAGATTACTGGTCCGGAATTGATACAAGAAACAACCGACAAAATTCATAAGATCCGTGATAACTTGGTCGCTGCTAGAAATCGTCAAAAGCATTATGCTGATAAAAGACGTAAGCCCATGGAATACAATGTCGGTGATCTCGTACTTCTTAAGGTATCACCTTGGAAGGGAGTGATTCTCTTTGGAAAGAAAGGGAAGCTAGCACCTCGTTACGTGGGTCCATTCAAAGTGCTCGAGCGAATTAGGAAAGTGGCCTACAAGCTTGAACTACCTCAAGAACTCAGCAATATGCATCCGATGTTTCCTGTTTCAAACCTCAAGAAATGCCTAGCCGATGAAAATCTCCACATCCCACTCGATGAAGTTTAGATTGATGAATCTATGCACTTTATTGAGAAACCTGTGGAAATTATGGATCGGGAAGTCAAATAACTCAAACGTAGTCGGATACCCATTGTTAAAGTCCGCTGGGAATCTAAACGTGGCCCAGAGTTCACCTGGGAACGTGAGGACCAAATGAAATCCAAGTACCCTCATCTTTTCGTCTCAGCCTCCTCGTGATTAAAAATTTCAGGACGAAATTTCCTAAAGCATGGGAGACTGTAACATCCGACCCATTTCAACATGAAACCCGAACCCGTTTATGTTAACCAATGGAATTTATTTTATTTCAATATGAGCGCAGTAATATTGTCATTTAATTCACATTATAATCATATAGTTACTAATATGATTTTATAAAAAAATTATAAAATTATATTAGTAATTACGAAACTTAGTTATCGAATTTGAAAATAAATAAAATAACTTTATATATTTTTGAGGTTTTCAAAGGTTTAACAAAAAATAATAATAATAATAATAATAATAATAATATAATATTAATAATAAAATTTATTATTAAAAACTAAACCCTAAAAGTTTTGGGTTAAAAGTGTAACAATTGAAACTTATTTATGAAACTTTAAATATGAAATAATAAACAACATAAACCTCAAGGGGCAAAGTGTAAAATTGTTTTAAAAACCCATCAACCCCACCGTCGACCACCTTCACCTCCGGCCACATTCCGGCCGTACTCCGGCGAGCCAAACACCCCAATTAACGCGGTTTTTGACCAAATCAAACATTCCTGACAATATCATGTGCAAGATTCGAACCTATACAGTAAAAACAATTTAAAAAATTATAGTGCGATTTAGAACCGACCCCAACCACCCAACTTTCGGCCGAGATCCATGCCGCGATCGCACTAAAACACTATAATAATCAAATTAATTCCGCACTCACGAACTTTTAATCGTTTATAATCTTCCATTGAGTTCGATTTCATCTGAAACACGCAAAAACACCACCATCGATCACCCTCATTACCCGCGACCTGCAACTTCGTTGAACTTCATCTTCCGGGTACTTTAGATCATATATGACAGAGGGCTTTTGCTCTTTAACGATCCTAAAAGCTATCTACAAGGTTAATTTGATTAACAACAATGTTTGAATATTGAATCGACTTCATGACAGTCGCGATTTTTGTTGTTCTGGTTCCAATCGTTTCAGCATTCATAACAGGTAAATAAACACTCTTTTGATTCGGTTTTACATAGGGAACAAAAGCCCCATGGTTGATTCCATTAACATCTGCGATTGGTGGTTCAATTGGGTCGATTTCAGTTCTAGGGTTCATGTTGAATTGGGGGTTTCTTTTGTTGATGTTTAAAATCCCTTGGAACCAGAGAATACCAAGGTTGTATGCCTTGGTTCACTGGTTCCCCACTCCCTTGCAATCCATGAGGTCCCGGGTTCGACCCCGGGCACCCTCACATATTTTTTAAGGCTTTTTGAGCTTTAAAAAAATTACCAAAATTTCTAAAAATTACAAAAATCGATTTTATAAACTTTGTTTATTTCAAAAGTTATCTAATTATTTTTAGAAAATTTACTTCTTTAAAAACCTTAATTATTCTTTATAAAATATTATTTTAAATGTTATAAGAGTATAAAAAGTTACTTCATATTTCATGAAAATTCATTCTTATTCCTTTTAAGGGTTATAAATAAAATATTACAAGTGTTACAAAGTTATTTCTATAAAAATGAACTTTTAATAATAATTTAAATTATTAAATTATTATTGGGCACTATATTACCTTTAATTATGAATTATTCAAGATAATTGCAATTATATATATTTTATAGTTTCACAGATTACTTACAAAAAGTCGTTTTGTGTTATTTAAATAATTAAATATTTTAATTAATTATCATATAATTAATTAATAAAATTAGTTATTTGTTTTTCCCACACTTTAACAATAAATTAAACGGTTACGCGTATTGATACATTTATTTATATTAAATTTTAAACATAATCACTTTCAATAAATTCATTTATTTATTTCAAGACACTCAAACTAAATAAGTTATTTCATTCAAAACCCAATCCTAATGGAAACCCTCATCTATTCCCAATTCTCATATTATTATTATTCTAACTCGAGACACCGTTCCGTAGATTACTCGTAAGGAAATCATTGGTGTCTAATCTATCACGTCCAAATTCTAATCTCGTCAATCAAGTGAGTATTCATATCCCCTTTTTCTATTATTTCTTATTTGGGAGAAGTCATGTGATACAATATTCAATCATGATATTCTATTGTTATTTCATTCTAAATTCAATTCTAGACAGGTTATGTTATTACTTGCAACTATGTGAACATACTATGATAAACTGAACGGCAGTAGGAACCCTAATACAATCAATCAATCAATCCTGATATCAATGGTAGATCTACTGGTTTGGATAATCCAACCCACATGAATAGTCGAGTGGTGATTGTGCTAGAGGCAAATAGTCAATCTATGGTGTATGTGTGCAAGTCTATTATATGCAAAGTGTCAAGTCAAGGGTTTATATCGTGTCGGTTTATCTATATGCTCCGCTATTGTATTATAAGTCTTAACATTACCTTGTGAATTGGATTATTCTCAATCAAACAATCAATCTCTATGTATATTCAAACTGTGTTTACTCACCGGCTAATTTTTAGCTGACTCGTTACTTTTCACATGATTTCAGGTTAAGCAAGTTAGTGGACTTCTACATGCTCATTTAAGACCCGGACTTAGTTAAAATAAAAGACAATTACTATTTGTGACTTCAACTGTTGTATTTGCATATGTTAAATTCATGCTATCTTGTAATCTGATTTTAATATTATCTCTACTATTAGACGACCACGTGTTATGAACAATCAATCATCCCTCGTCCGCTCCGATGATTCCGCCGTCGGTCGGGGTGTGACAATTACAAACAATATAAATTCCCAGTTTAGGGTGTCAAAAGCTTTCTTGACGTCTACTTTAAAAAAGACGGCATCCTTTTTCATTTTTTACAACAATATTGAACTTCCTTAGCGATCAATGCATCGTCAAACATTTTTCTTCTAGAGATGTAAGCCATTTGGTTTTCCGACACTACCAACCTAATAACACACATCATCATGTTGGGTAGACACTATGACACTACCTTTGCGATTGCCAAAAGCTTTCTAAAAATCGCACATGTGGATCCATTGGGTCCTAGGGTTTTGTCTGAAACATAATCCCGAACCGCCTCTTGTCTCAAAGCTAGTATAGGAATTTTACAATTACGCTCCTAGAATCTTGATCGAGTAGTTTTTTGAAGACATGATTATGGAGAAAATTGTCTAGTAGCAAATGGCTCGATGAAGAGGTATTTGAAGTAGTTAAAGGCTTCATGTTTGATATCATTTGGATCAGCATTCTAGGAGCCATTATAGGGAAATTGGTTTTTAGGAGGTGTAAATTGATTGTTATGTGAAAACACCTTGAGTTTTCATCCCCCTCCATACACCATATTGTGAAGATAATAGTATACAAGTCAAATTAGAAGGGGTCTTTCTGTCATTGTGATGAGTTTAAAGGTCTTTTTGTAAATGTAAGTGTAAGGGAGCTAATTGATAGTTATCTTTAAGTAGAAGGTTTATATTTGTATAATTATGGTTAGATCGTTAATGTTATGTTAGATGTTGTTAATATAAACCGATAGTTCATATCTCTCTTGTAATTCTTTCAAGTCTCAATAAAATCATTAGTTTCTTATGATTGATAGTTTTATTTGATAATCCTTTTGATCTTGTTCTTGAGTTAATTTCGTGATAAAACTCAACAATTGGTATCAGTGCTTTGCTCGATTATTAAGAAACCTATTGAAGGTCAATTCAATTGAAGGTCGATTCGATTGAAGATTGAAGGATGGTGTCTACAAAGTTCAAACTGGAAAATTTTGATGGCAACAATGATTTCAATCTATGGCCATTGAAAATGTGTGCTCTACTAGTTCATCAAGGTCTGGTAGATGCATTAGGTGCTAAGCGAAAGATGCCCGAATGTATCACATAAGAAAGAAAGAAATAATTGTAGTAAGAGAGAATAGAGTTGGTAGATAAGGCAAAGAGAAGGTATCACAGAAGAAAGAAAGAAAGAAAGAATTGTAGGAAAAGAGAAGAGAGTTGGTAGATAAGGCACACAACGCAATAATTCTCAGTTTAGGAGATAAGGTCCTTTGAGAAGTGTCGAAGGAAGTAACCACGGCTGAAATCTAGGCTAAACTTGAAAATATGTATATGACTAAGTCATTGGCCAATAGGTTGTATCTGAAAAAGAGATTATATATGTTTCAGATGGCACCTAACAAGTCTCTTGATGATCATACAGATGAGTTCAATAAATTGATCATTAATTTAGAGAATATTGATGTCAAGTTAGATGATAAAGATCAGGCGATTATCTTCCTGGCCTCATTACCACAAACAAATGAGCATTTTGTTACTACACTCATGTATGGGAGGGATAGCCTATCATTAGAAGAAGTTTTGGCTTCCATGAATTCCAAGGAGTTGAAAATAAGAACTGAAGTACATAGTGATGGGGCGGATGGGTTGTTTGTGGGTTGTTTGTAAGAGGAAATCTGGACAAAGAACTATCAAGAGTAAGGGAGCCTTTCGATCAAAGTCTAAAACAAAACAAAGGTGTTTTTTCTGTAACTCTAAAAAACACTTTAAAATAGATTGCCTTAAATGGAGGAAAAGAAATATGGAGTTTTAGAGTCCAAAGAGTCATTCTAATCATGAACAAGAAAGCTCTTCGGTTGGGTATGAAAGTGTTGATGTCTTGGTGGATATCGAGTTCACACTGGTCAAGAATGGGTCATGGACTCAGGAGGGCCTTACCACATGATTCCCCATAAAGAGTTCTTCAAAAAGCTAACCTTGCAAGAACATGGAACAATAAAACTTGGTGATGATAGGCCTTGTCGAATCAAGGGTATTGGTATTAGTTCTTTTGAGTCTCAGCAATGAATCTGAGGTAGAACTGCAACAAGTCAGGTATATCTAGGCCTAAAGAAAAATTTAATTTCACTTGGCACTTTTGAAAGTGAGGGATGTCATGTGAGTTTAAATAATGGTAAGGTCAAAGTTGTTAAGGACTCAATGGTAGTTATGTTTAGGACCAGGAAAGGAAATAATATCTACTTCCTTGATGGAAAGGTAAGTTTAGGGTGCATGAATGTTACAGCTCACAAGAATGATTCAATGGCTAGTCTGTGGCATAACAGGTTAGGTCACATCAGTAATCAGGGACTTAGTGAGCTAAACAAACAAAAATTACTTGGTGAGTTGAGTAATTATGATGCAGGATTCTGTGAACATTATGTTTTAGGTAAGGCTCATAGAGTAAGGTTCATCAAGAGTGTACATAAGTCTAACGGTGTTCTAGATTATGTATATGCTGATCTATAGGGTCCTACTAAGACTAAATCCCTAGGTGGTGCTACTTATTTTTTATTAGTCATACTTAAGGAGAGTGTGGGTGTACATTTTGAAAGCAAAGTATGAAGCATTTGAGAAATTTAGGGATTGGAAGTCACTAGTAGAAACCCAAACAAAGAGAAAGGTGAAGAAATTAATAATAGATGATGGACTTGAGTTTTGTAGTGCGCAGTTCAGTCAATTCTGTAAGAGGAATGGGATTACTAGGCATTTAACTGTCCCAGGGACACCTCAACAGAATCAGTTATTAGAAAGAATGAACGGAACTTTGTTGAATAAGGTTAGATGTTTATTGTCAAGCTTAGAGCTGCCTAAGCAATTCTAGGCAGAGGTTGTTTCTAGATCTGCATATCTGGTGAATATGTCTCCTTCTTCTGCATTAGAGATGAAAACTCCTATGGATATGGTCAGGGAAAAGACAAGCTTATGAGGAACTGAGGGTGTTTGGGTCTTTGGCATATGCTCATGTTAGTCAAGGGAAATTAGAGCCCATGGCTATCAAATGTATCTTTGTTGGTTATCCTGAGGGAGTAAAATGGTATACTATGGAACTGGAAAGTGGAAGTCCCAAGATATTGATAAGCAGGGATGAAGCGTTCAGAGAAAGCATAACCTATAAGGATGTCATAAGTAATAAAGATTGTAGAATAAGGCATAGATCAGGTTGATCAAGTACCTGAGATTAAGGTGGAGTTACCTCCAAGAGATAGAGGTTCTATTAGTCAGTCTGAACATTCTCCTCTGGGTGATGCAGGGGGTGAGCAACCTCGGTATAGTATTGCCAAAGATTGACCTAGGAGGACTATAGTACCACTTGAGAGCTTTAGAACTTCAGGTGATTTATCAGCCTATGTGCTTATTGCTGCTGAAAGTGAAATTGTGCATGATCTATTGTCATATCAGCAAGCTATAACTTCAAAGGATAGTGAGAAGTGGGTAGCTGCTATGAATGAGGAAATGGAGTCTCTAGCTAAGAACAAAACCTGGGTCTTAGTAGATAAACCAGAAAGTCAAAAGCTGGTTGATTGTAAATGGTTGTTCAAGTTAAAGGAAGGTTTTGAAGGTGAGGCTCCTAGATATAAAGCCAGGCTGGTTGCAAAGGGTTATACACAAAGGGAAGGTGTTAACTACAATGAAATTTTTTCTCTTGTAGTTAAGCATGCCTCTATTCGAGTCCTATTAGCATTGACTGCTAATATGATTTTGAACTTGAGCAATTAGATGTCAATGCAACTTTTCTACATAGAAATTTAGAGGAGAAGATCTATATGAAACAACCACTTGGTTTTGAGGTGGGGGGAAAGAAGATAAAGTCTGTCTTTTAAAAAAGTCCTTATATGGACTAAAACAGTCTCCACGTCAATGGTATAAGAGATTTGATGATTATATTGTCTCACGCGGTTTTTGTAGAAGCAACTATGACTATTGTGTCTACTATAAAGTGTACAAGCCTGGTAATTTTGTTTACTTGTTGTTGTATACAGATGATATGTTAGTAGCATGCAAAGATGCTCAACAGGTTGATGACACTAAGGCTTTGTTAAAAAGGGATTTTGATATGAACGAATTGGGTCATGCTAAGAAAATCTTAGGCATGGAAATCAGTAGAGACAGAGATGATGGTGTTGTGAAGTTAACTCAAAGTGCTTATGTAAATAAAGTGCTAAATGAATTTTATATGAGTGATAGTAAGGCTATGAGTGTGCCTTTAGGTCAACAATTTAAGGTGTCTAAGGATGATTGTCCATCTATTGAGGAGGAAGTAGCCTATATGTCCAGGGTAACTTATTCAAGTGTTATGGGGAGTTTAATGTACTTGATGGTCTACACTAGACATGATATGAGTTATGCAGTTAGTTTGGTGAGTAGATACCTTAGTAATCCAGACAAGAGACATTCAGAAGGTGTGAAGTGAATTATGAGGTATTTAAATAGTACCAAAGATGTGGGTTTAGTGTTTGGCAGGCCTGATGGTGTTGATTCAGTGCTACATGGATTCGTGGACTTAGATTTTGCTAAAGACGAAGATAATTGTAGATCTTTGACTGGTTATGTATTCAAAGTTTATGGGAGTATTGTAAGTTGGAAGGCATCACTGCAAGGGGTGGTTGCATTATCTTCTACTAAAGCATAATTTATAGCTTTGACTAAATCAATAAAGGAGGCAATATGGTTAAAGGTCTAGTCTTAGAGCTTGGGTTTGTTCTGGGTGATGTTGTGGATCATTGTGATAATCTTGGTGCAATACAATTGGCCAAACATTAGGTGTTATTTCACAGATCTAAGCACATAGATGCTAAGTTGTATTTCATTAGAAATGTGATTAATAACAAGATAGTGTGTGTAGAGTATGTGAATACTGCTGAAAATGTTGCAGATGTATTAACTAAAGCTCTTCCATTGCCTAAGTTTGGTGCATGTTTGACGTTGTTGGGTATAGGTTGATTGATTGTGTATTTGACTTGCTATACTAAGGTGGAGATTGTGAAGATAAAAGTATACAAGTCAAATTAAAAGGGGTCTTTCTGTCATTTTCATGAGTTTAAAGGTCTTTCTGTAAATGTAAATGTAAGGAGCTAATTGATAGTAAGCTTTAAGTAGAAGGGTTGTATTTGTATAATTGTAGTTCGATCGTTAATGTTCTGCAAGATCTTGTTGATATAAACCGATTGAAGAAGAAGCATGTAATCAATTCATATTTCTCTTGTAATTCTTTCAAGTCTCAATGAAATCATTAGTTTCTTTTGATTGATAGTTTGATTTGATAATCCTTTTGATCTTGTTCTTCAGTTAATTCCGTGATAAAACTCAACGCATATGATCCGAGTTTTTTGGCGAACATTCTTAGCTTTTAAACCTTCAAGTCCAACAAGCTTTTCAAAATTGAAGATTTTTTATAAGTTTCAGTATTATCTATACTTTAGCTTTAAAACCCGCAATCTACCTTTTGACCTCATTTTTTATCGCCATTAATTTCTTAAAGAGAACGACATCAAGTGGTCCGATACAATCGCCAAAGGAGATTGTGTTCGCGCCACCAACTCCATGTCGTCATAAGTCACAAGTTGAAGAACTAGAATAAGAGGACCAAAGTCCGCGGATGACGTATTAGGAGCTAGTGGGACATGGTCCGAGAACTTCATGCCAAAAGGAGTGCAATCACGTTAGGTCATCTATCAATAAAATTACAAAAAACAGTCTATCTAACTTGCTTGATCCAGATTAGAGGACATATACGTGAACATGTTCCCCCCATATGGTATTCCTAAAGATGGCCATTGTGAATGAAATCATTAAAAGCACAAGAGCCGATACAACTACAATTTAGTCTTTCCTCCCTATCCATTAACTCGTTGTAATCTCGTATGAGAACCTAAAGACCATCCAAGAATTCCACGGTGTCTGACAGTTTTTTTTTTCACAACTTGAGTTTTCCACCATAATCTTGCTAGGCTTATATATTGATGACATTTTGGGTACTAGGCAATCCATTCACAAAGACAAAAATCACCTAAGTTATATTTTTTTAAGGATTGAGTATTAAAGAAAACCGATGGATCCAGAAAAACATAATGGCCATCCACAATAAGGGTGTAAACGAATCAAGCCAACCCCGAGCTAGTATAGGTTTGAGCTCAACTTGTTTTGACATAAAAGAGCTCAAGCTCAACTCGTTTCAATCCTTATTTTTAAACTCGAGCTCGACTCATGAAAAACTTTTCAAGCCCGAGCTTGATTCAGGCTCGACTCAATTTTTATGTAGTTTTTATTTTTTAATATTTTTCTATTTAATGTTATATATATTTATTATTATATATTTTATATATAACACTATACATATTATATTATTATTTTAATCAAAAATTTTATATAATAAAAAATTTTATATAAATATACATAATAAATTAGATTAAAAAAAAAGTAAATCTCTTGAATGCTAATGAAATGTTTCTAAAAGGTTACATAATATTCATTTATATCTGGTCGAATGTGTCAAAACATTCGGTAAGAGCATCTAGTGTTTGATGCGATCAGAAAGAGAACCAAGGGAAATGAGATGTTTGATCAACCAAGTCACTGATTACTTCGCATTACCACTATTAATACTCATACAAGGACTTACTGTAGTTTGTTAGGATTACAACTAACTAAGGGGGTGTTTGTTTTGGTCTTAATGACCTGGTCAGATGCACAAGTCTGACTCGGTCAGACCTTCAGTGTTTGGTTTATACCACTGAATGAAAAATACCCTCTTATTCATCCTCTTAATAGGTCAGACATGGTGCAAAGTCTGACCAAAAAGTTCTCCAAGCAGGCCGACCTCCTCCTTCCATTCCTTTGAGCTCGCCGGACCTTTCTCCAAGCAGGTAGCCAGCGCAGCACCTCCGGCGGACCGTTCAGCCGTCGACCTCCTCCTTCAGCCCCAAACTTTACAGGTACACATCTAGAGCTTTACAGCCCCTTCAACCCCGAACTTTTACCGTCAACCTCCTCCTTCAGCTCCGTCGCCGCCACTGTTGGGTCCCCACAGTGAAATCGATCGGGGTATTGGGATCGGTGACCCTTGATTTTAGTATTTTGGGGTTGGGTGACCCTTAATCGGGTGAAATCGAGTTGGGGTTTTTGGGTGGGGTTTTCTGCTAGGGTCGGGTGGGTTTTCTATTAGGGTCGGGTGGGGTTTTCTGTTGTGGTTTTCTGTTGGAGAATCAATACCATTGTTGAAATAGACTTGGGGTTTTCTATTGGGATTGTTGGAGAAATATGGATGTTGGAGAAGCTTCCATGGCCACTACAAAATAAAGAAAAACCCAACAAATCAAGCATGCCCATTTTGACTTTTTGTAGTAAAATGTTCGATTTTTAATAATCTTCAAGCACACATCCATGCCTGTGTGAAGGTCCTGTGCTTGAAATGAAACAAACTCAAAATCATTTTAATAAGAAGTTCAAAAATGAAAGGAAAAAAACTTTAAAAGAAGTTGTTTAGATCTATTGTATTGGGGTTGTTTGTGTAGATCATGTTTAATTATGTTTCATCTGATTAATTATCTTTTTTGAAAGAAGTTATGTAGATCTATTGTATGTATATGCATATGATTAAATTGGGGTTGTTTCATATGATTAATTATGTTTCATGATGATCTATTGCATTATATATGCATATGATTAATTATCTTGTTTGACAGAAGTTGTGTAGATGTATATGATTCATGATGATTAAATTAGGGTTGGTTGTATAGTTACCTTCTTTGTTTAGGGACTTCTTTGTTTAGGGACTGTGTGGAATCAAAGACCAATATGGTTCTAATTATGGTTAATTCTTCTAATTTTATAATACATGTATTTCTATGATATGGTTAATTCTTCTAATTTGTATAATACATGTTATAATTGATAGATTCTTCTAAAGAAATGGCTGAAAAAAGATTAGGATTAATTGAAAGCTTTAAGGAGTTGATAAAAGCTTTCTAGAATCATGTATTCATGAAATTGCACTTCATGGACGTGAGGGTAGTAGCCTGAAAGCGATTTCATGGAGGAACGTTGCTGAAAAGTTGAAAACAGAACATGATTTTATAGTGGATCAAAAACAAATAGACCGCTATGATTACTTGAAATCAAAATTTGCAGCTTGGTCAAAGCTTAAGAACAAAATTGGAAATGTTTATAACCCTCTAACAAATACCTTTAACTTAACAGAAGAGGAATGACAACTTGAGATCAAGGTATTTCTTTATTTATACATATATATTTCAATAACCTTATAGTAGTTTACAATTTTTTTCCACATAGTCCAACAAATTCGTAGAAAAGTTGAGAAGAGCGCCACTTGATTATCCCAACTTGCTACTCAATTGTTTGAAGGATCTACTTCAAATGGTTTTGATAGTTGAGGGTCATCTTTTACACTCCCTCATCCTTTGTGAAAGTGATTGATCAAAATACTCTTTTGGACATTGATGGCACTCAAATGGAATATGAAGCTAGTGAAGAGTCTTCTGATCGGTCTAAACAAAAAAGAAAATCATCAACTCAAGGTGTTAGTAATGAGTCATCAGGTCGGTCTAAAAAATGATCAATAATGTTTGAAGAAAAGATGACTATGTTTTTTATCGTCATAGGACATAATGAGCGCTTTCGAATGGTTAGGCGAAGGTTTCAACACTTAACAGAAACAATTCATAGATGTTTTCATGAGGTCTTAATTGCAATGATGAATTTCACAAGAGAAGTTATAGTTCCGACATCTTCTAATCCAATCACGAGTGCTTCAGAAAAACATAGAAGGCGAAAACAAATATTTCCTGGAGCAATAGACGCATTAGATGGAACTCTTGTACATGCAGTCGTCCTTACTGATCAACAGACTCGTTACAGGGGAAAAGGAAAGGGTGAATGCTTTCAAAATGTCTTGGGAATCTGTAATTTTGATATGATATTCATGTTAGTATAGGCCAGATGGGAGGGTGTTGCACATGATTCACGTGTTTTGAAAGAAGTTGCATTTAATCCGATTTCCGGATTTTATTTTCCCCCACCAGGTTTTTATCCGTTTCTTAACTTTGATGTAATTGTTTACAGATAAATTATATGTAATAGTTTTGGTACTAACATTTACAAACAAATATTATCTTTGCGATGCTGCATACACTAACACTCGTGGGTTTATAACTCCCTACCGTAATACGAGATATTGGATATACGATTTTCGACGACGGCGTGCGTTGACTAAGGAAGAAAAATTCAACCATGCTCACGCACAACTCAGAAATGTAATTAAGCGCGCATATGGTGTTTTGAAGGCAAGATTCTCAATCCTAAAACAAATGGCCACCTTTTCATTTCCAATACAAAGAGACATAGGGGGTGTTTGTTTTTTGAAAAAACCTCTTCCCCACCTCTTCATTTGCGCGCTCGCAGACGCGGGAAGAGGTTTTTACTTCGCAGACTGTTTGTTTTCTGGAAGACGTTTCATTAAAAACGTCTTCCTGACGTCTGCACGGAGAAGAGGTAGAACAAGGTCTTCACAACCTCTTCTAAACTCTTCAGACTTTCATTTGAACCCTACACATACCCAACACCCCAACACCCCTTCTCTTCTCCACATTTCTACATACCCACCGTCTCCCGCTTTCCCCTCGCCACCGTCGCCACGTCGCCTACGTCGCCACCTCGCCTCCGTCGCCACCGTCGCCAACTCGCCTCCGTCACCACCTCGCCACTTCGACCCCCCGCCCCCTTCGGCCCGCTTTCCCCCTTCGGCCCGCTTTCCCCCTTCGGCCCGCAGATCCCCTTTGGCCAGCCCTCCTCCTTCAGGTAATTCCTTTAGTTTTGGATCTTCAATCTGTACCCATTTGACCCGGTACCCAACCCATGTGTCATGAAAGTTTTGAGCAGTTACCCAACCCATGTGTCTAGAGCATTTTGACACCTCAAGGAAGAGTAAATACTCGCTTTAGAGAAACTGGGAAAGTAAGCTTCCCATAAGATTCTGGAGTTCTAACAATTTCCTTACACATACTTCTCCAAGACCTACAAACTGCAGCACAAGCAACAACATGTTTTCTTGCAGGCCATGTGCTTTCACTCTCTTCTAACCTCTTGATTACATCAAAGAGAAGCTCGGGAGGGAGATTAGCCCACCTACTGTTTTGGACAATAAGTGGCGGATGATTATCACTTAAATCATTGATCGAACCCTGTGATTTCCCTCTGCTATAAAGGCTAGAAAGCCTCACATCAAAACTACGCCTTGATAAACTACCAAACCCGTCTCTCACATCACGAACTATGCTACGAAATGACATTTTTTCCAAAAGAATTTAATGAACACAACACTTTCTATGACTTTTATATATATATATATATATATATATATATATATATATATATTAATGTATTAGTTGTTTTTAAAGTTTAAAAAATAAATTTAGTTTAATTACAGAATATTTCAGCATTCTGCAGATGTTAAACAAAACAACAGTCTTTTTTTTACAGACTGCAGACATTTGGTCCACCTCTTCTACTGCAGATGTCTGCAGATGTGGTCCGCAGACTGCAGATGTTTTCCTGCAGAAAAAACAAACAGCACCATAGTGATTACGCGTTTCGCTATCCATAACTTTATAAGAAAATGAAATATTCATGATCAATTTATGAAATACAATGAGAACACTTTTTTGAAGAAATGCATGACTAATTTGCGTGACGAGATAGCAACTCAACTAATGTCAAATGCTTAAAACAAAAATTGTACGTAAATTATTAATTTCTACTTGAATTTATGTGTAACTTGGATTTTCTAATATGGTTTGTATGTAAATTAGTATGTTTTCAAGAAGGATTTATATGTAATTTGAATTTTTTTAATATGGTTCGTATTTTTTTAATAATTATTCACTATTAGGAGTTATAACCAAACAGATAAATTATATTCAGGAAGAAGTAATTCAGATGGATAAAATAGTCATTCTACATAGTCATTCAGATATTCAACCAAACAGACTTAAATTGGTTCAGCACTTATTGATTCAGACATCTTATTGGTTCATACCTCTTATTAATTCAGCACTTACCCATTCAGAAGTTATCAAACAGCCCCTAAGTAATTGCAACTAACTTCTTGAACTACTTTTGTTACATTTTTTACTCTTAACTTGTCTTTAAATCGTAACAATACTTCCCCGGTCAAAACATTCTTGACCTCAAGAATGAAATTCAGGGAAACGCGACTAAAATTCTTCCCAATCCTCCCAAGTCGATTCCGTAGCAGGTAAGTGAAACCAATGAACCAACACTTGAGTCGCGGCACGATTGCGTTTTTTAACAAGCTTCCAATCCAGTATAGCCCGAGGTTGCAGACGAAAACGAGGTTCCTCTAGCAATGGAGTGACCTGAGAGTGATCTCCCTGGGCTGCTTTGAGAAGGGAAACATGAAAAGTAGAGTGATCTCCTCGAGCTGCTTTGGGGGTGCAGGCAATAAAGGTAAATTGGCAGCACTCACAGGAATTAGAGTTTTAGTATTTGAAGATGAAAGTTCTTATATGATCTTGACCGGTTGTTGGGTAGTGTTTTTAAATTCTCATCTTGAATTCTAGCCAACATATATGCTTCAGGTAAGTTCTTAGTCCTTATTAATCTTAAGGGATTACCAATTTCAGATTTGACTGCTATTAAAAATAGACTGGTAGCATATTCGTCACAGATTGATACCTTTGTTAATGCTAGATCGAATTCTTGGCATAATTCTTGTAATGATCCAGTTTGTCGAATAGCTGTCGGTGCTCCCATCGCATCGGATCCAATTACAACTACGAATCGTGCGAAAATGAAACCTTTATACTCCTTCGCATTCCTTCAATTGATCCTCCTCTCGATTGCACAAACGATTGATGCCACAGCAATGTTATATCCTCCAAATGAACAAATGCATTACTAACCTTCGCCACTCTACATAGCCAACCTTCAACATTGACTCCATTAAACTTTGGGGACTCTATTTTTGTCTATCGATTCTGACTGCTATGATAAGCAGTGGTATCGATTTCATCTTCAACTATTGAATCTATTGGAATCTACTGTTTCTTGCTACAAATCTAAAGATTCTTAAGAACTTCCGTCATTTGATTTGAATTTTTCATCATGTGTGCCTTCATTGCTTGCATAACAACCGAATTCTTCATTGTTGCTGCTTTAATTGCTTCCAATTTCCTCAAATTGAGACCAGTTGCTGTTTCTAATCTAAGCCAAACTGCATCATGTTCTTGCACCTTCTGCTCCATGGATTGATTTCATTTTTGACCCTTGAACTATTCTCTCATTACATTTTCAACCCTTGTCTCTAAATCATAACAGTGTTTAAGGTCAGGATACAGCTTATGATGTTTCTTGCTACTTTGCCTTTGCTAGACCACTCCCGATTCACCGTTACACCATCAAGGACAAGATGTGGATCATCATCCAAATCAAAGGTTTTATAATGATTCTTTAATGAGCGACTCAAGTGAAGAAACAACTCTAATATGTTATTTTGAAACTGTTTGTGATTGCTTATTTAGAATAACTTTTGACTTTTGAAGGGGTGAAAAGACCAAAATGTCTCTCCAAAAGTCACCAGAAGTTAAAAATTTTAACTTCTGGTGACTTTTGAAGGGGAATTTTGATGTTTTCACCCCTCCAAAAATCAAATGATGTTCTAAATAAACAATCCCAAACAACCCCTTTCTTGCATTTTCATAAGTTTTTAATTGACTAAACGTCTTGACCTTAGAACTTTCAAAATATAGAATAGGATACCGTAACTAATGCATTAATGTGAGTTTAATTTTTTAAGTCTCAAGAAACTTAACATATGTTAATAATAATATATAACAAGAATTATATGTTTTTGACATTATGTTTTACTTTAATGATTACAAAAATTATATACTTTAGAGCATTCACAACCCGTGCCCTATAATCATGTGAGTGTGTTTGGTATATTATATGAAATGATTTTGAGTGGTTATGAGTGAAGGAGAGAGAAAATGTTATTGTGGATTGGTATATTTGAAGAATCACTGTACAATCCTTATAATTTTTTTAATATTTTTTAAAGTGGTTGTGAGTGAATGAGAGAGAAAGAAGTAATGATAAGGGTATAAAAGTATTATTTAATTGAAAAGAGAAAGAAGAAGTAGTGATTTTTAGTGTAATTATATAGATAAAAATAAGGAATGGGATGTGAATGCTCTTATATCCTAATAATGACCAAGTAACCTTTTTTACAAAACAATATCAATCAACCTCGAAAATACAATAAAAAAATCCATTTAAGGGGCTGTTTGGAAGTTCTTTTTTGTAACTCCTTTTGACTTTTGGAGGGGTGAAAAGACCAAAATGCTCATTCAAAAATCACCAGAAGTTACATTTTGATCTTTTCACCCCTCCAAAAGTCAAAAGAAGTTGCAAAAAAACACTCCCAAACAGCCCCTAAACCCCACACAAAATTAAAGCAATGAACATATTTAATCATCTTTAAATTAATTAATACCCAAATTATTAGTCTAATAATGCTCAGAAGCCAAGCGTAACAAGAGTATTTCATTGAAGACATTCAACACAAAGTTAAATATCTCCTTACATGTTAGCTTTCTCATCACGGCATCTTCAACAACCCCAAAAACAACCCTAAGTGCATGTTTAAATTCACACACATTTCAAATCAAACACAAAAAAACGTTCAAAGGATTAGATCTAGCTACTTCCAATTTGAAGAAAGATGAGCAAAAACATCATCCTCCAATCGTGTTTAAGTAGCAAACTATCGGCACCGTGCAAAAGGTGGCTCGTATTAGCGATCGAACGAAGCCCCTGTGTCTAAGTATGCCATTCGTAAATTGATTGATCTAAGGAATATACCCGATTGATTGTGTCATGAAAACATGAAGGTGAGTTTCCATGGGTCTTAAACCGGAGTGGATCTAGGCTCTAAGCGGCAGTCAAGTCGCCAATGAATCGACGCCTGCTGTTGACTCTGATGATAGAGCCCTAATTTGAAAATCATATGGTTGAAAAACTGAATTTGATTAGAGTAAATGGTATGATTTTGTGTCGAAATGATTGGAGTTTAATGGAATGGGTGAAGAAAGCGGAGGTTGAAGATGAATGAGTTTGATTCGGTGTGTATGATTATGATGAACGGTGTGTATATAAAGAAGTTCAAAACCCTAATTTGAGACGATGAAAGCCCAAGTTCTGGAATGGGCCGTTTTGTTTCTCAATTGGCATCTCTTTGACTCTTTGCTAGAAATATCATATTTTTTCTTTTTTCTTTTTTCTTTTTTTTTTAACAGCGAGCAATTTTATTAAAAAAAAAACTAGCAAGATGCTAGATTACAACATGGAATATAAATGTTTAAAGGAAAACGTACACCACTTCTTTTAATTTGACTGTTTGAGCTTAACATCTTCCCTTCGTTTATAATCATAAAAAAGCATTACCTTGATCTCATCTAATATTTCTTTCGCTCCCCTTGCCTTTTCCTTGAATACCTTTTTGTTCTTAGATTTCTACACACACCATAGCGTAGAAAGAAATATCTCATGTAGGAGGTCTTCCGTCTGATATAAGAAGGCCATTTCACATGCATACATGGAACATCTTCCAATGATATGACTAGATCTTTTGGAGCCTTTACCCACCCAATTACAAGATCCTACGCCTGACTTGTTAGGGCACACCTCACAAAGTAGGGGTATCATTTAGTTTTTCTAATCGGGTTTCGGGTTCCTCAGGCCGGGTTCCTCCAGTCGAATTCATCGGGTTTTTAGATGTAGAAAATCAACCCGATGACCGAATCAAATAAACTATATGTAATCGGTATTTTGTTTTCGGTTTTTGGGTTTATTCAGGTCGGGTTAATCAGTGATCGGGTTGGTCCACTTGTAAATTTAAAACTCAAAGACAACATTCTTGAAAGTGTTTCGGTTTTGGTAATCGTATTTGGCATCTCTTCACAAGCAGGTTTAGTAGTAATAGTTGAAAAAAAAATCAACCTCTAAATCCACATGTTACTCGAACGTATGCTTAACACAAACAAACATCATAACTATTATGCTCGAACACAAGTAAAGTAATAACACGTTACTAGCCTATAAAACATTTTACCATTAAATTACTAAGCTCAGACGTACAAGAAGTAAGAAATATATAGTTTAAGCAAATATATGAGAATGCTAGAGTATGGGATCATTATACCTTGTTTGTAATCAGTTTAAATAGTTTAGTATGAAAAATAGACTAATGGAATGATAGAGTTTAAGACTTGTATCATCAATTAAAAATAGAATGAAGGAAGGATTGATCGAGTTCATAAAAATTCAAAAACCAATGGCGTCAATTGAAACCTTAGAATATGGAA
Source organism: Flaveria linearis (assembly GCA_024085815.1). NCBI lineage: Eukaryota > Viridiplantae > Streptophyta > Magnoliopsida > Asterales > Asteraceae > Flaveria > Flaveria linearis. Next base: position 25,673,545 of record CM044011.1, read on the forward strand.
TATGGTTTATCAATTATGATGATATGTTATTCGGGTCAACTAGAATTGCCAAAACACGACCCAAAGACCGCCTAAAATAAGAAATTCGAGTTCTGGTTTGATTTGTAATCGAGTTTGGTTTTTTCGGGTTATGCCTTAATCGTCTTCGGGTAGAGTTTAATCGGGTTAGGTATTCGAGTCCAAGTAAAAATGACACCCCTACTGACAAATAGATGGTCTGCAACTTCTGGCCAGGAGTCACACACTGAACACATTACATCAAGTGGAATACACTTACAATGAATTTTATCGATGCCCACTCTTCATGCGAATGCATTTACTTTAAGAATCGCCCAATTTAACCATGGAATTTAAAATTTTCCTCTTCTTTAAAGAGATTGGTTTGAATAAGCCTTCTTACTCGCTTAACAGTGTAGTCATTGTCTTCCCATCCCCAAACATCCAGACCATTCCATATCTTTAAGGGAGCGATTAGAGTTTCTCATCCAATCTTTTGGTTGAGTGCTTGTTGATCCTGATTAGAAAACTCCCTTTGCTAGCACATTGTTAACGATGGAGGTATAGAATAACACGCGAGGAGACTATACTTCTTTTTAATAGGTCACTAAGATACAGCTTCGGGAAAATATCCATCAAGGGACCAAAATAAATATGAGCTACATGGTCATTTTCTAGTCTGTTTATATCATCTCCACCTAAGTTCCACCTATAATTGCTAACATGTTATCGTCATAAGTAATTTATAAATTAGCATATAAAAATAGGTTTCTTAATAGATGTCTATTTACTATTATGTTAATTAAATTAACTTTTTTCTAAAAATAAATAGAATGTTTCACTAAAAGTGTATTATGAGAGTTAATTTTATTAAAATTTAATTTTCTGCCTAATTATTGTTATTATTAAAATACTTGAACATCGTATTTTTTTAAGCAAACATATTTAAAATATCAAGATTCACGAAGTTAAAAACACAATTATGATGATTGAGTACTCACTATAAACCAATCTCTCCGCTTCAATGTTCCATCATAATTCTATTTTTCAAATCTAGGTATGTTTTTCTACCTTATAATTTCATGTTTTCGCATACGATGTTTACCATTTAAACCCATGTAAAATATACATATCTAACCCGGTATTATTATATAACTTTAAAGCTTAAGAGTAGAATAGTATTCCTTGATAGCTTCATGTTTGACCACTGAAATTTGTTCTTTTAGAGTGAAGCCTCAGTCCACGTGTTGATATTTTCAAAGAGACTAAACGCATTCACGTGTTTATATTTTTTATTTTCAAAAAGATTAAAAACATGTAAAGATTTACAAGATTTGTACACAATTTGATGATAAAGTTTAAGGTTAAATCTAAAAGAAGGTTGATGGTGTGTTGCCAAAGGGATAATCCACATACGCTCTAATCATTCTTTTAAATTTATACATTTTGTTCATTATAAAACGGGTTAATGGATTTAAATACTCCCAACTATTGGGTATTGGCCGCTGCCACCCCCAAGTATCATTTTGGCGAATATAACTCCCAAGTAAACACTGAGGTGTCTGTATCACCAACCGTCTGTCATAACCCTAACTACGTTAACTTTTTGATGATGTGGAACGCATACATGTACAGGCCTCGCTTGTGTGGCAGCTGACGTGGTTAATGTTGTGTATGTTTGCGACATGTCAACCGGGTATAAATACCCTTTTCCATCATCATCGATGAAGCAACCCTAGTTCCATCGCACCCCCTTCACTGATCAAATCAACTATAATTCCATCCTTCTCCCTCCATCGCTACAACTCCATTGTTGATCTAATGAGTTCATCTACTTCTGTGTCCAGTCATAGCAGAACCCTAAATTTATTAGGGTCGATTTGGAAGGTAATGTTTACTGCCATCACGAAGCTCTTGCTGTCCTTCGAATTGCTGGACCAAAGAGTGTTCGAAAAGGTCAACCATTTTATGGTTGTAGTCAATGGCCTGTAAGTATTTCACTTTCACTTGATTTTTGGTTTAATTAAACGATATTCCACTTATTAATACATATGGTGTTATCTTGTTGTTTAGATATCTGATTGTAAGTTTTTTCTATGGAGAGAGGACTTGGAGTTCATGTACAAAGAACAATCCAACACCTGCTTGACTGTTCAAGATATGAGGATGAAGAATTTGGTTTTGCAGAATTTGATGCTTGTTGATGAAAACAAAAGGTTAAAGAAGGTAACAAGTGAGAAAGAGTCCAAGTGGAAGAAGACATGGCTGATGACCCTGTTAGCTGTAGTTGTGTTGTTTGTTTGTTTGGCTAAGTAGTTGTAGTGTGTTTAAACAGCAGTGAATGAGTTTGTATTTTGTATGTTGAACACTTATCTTCTATTAAGAATGTGTTTTGTTGGAATGAAAATTAGACTTTGAAAATTACAGTATGACCATCATTGACAAAGATCTAAACTACATACAATAAGCTAACATCATTTACATAATACATATTAATTCATTAAACTTCATTGTTTACCAATCCATCATTGTTACAAACGGCCAACCTTGATGTCAAACATCATAACCAAAATGCAGTACTATATGACCCATACAAAAGACCCATAATGTCAAACGTCATAACCAAAATGCAGTACTATATGACCCATACAAAAGACCCATAAAAGCATTACATGTTCATTAAACATCACAAATAAATCTAAGCTAAATTGCCTTTCCCCTTTTGTATTTTTGCAGCCAACCTTTGGGAAGTTCTTTGACTTGAAGCTTGTTGACTTGATTTCTGACTTGATTGACTAACTCCAATATTAGGAAGCTGGTCTGGCTGCTGGTTTTGTTTTCTCCCTCGTGGCCTCCCCTTTTGTCTTTTTGAACCAAGTGGAACTATAACAAAATTAATCAACAGTTAGTCTAAATCATCAACATGTACAAGTACAACATTACATCAAATAGTTTTATAATCTTACCTCCCATCTGTTTGTCACTCTCTCTACACTTCCTCTTATTATGATCACTTGCACCACAAATCCCACATGTCATTTTAATCCCATGCGTTGTCAATTTCCAGGTCTTTTGGGGTCTTCATGAGGATCCCTCTTTCTATTCTTTTTAGGCCTACTAGGTTGTGCCTTAACTGGTGGTGCATCCATTGGATACTCAACCTTAGGCCTACCAGGTTGTGCATATGTTTTTGCCTTATAAGCCAACCACTTACTGATAATGACCTATATTTCTCTTTAACAGCTAACTGTATCTCTTTAGCAGACCAGTTGGGTTTGGCTTTGAAAATTGCTAAAAACTCATTTCCAATAAATGGGGCAGTAAGTTGTCTATTCTTTATCATGCTTCTTTGACAATTGTGCTTGTTACTTACTTTTTTAACCATATAGCACTCCTTCCCTGAGTGGTATGAACAGAACAAGTAGAATGGACAATCCTTAACACACTTTACAGCTACACGCCCTTGTTTGTTATTATCACTTTTTGCAATGTACACATTCCTGCCATTGGTCACAGCATATCTTTTCACAGCAGCTTTAAAAGCATCCCTACTAGCAAACTTTACTCCAACTCTCCAATTGTAATTCTTCCATTTGGTATGTTCATTCACTGCTGGTACACTGTCTTTATATTTTTTTTCCTCTAATGTCATCATCTTCACTTTCACCAGGAGTGGCAACATCACCATCAGAATCCTCATAACTACTATAGCCTTCTATATGTGAAGTCCCATCTTCAAATTTTTCAAACAAGTTAACCTCTTTTTCCTTTAAACAATCTTCAAGTAGTTTTTTCTGGGCTGCACTCTCTTCCTCAGTAGCCTGCTTAATAGCCTCTTGTGATTTAACCCATTCATCATCTTCTCTATCAGACTCTTGACCAATTACTTCATCATGCACCCCCTCTTCATCATTACCTAATTCCTTAAACTCATAACCCTCTTCATCATCACTACTTGATTCTGTCACTTCTACCTCACACTTATAGTCACTGTCTTCACTATTATAACTTGCTTCTCCTTCTGCACCCCAATTCAATTGAGCTGAATTTTCATTTGCATCTATGTTCAACTCAAACTCTGGTATAGACTGTGGTTTGGTAGGTGTAAGCCTACGAGCAATTAATTTGGTATATCTCAGTTTGGTAGGTGAGGTCTGGGCTGGTGGTGAAGTGGGTTGGGTCTGGGTTGGTGTAAGCCTACGAGCAGTTAATTTGGTATATCTCAGTTTGGTAGGTGTGGTCTGGGTTGGTGGTGAAGTGGGTTGGGCTTGGGGTTTAACTGGACTGGGCTGTGAACTGGACGCGCCTACAATTGCCTCATTTTGAACAAAAACCTCCATGGACGGTTCATCAGTACCAACAACCTACACATCTCTAAAACATCAGCATCAGTAAGAAATCGTTTCATCTCCCCGGTAACAACATTCAAACCATACATATAGAAATCCTTAGACTTGTAACAGTTAGTTTCCATTACGTAATCAACTAGTTCAAAGTAAGAAACGTGATCAACATCAATCTTTAATACCTTCGAATCACCTCCAACGTACGATGGTGCACCCGGGTGTACTTTAACGGTGCCACCATACCAAAGAATCACATCAATGGTTCCCATATGCTTGAATGAAAACAAGAACAACTAAAAGTGAAGCTAAACAATACCTCTAATGGCAAAGATTAGAGCTTGAACCGACGGGAATGATTCTTCTACTTCGAAAGGGTGAAACTAGGGTTCTTGGAGAATGGTTGGAGAATGGAGATTGAGAATGTAAATGTGTGAAAAAAATCTGAAGTGTTAGATATATAAACACAAGCGAGGCCTGTACACGTATGCGTTCCACGTCATCAAAAGTTAACGTCGTTAGTGTTATGACAGACGGCTGGTGATACAGACACTTCAGTGTTTACTTGGGAGTTATATTCGCCAAAATGATACTTGGGGGTGGCAGCGGCCAATACCCAATAGTTGGGAGTATTTAAATCCATTAACCCTTATAAAACCTAATCCTTAACCACTTAACAAGAGTCGTCTTTTCAAGGGTTAATGGATTTAAATACTCCCAACTATTAGGAATTGGCCGCTGCCACCCCTAAGTATCATTTTGGCGAACATAACTCTCAAGTAAACACTTCGGTGTCTGTATAACTCCCAAGTAAACACTTCGGTGTCTGTATCACCCGCCATTTAGGTGATACAGACACCGAAGTGTTTACTTGGGAGTTATATTCGCCAAAATGATACTTGGGGGTGGCAGCGGCCAATTCCTAATAGTTGGGAGTATTTAAATCCATTAACCCTTGTTTATATGCTATGAAAGGTTTCTAACTATTAACCAATTATGCATTTTATTACCAATATTTTAATTGCAATTTTGAATTTCATTTGGTCAAACAAAACTAACGTGGAAAGTTAGTTGATATTGGATAATGATTTGTAAACAAAAGCTTTGGTTTGGTGATATCTAGATGTATTGAAAAGACTAGTACAGAGAGGAATTTGTTCCCCAAAGGAACCAACTGTCCAAAACTGGTTCTTTGTAATTCTAGCTTACAAATTGGTATGTTAATTGAGATTTTCCCAAGATTTTGTAGAAATGTGGTTAAATACCCCAAGTATTATCACGAATCATGATAAAAATGACCAAGTATAGCCACTTGGGTCGCGATCTGTTAATTTACATTGTCCATACTTGAACATATGGAATTACAAGTTGGGGTAACAATATATAATTATGATATCATACATTCGCACAAACACATACACAACAAACACCGTAAGGTGTAAGTATTCAAATTATTTGGCAGTGATCCCAACACAAGTGAGTTCGTTGGTTCGTTTAGTAAAGAGAAACTACAGTTCTAAGTAGACTAGCTTATTATCCTGAATAGCGTTAAGCTAACCTCGATGTCAAAAGTTAAACATAGTAACCGGTAATAGTAAATCCTCGTCCTACAATCTCTCCAGCACAATACCAAGCAAAACACTCGAGCCCGAAAAGAGCAGCAGTTCCCATATCTTCGGTTTTAAGTTCCTTCCTTGTTTTTATTAGTTGCTTCACATGATCAAGCTCCTTCCAGAATGCATCATATCGACTTGGAATGCTGATTCAAGAAAACCATTTATAGAGCATTTGTAACTTGTGGTGGTATTTTAGACCTAATTCTATAAGTTGGGTTATGTTATATCTCCAACGGGTCAAATGTGTTAATGTAAAAGATTTAACCAAGGAAAGAGGTGTTGGAAGACATCTCAAGCGTATTTAGTGCATAAAACCTTCTAATTTGGAAATATATATATATATATATATATATATATATATCTCTCTCTCTCTCTCTCTCTCTCTCTCTCTCTGCAACACCGACACCTCCAACGTTCAAATCACCAACACCGGCGCCCTTTCCTCACCGGCGACCTCCGCCGGCCAAACCCGAGAAAACCGGCGCACTCGAACGACCCCTTCGAGAGCACCGGCGACCCCTTCGAGAGCAGCCGACAACATCTCTCGACTCCTGCTACGCATCTCTCCACATCAGATCGACCCTTTCGAGAGCACCAACGCAATCGATCGACACCTGCTACACATCTGTGTCTCACATCTGTGTCTCGAGAAAATCTTCGATCGACACCTTCGAGAAAATCTGATCGACACCTTCGATCGACATCTGTGTCTAACATCTCTCGACACCTTCGATCGACACCATCGATCGACACCTTCGAGAGCACCGGCGACCCCTTCGAGAAAAATCTGATGTGAGGAAGGGCGCCGGCTGAAACCGGCTGAAACCTTCTGTTTTGGTGTTCTAGGGTTAAAACCCTAGATCTATTGAAAGTACCCAATTCTGGTTCTGGTTGTTCTGCTAAAGGATTGGAATACCCTAACTTGGGTACCCCTGGGTGAGTTCGTTCCATCATTCTCTTCTTCCTGTTTTTTATTATTCTGCATCACGTTTGTCTTGTTGTAGGCATTGTTGGGCTGGGTTAGGAGGACCAGCACTGTTTTAACAGGGAGAGCCATCCCCTGTCTCTATTTGTGGGCATATAATTGTGTTCTTAATTTGGGTGATCTATTTATATCTTGTTCTTAAATAGCTACTTGTTCGTTTAATTTGGGTGATCTATTTATATTTTGTCACTTGGACTGATTGTTCTGATTGTTAGGTTATATCTCTGCTACTAGTCTGATTGCTAGTTTATATCCCTGCTTCTAGGCTGATTGTTAGTTCATATTCTCTGCTCCTGATTGTAAATAGCTACTTGTTTTGATTTTAAATAGTTTAGATTGGACTGATTGGCTGGGTTAGGGGTACCAGCATCCTGATTGTGCCAGTCACATTGTCTTGTGATTTGATATATTGCTGTTGCTGGTGGTAATTGTGTTCGACTGCTTCTGTTTATGCTTATTAGTGTGGCACCCTCTTTGTAAGGTGTTTCTTGTTTCTTGTCACGTGGGTAGATATATAATAGATAACAGGAGACATTATGTTGTCCCGAGATCATGTACAGTGACGAGAGATGCAACTACAGGGAATAAGGGTTATAAATTACGAGTGGCATCGTGGAATGTAGGAACACTTACTGGTAAGTTATTAGAGATAATAGATGTGTTAAGGAGTCGTAAGGTTCAGATAGCGTGTCTCCAAGAGACTAGATGGCGAGGTGGGAGGGCGAAGGAGTGTAATGGGTATAAACTATGGTACTCAGGGTCAGATGGAACAAAAAATGGAGTAGGTTTTTAGTAGCTAAAGAACTTCAGGATAATGTAGTGGAGGTTAGAAGAATCGACGATAGACTGATGTTGTTAAGGATAGTAATAGGAGACGAGGTAGTGGCTGTAGTTAGTGCGTATACACCGCAAGCTGGACTAGGGGAGACGGAAAGAAAGAAGTTCTGGGAGAGTTTAGATCACGTTATGGGAGACATACCCCGAGAAGAAAAATATTCATAGGAGGAGATTTTAATGGGCATATCGGTAAGGACAACGATCATTTCCCGTTGGTGCATGGAGGCTTTGGGTATGGTCTGAGGAATGACGTCGGTAGGGAGCTTCTTGACTTTGCATTAGCGCATGAACTAAGCATCATAAATTCGTTTTTCAAGAAAAGAGAATCGCATCTAATTACGTTTAGCAGCGGCGGGAGACACACACAGATAGATTATTTGCTGATGAGGAGAGAAGATCGTAGCTCGTGGAAGGACTGCAAGACAATACCGGGACAGACAGTAGTCACTCAACATCACATGTTGGTGGCAGATATACGACTCAAGAGAGCAAGTGTCCAACCAACTAAGAGAAGTAGACCTACGATCAGATGGGGACAACTCAAAGACGAAAAGATTACCATCTTTAGAGATAAAATCATACCAATGAACACGAGTGAGCCACAGGAAGACGCAAACCAAAAGTGGGAGGCTATGGCAACTAGAGTCATTCAAGCAGCTAAAGAAACGCTTGGGACTACAACAAATAGGAAAATCGGTCACAAGGAATCCTGGTGGTGGAACGAAGATGTACAGGAGAAGATAAGAATTAAACAACAAAGTTTTAGAGAGCTTCTACGCTGTAATAATGAGGAAGAACGAACAGAGCTAAAAGATAAATACAAAGAGGCAAAACGAGAGGCGAAAAAGTCTGTGTCAGAGGCAAAGAACACGGCATACGACAGGATGTATAAGCGATTAGAGACGAAAGAGGGTGAACATGACATGTTTAAGATTGCCAAGGCAAGGGAACGTAGTAGACAGGACTTGAGATCGGTTAAGTTTATAAAGGACGCGGATGGAAAGGTCTTGGTGAGGGAGAAAGACATCAAGGGGAGATGGAACACTTACTTCGCTAACCTTTTCAACATAACTAACCGTAATCAACAAACGGAGATCGACGAAACAACTCAAACGACGCAACAAACAAGTGTTATTGTAGAAGCATCACAGTCGATGAAGTTAAGAGAGCTTTGAAGAAAATGGGAAGGGCTAAGGCGGTGGGGCCAGACAACATCCCGATTGAAGTGTGGAAGTGCCTAGGAGATGAGGGCCTACAATGGCTAACGGACTTATTCAACACTATCTTTAAGACAGGAAAGATGCCAGAGCAGTGGAGAAGCAGTGTCATAGTCCCCATATATAAGAAAAAAGGAGATGTCCAATGTTGCGCAAATTACAGGGGAATAAAGCTATTGAGTCACACGATGAAGCTATGGGAAAGAATTGTTGACACGAGAATTAGACGAGAAACCCAGATAGCGGTAAACCAATTTGGATTTATGCCAGGCCGCTCTACAACAGAAGCTATACACGTCATAAGGAGGATAATGGAGAAATATAGAGAAAGAAAAGAGACCTGCATATGGTATTCATTGACCTAGAAAAAGCATATGACAGTGTGCCACGGAAACTCATCTGGGAAAGTCTACAACTTAGAAAGGTACCAGAAAGGTATATCAAAATAATAAAGGATATGTATGATGGGGCAAAAACATGTGTAAGAGCACCTGTCGGAGACACAGACTACTTCCCGGTGGAAGTAGGACTCCACCAAGGATCGGCATTGAGCCCATTCCTCTTCACAGTGGTGCTGGACGAGATGACCAA